>JANRMT010062807.1:65033995-65059955 GCA_026402145.1 Polypterus bichir lapradei | reverse complement strand
ATAGATAGATAGATAGATAGATAGATAGATAGATAGATAGATAGATAGATAGATAGATAGATCTTTATTTGGCCTCAGAGAGAGCTCTTTAAATAAATGAATATGTAAATAGATCGATAAACAAATATTTATTCACACACACTATGGTCTGAACACACACAAGAATGACTAAAAGGACTGTACAAAAGACAGAGTTATGAAGCATTGCACTGTCTATGTCCTGCCTCAGATAACATAAACATGTTAAACATGGCAGACAAATTTCTCTTAAATGTTGTTAGCATATACTGTATACTACTTGGAGCTTGACAAAAATAAAACATTACTTTCTGTTCTGTTTCCTTTAACATTTAAAAAACAACTCAAAACTCATCTGTTCAGGAAGGCTTTTAGCTGTACTTGACTTTATTACCCTTCTCTCAGTTTACCTCTCTGTCAAGATGCTCATGTAACCTGTGTCTATGTGCTAGACCACAGATGATGTTGTCTGTTTTGTCTCTGAATTTACTATCTTACTCTTCTTTATTTATTTATCTGGTTTAGTACAATGCTGTATACTGTATACCCTGCCATTCTTTATGCACTTAATAAATAAAATCTATTATTATTATTATCATTATTGATGATAAATATCTGGCAGAATTAAAGTGACATCAACTGCTATGCAGCATAAATGAAAATGTCCTGCGGTAAAATTAAATGGGTTGCAGACTGCTATAGTTGTTTGCTTTATTTATAACCCATTAATGATCGTCTCCACCCATGACTTTTACATGGATAATAAACCTGCTCTGATGTTTCCTCACATCTCAATAAAGGCCCACCAGTTCTCCCCATCTGACGTTTGCACTCATTTTACCAAGGACAAGTCGTAGTCGCAAATACACTTAAAGAGGAAAACATGGGTGATACTTTACTTTATACTTTTAAATACTTCTGTTATGTACACTCAATCTCAAAAAAGAAAAAGTTAAAAGAAAGAAAACTTCTGACTTGGCAGTCACAGTCACAGTGAGGCATTATGCAGGCAGATTACTGTTTGTATAAAGGAATCCCAGTAGTATTTCTTGACCTACTTTTGCTGAATGTTTCATTGGCTGAAAGTCCTCAATGTTAGTGTTCATAATGGCACTCAATTTTGTTTTATTTCTCTCCATTGCTACAACCTCCAGGAGCTCCAGTGTGCATCCTATAACTGAGCCTGCCCCTTTAATTAGCTTTTTGATTTGGTTGTCCTTTCTTGAAGAGATGTTATCAGACCAGCTCACAATAGTATAGAAAAGTGCACTGGCTATCACAGAGTTGTAAAAGATTTGAAGGATGTCACTTCACGCATTAAAGGAATGCAGTCTCCTAAAGAAAATGAGCCTGCACTGCTCTGTTTTTTCTTATATAGTTCCTCTATGTATCAAGGCCATTGATATGGACCACCAGGTACTTGTAGGAGTGCACCACCTCCACATCCACTCCCTAAATAGTGAATGTCCAAATAAGCAAGTTCTGTGTTGTTCACTGCTTCTAACAACAAAAATTTGATTGAAAATAGTGCCTTGATGGATCGCAACATTTTTGTTTGAAAAAGTTTTGGAAAAAGAATTAAACAGGCTATGATGAGCAAAGTCAAGCTGAATGTGCACATCAAAACGTTCTATGTACTAAGTTAGAAAATAGGTAAACAAGTTAATGACTCTTATAGAGACTTAGTTTGTGCCATCAGGAAAAGTATAAATAAACTTTGTGGTGGAAAGGTAAACAGAGAATGTGAGACAGTTTAGAAACTGGTTTAATGAAATATCCACAGAAAAGAAGGCTGCTTATTTTACTATGACATAATATATAACATTTACTGCTACCATTGCTATTTATAAAGCACAGTCTATTTCCCTTATGTTACACCCATCAAACCTGGAGATCAAAATAAAAAAAAATCCTTTTGGAATCACTTTTTGGTTAAATGACTGATTGCAAAGTTTTCCGGTCACTAGTTTGAGACATGCAGGAAATTACTGTATACACTCACCTAAAGGATTATTAGGAACACCTGTTCAATTTCTCATTAATGCAATTATCTAATCAACCAATCACATGGCAGTTGCTTCAATGCATTTAGGGGTGTGGTCCTGGTCAAGACAATCTCCTGAACTCCAAACTGAATGTCAGAATGGGAAAGAAAGGTGATTTAAGCAATTTTGAGCATGGCATGGTTGTTGGTGCCAGATGGGCCGGTCTGAGTATTTCACAATCTGCTCAGTTACTGGGATTTTCACGCACAACCATTTCTAGGGTTTACAAAGAATGGTGTGAAAAGGGAAAAACATCCAGTATGCGGCAGTCCTGTGGGCAAAAATGCCTTGTTGATGCTAGAGGTCAGAGGAGAATGGGCCGACTGATTCAAGCTGATAGAAGAGCAACTTTGACTGAAATAACCACTCGTTACAACCGAAGTATGCAGCAAAGCATTTGTGAAGCCACAACACGCACAACCTTGAGACGGATGGGCTACAACAGCAGAAGACCCCTCCGGGTACCACTCATCTCCATTACAAATAGGAAAAAGAGGCTACAATTTGCACAAGCTCACCAAAATTGGACAGTTGAAGACTGGAAAAATGTTGCCTGGTCTGATGAGTCTCGATTTCTGTTGAGACATTCAAATGGTAGAGTCAGAATTTGGCGTAAAAAGAATGAGAACATGGATCCATCATGCCTTGTTACCACTGTACAGGCTGGTGGTGTAATGGTGTGGGGGATGTTTTCTTGGCACACTTTAGGCCCCTTAGTGCCAATTGGGCATCGTTTAAATGCCACGGGCTACCTGAGCATTGTTTCTGACCATGTCCATCCCTTCATTACCACCATGTACCCATCCTCTGATGGCTACTTCCAGCAGGATAATGCACCATGTCACAAAGCTCGAATCATTTCAAACTGGTTTCTTGAACATGACAATGAGTTCACTGTACTAAAATGGCCCCCACAGTCACCAGATCTCAACCCAATAGAGCATCTTTGGGATGTGGTGGAACGGGAGCTTCGTGCTCTGGATGTGCATCCCACAAATCTCCATCAACTGCAAGATGCTATCCTATCAATATGGGCCAACATTTCTAAAGAATGCTTTCAGCACCTTGTTGAATCAATGCCACGTAGAATTAAGGCAGTTCTGAAGGCGTAAGGGGGTCAAACACCATATTAGTATGGTGTTCCTAATAATCCTTTAGGTGAGTATATATCATATCTATCACAGAAATATATAAATAACTCACCGTATCTTGTAGAAAAGCAACCGATTCAATGCATGCAAAACATTTCAGCCAAAAATGAATTTGTCATGAAACTCTGTGTTTTGCTTTGTAAAATAAAAGTACAAAACCAATACCATTTCACTTACTGTGAAATTTTTTGGCATTGACCCAAGTAGAACGGTATTTATTTTGTATCTGGAAATGTTTTTATGCATTAATTCTGCATGTGTATGTCATTTAGTGTTAAAACATAGAACTCTAGTGAAGAAAAAAACGCTATACTTCTTTGATGTCTTGTGTAGACATTTTGTTGAACAGCCATCCATGTGTTCCTTTGGTGCTGGTAAGAGGACACACTTCTTGATATTAATGGTGACAATCTTTTGGAATTGCATTCTGAAAGATGCATCAGGGACTTAAGTTAGAACCTGAAGGTCAACGGCATATGGAGCATACAAGCTCTCATCTGCAGAAATCAAGAAACTGGAAAGGTTGGTTGCTAGGAATTAGTGGCGTGGGAGTGGAACTTGTAAATAGCTGTCAATGTAGTGTGTTCCTGTGCAGAAAACACAGCAATGTGCACGATCATTCATTTGTTGTGTCTTTGTATACATAATATGCAACATGTCACATTTTTTATAAAATACACAGCACCTCCAATGTGAGGTGAATGAGTGACAAATAGTACGGATTTGTTGGTGTACAGGCGATTACCTTCATTCCTCAACAGTATAAGACAGGTAAACATGGAAGTGCAGTATTCTTTATTTTCAAGCCCCAAAAACTTCAGGTGTCTGTTTCAAGAGCAGTTTTTCAGCTTGGTTCATTTTGAGTATTAACTTGTATATAGTGTAAGAAAGGCACTATATTGCGCCCGACCCAGCACAGACTTGACACGGGAGGCACGTATAAAATAAAAATAGTTTTATTTTTCTTCACCTGTGGGACACGTCTTCCCCATGAAGCCCACAGGCACAACACAGTACCAAGCACTAAACACTGATGTCAAAAACACTCCTCTCTCTTTCACCACCACTCCTCCACAGCTTTGTCCTCCTTCCACCCGACTCTGGCCGTTGAGTGGTGGTTGCTGGCTCGTTTTATGGGTACCCGGAAGTGCTCCTGGCGGTTGATTGATGACATCTGGCTGCACTGCATCCGGGTGTGACGAAACCAGTGCCCAAAAAGGGCCAGCCGCTCCTGCTGCAGCACCCCCTTGCGGCGCCTGCGGAATCCAACAGGGATGTGGAGAACTCCATCCCCCATGGAGCCCTGTGGGAGGCTGAGGCACCGCTCCAACCCAGGGGGGCAGCCATCCAATGTCCAGGGGGAGGTATTGCACTGTCCAGGGCTGCTCCCCCTGAATATGTAGTGAAGGGGCAACCCGGCCGTCCACCACAATAGTGATATTTTTTGTACTGTGCTAATCTTTTATTTATTTCTAAATGTTCTTCAGGTCACATTTGTGTGCTTACTCTAACAATTAATGCTGACCAGTTCAAAAAAGTGTTTCTATATGATCTTTTTTAATGGATAGGCTTTATTGACTGATACACACTTTGATGTTGTAAAGTTGTTTTGTGCACCTCTTTTTATACTTTTTTCTGAAATGGTTCTAAATATCTTATCTTTGATCTAGTATAATATTTTTGTAATTGAACTGATAACTTTATTAACACTAGGTCTTCTGCCCTATCTTTCTAAGTTATTTTCCCTGCAGTACTTCTTTGATTATTTAATTGAAATTTTTTCTAATGAAAAGAATAATGCTTGCTAGTCCTGTGTTTTGTTTTAATAATTCTGCAAGTTCACAGTGGAAAAGAAGCTACACAATATCCTTTCCCTTAGGACAAACTCCCTCTGCAGGAAGCAGCATGTTCAGACAATGAATAGATAGTTGGAATTACCAGTCAGAAGTGAAGTATTGAGGTACAGATTGTGGCCTCAGTAACGACAGTGTTACATATAACAGAATATGATCAGAAGTGTATCTTCAAAAATCCCTAATTTATTAGACAGTTAAATAATTCTAACTGAAAGATATTCCTGAAATTTGAGGAAAAGTAAATTAACTGGGGCAACACAATGGAGCAGTGATTATGACTCCTGCCTCACGACTCATAGGTCTGTAGAATCCCAGATTACTGAGTTTTTACATTTTACTGGCAGTTTGTGTACTTGGATTTCCTCCCATATCCCAAAGACATGCGGGTGAGGTTGAATAGACTGGCAGTGACATTGGCATTCCAGTGTTTCTCACGGCTTTACCCCTAAAGGCACTAGGATACTCTCTGGCTCTCCGTAACTCTGTGACAGGAGGTATAGTGTAGTGGATAAAGCATTTAAACCACAATGTTGCCAGTTCAATTCTTGCCTCTCCCTGAATGTGTGACCCTGACAAAATCATTTAACTATTTACAGAACACTTTCCTATGCTGTATTAAGATGGCATAAATAAGAATATCATAGTTAAATAGAAGCTTTGCAAAAAAAAAGGCCTGGGTAAATTCATATAATATCTGCTTCCATATTCTCTGGTAATGTGTCAAATATTTATGTGCATCTGAGTGAATGGCTTACTAAAATAATTTTTTTACTACTTGTATTAATAATCTAAATTAAAGAAGTAATGAGTGGCACTTTATGGAAAATGATGATTCATTAGCCTTTATTGCTTTAGGCATGTTGAGATGGCCTTTTGGGAATCTGTAATCTGGAAACTAATATTTATTTCTGAGAAACCTAATATAAAATCACTAACAGTATCCATTTTCCTAGTATTCACTCAATGTCTAATTGTTAAACAGGTTAAAATGACACACCAGTTACAGAATCTCAAAAAAGTACTTGAAAATAAAGACCTTAAAACAAGAGTAAATATATTAACAAACATTTTAAATGTGACTTTATACAATATAATTCTAAATAATATTTCCAGGGGATCTATTAAAATGTCCAGGATGAAATTGTAATTTTATTTTTACATATAATCTTTAAAAATGATAGTTTTCACAAGCAGTATGTTTTGAATATTTATTGCTTTTTACTTTCTTTAAAATGGCAGCACACATTCATTGTTGGACTCAGGAAAATCAAATAATTTCATTTATTTATATTTATTCCATCTAAAACAGTAATCTCCCACTTCTGGAGATTCTCGATTCTTTTGATCTCAATAGAAGGGTACAATAGAACAAGCTTAATCATAAACAGCCAGGCTGAGTTAAAAACACTAAGGCTACATCCACACTACCACATTTTCATTTAAAAACAGTGTTTGTAAAACTATCTCCATCCACACTGGTGTTTTTGCATAGTTTACAAAAGAATCCCTGTCCATACTGAAATGCCCAAAAATGTGTATGACAGTGACCTTTCCCTACACTGGACATGTGTGCATCGGCAGCAAAGTCCTTGAAGGAAATTTATAGTGAAAAAATTCAGAGGCCTGTGAAAATTCAATTCCCATGTACTTTATGTGCTTTCAAATATGTCAGCACCTACGGTGGTCTGGTGCCCTGCCCAGGGTTTGTTTCCTGCCTTATGCCCTGTGTTGACTGGGATTGGCTCCAGCAGACCCCCGTGACCCTGTAGTTAGGATATAGCGGGTTGGATAATGGATGGATGGAAAAATGTCAGCACATGCAGAACTCTGGAAAAAGGAAGAAATTCTTTAAGGAGCCCAAGCGAATTGTGTCACGTTGATGCTCTGATTACAGCAGAAAGTAAAAGTCTTTAGGACTTTTGACTATTGTCTTGCCATTAAATAAAAACAAAGTGAATGTTAAAACTTGATAAAAAAGACTGTTTAGTACCATGCTTATTCTCAATGATTTAGATAGGAATATAAGTAACAAGCTGGTTAGGTTTGCAGACAATACCAAGGTAGGTGGATTAGCAGATAATTTGGAATCCGTTATATCATTACAGAAGCACTTGGATAGCAAACAGGCTTGGGCAGATTTGTAGCAGAGGAAATTTAATGTCAGTAAAGTATTACACATAGGAAGTAAAAATGTTAGGTTTGAACCTTTCACCTAATTCTGTTCCAAAAGAAATATTGCTCAGTCTTGAGGACTCAGACAGCATTTGTATAATATATAAAAACATTTAAAAGTACCTTCCTTTCAAAGATCCCAGAGTACAGTGGGAAAAGGATCTTTTACTCAACATTTCAGAAAAGGAGTAGAAGGCAGCCCATGCACAGAATTCAGTCTAGCTCCATATGCGCAAAGCATTCAATTCTTCAACTTAAAATATTTTATCAAGCCCACCTGTCACGTTTAAAATTGTCCAAAATGTTTCCAGGGCAACATCCAACCTGCAAACATTGCAATCGAGCTCCAGCCTCTTTGGGCCATATGTTTTGGGCATGTATCAAATTAACATCATTCTGGACAAAATTTTTTAAATGCCTATCAGACAGCCTTGGTGTCATAATCACTCCTAATCCATTAACAGCTGTGTTTGATGTACTCCCAGATGTGCTTACAGTGGAGAAGGACAAACAATCTGTTGTGGCAGAAGTGCTGCATTCCAAGGATCCCTTGATCCTCCGGGCGCCCCCTAGCAGTGGCCACGGGCCCCAACAGGGTTGAGCTTCTATGCTCTGATCCGTGAGCCCCATACAGACCAGGATGGCTGCCCTCTTGTGTCCCAGGGGAGGTATTATCCCTCTCCTGGTCTTTCCAGGCTTCCCTGCTGGGCAGGATCCCCAGCCGTCCGCCAAACTATCTATCTATCTTCTTAACGCTACATCACGTAATGGTCTAAAAAATCAACTGGAATGCTTATTATGTACAAAAATGATGAATGTTCTTAAGGAAGAGTTTATTTAAGAATGAAAGACCTTGTCAGACCTATAAAACTTTCTGAAGCGTGTGACAAACACTTGAGTATAACATTGTTACCTAGATTTGTACAAAGCTGAGTGATGTTTTACCTAAATTAAAACTGACGTGAGAACTTTAGAATTAATTATCTGTAATTATATGCAAAATTGAAATAAGAGCTGATTAATGGATAGAACTTTGAGACTAGATAAGAAGAGAATGTTTTTTCCTGCGATGACAGGATAATTACTCATTGTAATCCATTTTAAGAATACATAATCACAAATAATTTGAGATACCCCTAGAGTCAAAGTCAGGGGAGAGACAGCAGAGGGACTAAAACATAACTGGAATACAACATAAATGTGGTCCATACATAGTTTCATACTCTTTACATAACTAGGGATGTGTGAAGTGGAACTTGTAGTATTATGTAATGTACCTAAATCAGAGTGAAGTTGATTGTCAAAACACCCTCTGGACTCCTACTCCTTAATGAATATATTGTGGTGATATCCTGCATAGAGAAAATGGTAGCCTATTTATAAACAAAAAAAAAAAAAAAAACAACAACAACAAATAACAATTTACTTTAGGTGGGACCATTCAAATACATGTCTGTATTTATCTGTTAGAACTGTTGGAGTAGACTTTTTTCAATCTGGTCATCATCTAAAAGACCAAACCAAATAATTGATTTGTCTTTGTGGTTTAATGTAGCTGCTAGATGGAGTATTTAAAACACTGTTTATTTTACTCATCTAAAATATGTCAATTTAATTTAAGAAATATCAAAGCTAGTTGGTTTTGACCTATCATTGTTGACTATTTTTATATGGTGCAATTGCAGAAACTGCAAACCATGTCACTCCTCGATTGTCATCTTTGTGATGAGGTACAAGTATGTACCATTGTTTTTTCTTTTCTTAGTTACCCATTTTGTCAGAACATTTTTTGTTTTGTTATCGTTATAGTATTGCGTCTGCATAGCTCAAGGATGTAGATGGAAAAGAAAAAACTGTCTAGTGAGTGCAAGTAATTTATTTTATCACTCAGTTATTTGTGAATTAAATATACCTTCAAAGGATCTGCCTTGCTTGGTCAGTCACTAAAGTAAACTGCAAGATAACACCCTATTGGTTTGTCATTAGATTATTAAAAATACATTATCATTGTTCATGAGGTCTACAGGGATGATCCAGTAGACCCCTGCTGAGCCTTCAGGAAGGTGTTAAAAATGTATTATCAGTAGTTTTATTAGCAGTGACATTTTGGAAACATAGCATATAACTTTCTCAAACTTACCTAATCCAAGTCAAGTGGTGAAAGACAGGAAACAGCTCAAGCCAGGATACTAGTCCCTCACTGATTACACTCACGGACCACACTAACACTCACACTGGACCAATTAGGAGTTGCCAGCTAAACTAACCTGCACATTTAGTTGGAATGTGGGAAGAAGCCTGAGGATGACAGGCTAGGAGGATGACACAAAAAGAAATAAGAATAATGTACACACACTACACAAACCATGAATGGATGTTTGAGGTGGCAGTGCTCATTTTGAAAACATTTTTCAAAAAACTAAGAAAGGAAATACACAGCTTTCTTATTTACTGGAAGCAATTTTTTACAAAATATTTTGGATTTTCAATAATGGATAAGGTTAGAGCATAGTTAGTTCATAATGTTAATATGTTTCATTATAAGCTGCTCTCTAAGAATATTAATAATTACACTTTTTGTTGCCCAGTTCGACTATTTCAATCCTTAACACTTCAGTTTATTTTCCTTTGATTGCCTTTTATTTTTCTTTACTCTGTTATTTTTCTATTTTTATTTTTCTTTACTCACCCTTAACATCAACTGATTCCCAATACTATCCCCCAATACATTTTTACCCTTTACTTTCAACTTGTCTACAGTAGTTGTAAATTGTCAGTTTGCTGCCAGCACTGTTTTGTTCTTGTCCAATGGAGGTTTCTGTACTTTTCTGCTACATAACCTTTTATTTCATGATTGCATTATTAAATCAACTGAGATTAATCGTTATAATAATGTATTTCTTTACCTTCTTTACCAGCTGTTTTAATATAATTAATTTTCCTTACATTTATATATATATATACATACACAGAGAGAGAGAGGTCCCGCCACCCAACCCGACACAGACAGATGCAGGACACAAGTTCTACACACATGCTTTTATTTTTCCTTTGTGGGAAATGCTTACCCTTGTTTCCCACCTGCACAACACAATAAACACAAGAACACGGCACACTTTTCTTCTTTCTCTTGTCTCTGTCTCTCTCACTCTCTCTGCTTTCATTCTGCCTCCACTCCTCTTGGCAAGCTTTGTTTACATTCTCCCGACTCTGGCTCCCTCCCGACTCTGGGTAAGCGCCCCAGTCATCTGTCACTATATATTCATCTTTACATCTGTATCTCTCATTAAATGTCTTTTTTGCTGTCAATATTTTTATACCTATACACACAGAAGATGCCATTTTTTTTTCAAACAGTAACTCTTGATATTTTTCTAAGAAACCTTCCCAATTATCTCTCGAAAGGCTTCACAAATATTCTTATCTGTACACTACGGCACCCTAGTACTTTACCATACTACACATTTTCACAAATTATTTTAATTCCTCCATCTTTACACAATATTATTGTTAATTGTCTAACCTTGTTCTTCTTTCACTTAAAATAACCCTCAGCTTACCTTTGTTCACCTTCTTGCCTTTATATAACTCTCTGTAATACTCTGCCACAATTTTAACCAATTCCTTTTTGTCCTTTGTTATGTTTCTCTCCTTATCTTTTAATGCTCCTTTATTTCTTTTCCTGTTATTTCTTTACTCTCATAGAAGAAAAACCTTGAACATTTTTCACCTTTACCAATTCCCTCACCCTTCTCTGAAATGTAATCTTCTCTTCCTTCCTACTAAATTAACGATTTGTTCTCTGTATGGAACACTTTCTTACATTGTTTCAAGTTGTTTTAATATATGGGCTATTTCTACTTCTTCTTTAGATATTGTTTGTCTGTCTGTATTTATCTGTTAGGACTGTTGGAGTCTAACATTCAAGAGATAATAATTTATTAAGAGGGAACACAAAATTATATACAGTTACAGACGAGAACAGTTATAAAAAAGGCAAAATAAAGAATACTAGATATGCATTCCTGAAGCAAGATCTAATTATCTTCCCTTTTTACCTTCAAACTTACCTTTTCAATACACTGAGACCCTAAAACAAGTCAGAGATCAAAGCTCATCCATTGGAAGTGTTTGTGGAATATTACTTTTAAAAACAACTTAGTTACATGACTGTATTTATTGCTTACCAAAATCATATATGTTAGATAATTACTTATTTTAAAATGTAATGCATTACAAACAGTGTATTACTTTTGTGTTACCTTTTCTTCTTTTGTATGAAGAACTACACATTTCACTGGCCAGCATTTTTATTAAATCCTAAACCCATGGACCTTAATGAAACTGACCAGAAACACAGCTGAATTTGATCATTTTCTTGTGTTTTAGAAATATTGTAGTGCCCTTGGGTTGAGCCCTAAGAGAGACACAGTCCTCAGGTGGCCTTTCTCAAGGGGGGCAGAAACACCTGGAGAAGCTGGCTATAAAAAGCAGACCCTGAGCTTGTTACCTTACACCTAATACTGCTGTGATGACCACTGGCTCCCTGTAGTCATAAAGTGGTCAGGTTAAACTTACCCCTCAGCACATGCAGGATTAAATAAATAGTTATAACTTTTGTTGAGTGTTTTTCACTTGATTGTACTCTACCCACATGCTTAACCTCTTCCTCACTAAATACCACCAGACGGTTGGAGCATGTGCACTCACAACAACAACAACATTTATTTATTTAGCACGTTTTTATACACATTATGTAGCTCAAAGTGCTTTACAAGATGAAGAAAGAAAAAAACAAAAATATAAAAATAAGATTGGGCAATACTAAGCAACAAAGAATAAAGTAAGGTCTAATGCCCTAGAGGACAGAGAAATAAAAAACTCCAGTGGGCTGGAGAAAAAAAAACAAAATCTGCAGGGGTTCCGAGTCCACGAGACTGCCCAGCCCCGACTGTGCATTCTACCTAACATAAATGATCTAAATCAGTCCACATGGTTTTTAGGCTTCACGTGGAAGAATTAGATGATGAAAATGTAAACCCTGGCTTATATGTGGCACATCTATGATGCTTGCGAGGGCTGTACGGCAAAAATGACATCACATATAGCAGTATGTGCCTTGCACACATTGGATTTCATTGTACACTA
This sequence comes from Polypterus bichir lapradei, assembly GCA_026402145.1. Classification (NCBI taxonomy): domain Eukaryota; kingdom Metazoa; phylum Chordata; class Cladistia; order Polypteriformes; family Polypteridae; genus Polypterus; species Polypterus bichir. The sequence continues at coordinate 65,047,565 of JANRMT010062807.1, read as the reverse complement.
TGCACAGATTTTTTTTCTGATACAGACATGGCAGCGTGTACCCAAAGTGGTCAACTTCAAGGAGAGGCTGGTTGCGTGGGTGCAGAATGATGACTGATAATATAATGCAACGGGTCACCAGAGCACAAAACAGACATGCAAAAATATTTGAAGTACATCTGTTCATCATGTACGTGTTATGAATCTTGAGAGTTCTCAAGCACCTAAGTCTCAAAGAGTTCCAAAAATGCCCACTACAGAATCCAAGTGGTGCAGTCAAAAACAGAGCACAGATTAAAAAAACAATCAAGAAATCATGAAAGCACAAGAATAAACACAAGAGAATTCACCACACCACAGGTACTTTCAGAATGAACCCCAATGAATTGTGAGTTGGCCCTGCCTATATTGGGCTGAGGGCAGTGCCTTGCAGTGATTGGCACATAACACAAGCATAAGAAATAAAACAAATAATAAACAAAAGTAACATTGACACATTTCAAAGACTTAACAGTAAACAAAAAAGAAGAGAAAAAAAAAACAAGAATCTGAATCCCAGCCAGTGGAGGAACCTCAGATGAAACAGAACAGTACATCACCCCTCTAATAATGAGAAAATTATTTTTGCCCTCCTGTCGCTGCTTTTGGTTAATGGTTCTGACACTTCACCTAAAGCCAGTAATAACAAGCACAACTCTTCATCAATCAACAGCGTCTCACTTCCTCTGCTGTGAAATTACCTACTCACTAGAAGAATATCAACGAAATGTTAGAAGGGGTCACCATAAGGATAAATGCATTTTGGATTCATGCAATGAGTATAAATGAGGCTTTCCATGGCTTACAGCTGGCAACATCTTTGCAAAAAATGGCAATACTTTCTTTTTTTTTGAGTGTCAAGAATAATCTTCTACAGTAATGCAGTAACACATATCTTTTTTTTTAATTAACACAGGTATTTTTACTTTAAGAAAATAGGAATTGTGCTACATTACTTGTTACTTTAAAAGGTAATCTGACTACATAACACGTTACTTTTAATGCATTACCTAAACACTGTTCATTGGGACAAGGTGTGACCATAAAAACCTCAAAATGTTAACACCATTTCAATTAGCTGCCAAGATACACAAAGATAAAAGAAACAGACTGACACTTTGCATGTCATAAAACACAGAGCACCCCTGAGAAAAGTATACCTGGGGTCCGCTTCATTAATGTGCATATTTATAGAAAGATTTTTCAGAGTTATATAACAGAAACCTACCTTTTTTTTGAGGATTACTTGTGTTCTGTTCTGTGTATTGATTGTATTGTATTGATGCCCAACACCTGGAAAGGGGTCTCTTTTTGAACTGCCTTTCTCAAGGTTTCTTCCATTTTTTCCCTACTAGGTTTTTTTTTTGGGAGATTTTCCTTGTCTTCTTAGAGAATCAAGGCTGGGGGACTGTTAAAAGGTAGGGCCTGTTAAAGCCTATTGTGGCACTTCTTGTGTGATTTTAGGCTATACAAAAATAAATTGCATTATATTGTACCTTTCTGAAAATAATCTTCACAACATTAGCAATCATTTAAGAGCAAATGTCATAGAAATTCTTAAATTAATTGAAAAAGCCCATCTTCTAATGGAGAAAAACAGTCATCGTAAAATAAAAAGAATTCTTTCTTTCCTGGCATAAAACAGCAGTTTATTGTTGATTCAAATGTAATCATCCTTATGCCACAAGCTCTAGTTTCCTACAACATAATAAGTGATTTCCAAGCTTGTTTGTTAATCCACCTTACACTTTTACAATCACAATAAGCCATTTTATAAATATTGGTATGTGTTAAAAATAACTGAATTAATATTGCATTTGCAGATCATGCAAGCATACTTTATAGCTGAAAGATTGTGAATAACTAAGTTTGGGACAATATAAAACAGATAGTTCATCTATATGTATGTTTTGATACAAACTGATATTTTTGAAGTTATAACTCCTGAATGACTTGTGCTGATCTATGCAAGAGTGGTTGATGGCTACTGTGCATATCCCCTTGCCTTAATAAGAAAGGCAGAGACATTCAGTACTACCCTACATAAGTGATAATTAAATCAAGCTTTAGTTCATCAGTCATTAGTCAACAGAACATTTCCAATTAGCATATAAAGTAAAACCACATTGAAAATAATTGTCAAGCTGCTGGTCTGCTTATCACCATTCACAAATGGTAAAACAATTTATTTTACTGTCTTTTCTCACTTTTCTCTTTTATACCACATAGAAATGTTTTCTTCTTATAAAGCTCCATCATATGTAATGTCCTACTTTGGATATAGGACACTAGTTACAGTACTAATATAGTATATGGGATTGCGTTCTTTCAAAGTGGGCTATCCTCTTATTGTATGGTTATACCATATTATGAAAATCTTTGAGAGAATGGCCCTGGCTGGACTATGTCAGTTGTCTTGTAGTAGACAACCTGGACCCACTGCAGTTTGCCAATTGGACAAAGATTGGAGTGGAGGATGCAAGTATCTATCTGCTCAACAAGGCTTATTCTCACCTGGACAAAGCTGGTTTTTGATTTCTCCGGTGGCTTCAGTATCATCCAGCCATTACTGTTTAAGGCATAAGCACAAAGATATGCAGGTGGATGAGCCTATGGTGTCTTGGATAATGGACGATCTGTAGGACAGACTTCAGTTTGTGAGACTCAACGACTATGTTTCTGATATGGATGTGAGCAACACTGAAGTGCTTTTTCTCTTCACTCAGCTCATCTCTGACTATAAATATAATACTAGGTTATCTCACTTGCAGAAATTCTCAGATGATTCTGCATGGGGAGGTAATTGGTGTATGTATAAGGAATATGAGACTGAGTATAGGAGTCAGGTGGAGAACTTTGTTTCTCGGTGCAAAGAGAATTGTCTGCACCCTAACATCAGCAAAACCAAGGAACTGTTTATTAGTATTTGTTGAACCAAGGAGTCACTATGTTCAGGGAATGGATGTTGAGGTGGAGCACTCCTAAAAGTACTTGGGAGTCCACATCAGTGACACATTGGACTGTTCTCAGAAAACAGAGGAACTATACAGGAAAGGGCAGAGCAGGCTCTTCTTCTTAAGGAGACGGTGTTCCTTTAATGTGGAAACTAACATCTTTCACATCTTCTACATCTCTATGATGGCCAGTGATGTGCTGGGCCGGTACCATCACTTCAACAGAGGCCCACCCAATTAACAAGCTAATTAAAAGGTCAAGCTCAGTTGCGGCACACACTCTGCACCTCCCAGAGGTAGTAGTAAAGGAAACAAAGCTGAGGGCCATTATAAACAATGCTGCACATCCTCTCTCCGACACACTAACACTGAGGACTTTCAGCCAATTAATTAATCAGCAGAAGTGTGCCAACAAATGCTAGTATGGGGTACCAAAAGGAATACGTCTGCATAGTGCCTCACAGTGATTAAGACTGCCAAGTCAGAATGTTTATTTCTTTTTAAAATTGTGTTCCTTTTTATTCATCCTGGTGTGTGTTCAGACCATAGTGTGTATAAAATATTTATTTATTTAGAGCTCCTGTAGAAAGACACATTTCTTCCTAGAGACAAACAAAGTTATATCTGTCTATGAGGAAAAGTTACCATGTTCTACATTTTCAGTGAAACGGTCCTGTTTTGTAAATTCAGGAAAACAGATGATTTAAAAACAGCAATATAAAGTTAAAGGTTTCCTGGAGGGTTGTACTATGACACACCTGAAAAGTGTAAGGGGTAAAAAAAAGGAGAAGAATGCCTATCACATAAAGACATTCATGGAAAGCTTCTTTTCACAAATGGGGCATCTCACTATTTCCATAATGTCTCACATGAGAATATAGAAACCTTGGATTAATACTAATTACTGATACTAGACTGCTACCAGGATCCAGACACGAAAGTACTTGTTAGAGAACATTCTGCAATAGTAGAATGATTTCCTTGAAGGGAATATTAATGTTTCTCAAATATGCCAAATGACATTAATATCTAGTGTGGAACACAGCCCAGACAAAGATAGGCGGACAGCGATGCTTCAACCTACACACGTTTATTATACATTATTTACTATTTACATCAGTGCACACAACCTCAAACAACTCCCCCAAAAGTCCAGGCCTCTACCCAATGCCTCTTTCTTCAGGCTGCCTCCACTCCTCTCCAACAAGACTTGGTCCTCTCCTCAACCGACTCCAGCCCCCAAATGAAGGGAGGTGGCCCCTTTTATCATCACCCAGATGTGCTCCAGATGCCTCCCGATAATCCTCCGTCGACACTCCCCAGTGAGGCAGAAGTACCAGCTGCACACCCAGAAGCACTCCTGGTGTCCCTGGTCTTCCTTCCCCCAGCATTTCTGGGTGTGGCAGAAGTGCTGAGGGCCAGGGCTCGTCAGGCATTGGGGCGCCCCCTGGTGGTGACCACAGGCCCCTATAGGGTTGAGCTTCCATGCTCAGTTTCCTTGGTCCCCAAAGCCACCACTGTGGTCGCCCCCTTGTGGTCTGGAGGAGGCGCAATCCCTCATCTGGTCCTTCTGGGCATCCCAGCTGGGTGACACCCCCAGCCACTTGCCACACTAGTTAGTATACTGATGATATACACAGCCAGTGTGAAAAACCATTGCACACCTTCAAAATAAAAACAGAAGCTATGATATGGAAACAACTATCACTAACAAAAGCAAATGAACAAGGTGGTTGATCAGTTTACAGTGTGGGGATATTATCTTTTAATACTTTTTAAAAAGCCATGTTGGCCAATGAGAACACCTTATGGTCCCCACTCAAATCTGTGTGATTCAAGAAATTTTCATTGACTTCCTGTCACACATTAGCTTTTTCTCCCAAACTAGAACTGTTTTATTCTGTTTTGCCAAGAAAGAGTCAATGCTGACCCTGTCCCCACCTTAGGACTTTTTTTATGTAGACATCGGTATATCCAAAATTTTGACTCTTGCTCTACTAAGTTACACTAACAATCCTATCACAGAGGTGTAGCTAAAGTCTCTAGGTCCACTAGCTATCACTATCAAGTTGAACCTGGGTTCACTGTGTCTATTGTTAAATATGTTTTCCCTTCTCTTATTTCTAGACCTCAGACAGTTTAGAAAGAGTTTAAGATGAAGCAGAGAGGTAGTTTTAAAAGTTTACTTCCTAAATGTAGAATAACATGTCTCTAAAACGCAGTTTTTAAGGTTTCAAAAAAGCAGAAGCAACGTTAATAGATACAATCGGAATGGATAGCAGCTCTTCTCACTAGGAGACTAGGCATCCAATATGCCTAAATATCTGGAGACTCGTTAATTCTTATTTTGAACTCCTGAGCTGAAAGGTCTTTGATCTGGCATAGTCTCTGCATCAATATTGATGGAAAGGCAGAAAGAAGCAACTGCTGGTGTGCTCAATGCTGAAGCTGTTCCTCACTGCACCCTTTGGATCAATAGGGTATTGTAATGATGCCAAACAGACATTTGAAAGGGACCAATAAAGAATGAGATGACTAATGCCAAATAACAAATGTCTCAAATTAGTCAGTTTGGCTTAATGGAATCAAATAAGGTAAATCAGAAACACAGTTCGACATACATCATCACAGGTAGGATATGGTAGATAATAACCTATTATATTGCACTGCTGTAAGCGAAAAAACTAAAGCTCAGTAGGTGAAGGAACTCTAACATTGATTTGACCAGCTTTAAAATTTAAAACAGATTAGACGCTGATGACAAGAGGACTGTTTCTTATGATACTACTGGAGTAATCTTTGGAAAATAACTTTTCTGTGTGGGAGGAGGCCCTATTACTTTACAACAGTGCAGCAGCATCATGGGAATAGTGGGACATGATAGGTACAATGATTACTTTTTACTTTAGTGCTTTATCTATTGTAATTATATTACCCATAAGGGGTGACAGCTCTGATTAATGACCTTCCTCACTTTTTCAGAGCTGGATGTGTTTGTATTTGCTAGTCAGTGCCACTGCACTGTTGCTAGAGGCTGCGTCCCACTCAGCTTTCTAACTCTGTGCAATGCTTTCTTTGCACAGCATCTGATATTATAGATTCATCCCTCAAATACCATCAAAGTAGCACTCTTAGTATTTTATGTCTTCTGGTTGATGCCTTTCGCTCTTGGTAGCAACATGACTTCTAGTTAACAACTCCTCATAGTCCTTGCTTTGACTTTGCCTATGTCTAGCTATTTCTTTTTTTACAGGGACTTCTTTGAATTTTGGAAGATTCATTCTCATAACAGTTTATCTAATTTACAAACATGCCTTAGTCTGGTTTACACTCTTTATATGCTTGCTCACCTCCCATTTGACATCTTGCAACTGAGGGAAACTGGAACTAAGAAAGCAGATGAATGAAATCCTTCCTAAGCTTTTTTTTCTACTTCAAAACATTCCAATATACATCAATAAATCATGAATAAATATTTTTTTAAGAAATTAGATTGAACCATAACCTTATTTATTTGTAATTCCAAACGTCCGCGTATGCAAAGGGCGAGCCTACAAAGACCTAACAACTTAAGAAGGTGGCATGGTTCTACCTACCTTTCAATTTTATTACTGGGTGGCAAATATACAAGCTATAAAAACCTGGACATTGACACAAATAGATACCCCATTAAGTACAAGTCATCACAATATACTAACAACTCAATTGTGCTTCATTTACTCAGAATATGGAACCAATGTAGGAAGTATTTTAAGACAGAGAAGCTTTTATCTGTGGCACCTCTGCACGAGAACCACCTTTTTCCACCCTCTCAAACATATGCAGTTTTTAATGTCTGGAAAATATTGTGGATTAAATCACTTAGAGATCTGTACATAGACAACATCTTCGCATCCTACGAACAATTACACTTCAAATTTAACTTTTCAGTAACACATTTTTTTCACTATCTTCAAATCAGAAACTTTGTTAAAGAAAACCTGCCCAATTTTCCTCACCTCCTACCTACCTGAATTCCAGAAAAAATATTGATCAGTCTTGAGGACTCAGACAGCATCTCCATAATATATAAAAACATTTTAAATTCCCTCTCTTTCAAAGATCCCAGAGTACAGTGGGCAAAGGATCTCTTACTCAACATGTCAGAAAAGGAGTGGAAGGTAGCAAAGCATAGAATTCATTTGAGCTTCATATGCGCAAAGTATACAATTATTCAACTTAAAATTATATATCGAGCACATCTGTCTGATTTAAAATTGTTCAAAATGTTTCTAGTGCAAGATCCAACCTGCAAACATTGTGATCAAGCTCTAGCCTCACTGGGCCATAAGTTTTGGGCCTGTACCAAATTAACAACATTTTGAACCAAAATCTTTAAATACCTATCAGACAGCCTTGGTGTCACAAACTCTCCTAATCCATTAACAGCTGTGTTTGGTGTACTTCCAGACGGGCTTAAAGTGGAGAAGAACAAACAAACTGTAATTTCCTTTACTACACTACTGGCATGTAGACTTATTTTGCTCAACTGGAAGAATCCCAACTCACCTATTTTAAGTCAGTGGGTAACTTGATGTTATATATTATCTGAAATTGGAAAAAATCAAATTCTCACTTGGATCTGTACAAAACGTTTTCAAAACCTGGCAGGATCTAATCAATAACATTTTAGAATAAGCATTTAAATTGAGCAAATGGATGCTCTCCCCTCTTTTTTAATTATATTTATTGTTATTTATATATTAATTTATCTGTTTTACTAATTTAAAGTTTTATTCTGTTGGCCTAGCTCTCTTTCTCATGGGTGGGGGTTGATTTGTTTCAAACCTAGTTTTGTTAAACTCGACTTGCTTGTATGGAATGTTATTTGATTTTACTAAAATCAATAAAATGCTTGAAAAAAAAAAGAAGAAAATAAAAAAGCAGATGGCGTTTTCCCTGACTACAGTCCAACAGATCTTTTTTAGATACTTGTGACTGACATAACACATATTAGTTATTGTACAGCAGTAAATTGCATGGTCAAGAGATGTCTGTGAAGATTCTCAGTCATCTAGGTGAAATTATCTTTAAGTTGAGTCATGGCAACTGGACTTCTTTCTTGTTATGTTGATACGTTTCACTGCTCATCCAAACAGCTTTGTCATTCTGAGGAATGTTGTTAGAGAACACAAATTTATCCTCCAGGTTAGTTTCACTTCACACTTGCCCTGATTAGGCTCGTTGAGTAAAATAAAGGAAGGGGAAGATGTGGGTAGATGTAACCGTCACAACTTTTTTAACAGCCCCTCCTACCCCCATAGAGTGGGTTGTTAAGAGTGGTCCAGCTAGTGGAGGTGTGAATTGAGTATGATTTTCCTGGGGATAGATGAAAGGCCAGCATGATAAATTGAAGACAGGTTATGACTAAGGCCTCTACCACTGTTGAGGTCAAGAGAGTACTGCTTCGTAGCTATGCTGTGATATAGGGCACAAGTCCTGTGTGAAAGCTGGCCCGGACACAGACAGGCAGACACGTTAATGTCACCCAACACACGTTTATTTACAAGTGCCATTATTTACAAAGGTGCAACAAATAAAAAAAAAGTCCCCAAAGTCCTGGACACAACACAGTGCCTCCTTCTTCAGGCCACCTCCACTCCTCCAAGACCTTGTCTTTCTCCTCCCAACTCCAGCCATCCTCTGAAGGGAGGCGGCCCCTTTTATATGCACCCGGATGTGCTCCAGGTGTCCTCCAGTGACCTTCCGCTGACATGCCCACGTGTCGTGGAAGCACCGGCTGTGTACCCGGAAGCACTCCGGATGTCCCCGATCCTCTTCCCCCCAGCACTTTCCGGTGTGGCGGAAGTGCTGAGGTCCAGGGCTCTCTAGGCACAGGGGCGCCCCCTGGCAGTGACTACGGGCCCCTAAAGGGTAGCGCTTCAAAGCTCTGTACCCGTGGCCCCCAAAGGAACCAAGGTGGTCGCCCCCACGTGGTCTGAGGTGAGTGTAAGCCCTCTTCCCAGCCAGGTCGCCACCCCAGGCATCTGCGACACCTGAATATCTATTCTGTGATTATTTATATTTTTCTAAATAAAGTACATTTTTCACAAAAGTACAACACTGAAGAATAGACAGAATAAAGAGACATTTAGAAGCTGTGCAGATGTCTTAATTATGAAGGGTCAAAACACTACAATTTTAGAACTGCTCTGATTAATCTCGGATCCTATTTATTCCCACTGATAGAAGAACAAGGATATGGCAAAAAAAAAAAACTCTCAGTCGCTTGAGGTTTTTTAGGCTGAGTGTCAACAGTGCAGACTAGTTGCATCAGTATAGTGGTGTGAGGTGTATTTTCATGACATACATTGAATCTCATTGGTGGGAAAAGCTGAGCTGAGATGCACCACAGGCTAGTTTGCAAAAACAAATGAACACATTTAAATCAATATGGACTTTTGAGTTATCAGCCCAACTAATTTAAGATGTTCTGACGGCAAGCAGAGAAGTAACTTGCATTTTATCAAATGAGTACTCAGGGTAGAATCTGTAGCTTGCAGTTATACATTCTTTATAAACGTATGAGAAAACACAAAGGTCCAAGTGTTCAAATGGGATTTACTCCTAAGAATTCACCCACCACCTTATATGGTGCCCTGTCTGGGCCCCCTTCATTTGAACTATACTACAAGCATGCATTTGTTGCCTGGCTACAGACAGGACATCCCCGTTTGCAATGTTAATGAAAATAAACATTAAAAAAGCATATTTTTGTGCCATTAAAAATCACTTAGTTTTTCCACTGAGACAATCAAAGATTAAATCAAAGATATGTGAGTAAAAAGACAGATAAACAACTGCAATGAATAAAACACAGGGAACCTGGACCCTTGAGGAGATGCGGAGAGACAAGTTAGTCCTCCATTCATCTGTTGGAAAGATGCAGCATGCTAACCACAATGCAGTTTTTTATTATGTGACATTAACATTATCAGTTTCCCTGTGGTGAGAAAGTTATTTGACAGTTTGGCCTACTGTCAAATGTGCTGATATAATTAAAGTGTGTGGCAGAGAAGAAGAAGACCTGTTACTGCCTCTTCTCAGTTGACGTATAAATGACGCATTTTGTAGCCTTCATATTTTTTAATGCATTAGGTACACTCTGATATGGGGATTATGATTCTCTGATTACATTTCATTATAGGATGGTAACTTGTACAAACCAAATGCATACAAATGTTATAATAGAGACTCCAGTACAGAATTATTTACATAATGTCTCATTTGCTTTTGCACATCAAATGCAGAGATAAATTGTTTAATTGTCGGCTCCCAAAATATAAAATTTCAATTAAATGGTCTTTAATGAACAATTAACATCTTTAATAACTAATTTCTCAAACTTTTGGCTTAAATACTAAAAATACATGAGTCATTACTATCTTTAATTGCATCATTATAAACTGACTATTGCTTTGGCATCACACAATCATTAATTATGCAAAATACTGATTGATGTTTCCCTGTTTATCTGTCATCGTTATGCTTTCTGTTCATGCTGCACTTCTTTTTAATACTATACCTGTAATTATGGTATAGCATGCTAGGGTCATAAGTGGAAATCTTCCGAATAAGAATACATTTAAGTGAACTGAATTATGAAGTCACTGATAATATAAAATTATTTTGATTAAAATATTATGTCTGAGTTTCAGTGTCTTTAAGTGTTTAAGTAAAAGAAAAAAGACGAAATGCCAGTGAGATTCCCATCAGAGATAACTAATTTACACACCGTGGCCATTTTATTAGGTACACATATCTACAGTAGTGTCATGTAGGACAACATTTACCACCAGAAGTTCCTACATTCTTTAAGGAATGGATATAACAAGGTGCTGGAAACAATTCTTAGTGATTCTTAGGAATGCATACTATATGGCATCACACAATTCCTGTAGGTTTTTGCACCATATATTAATCTTTTATTGCCCCAAAGGTATTCTATTCTATTGGTCCGGGAATAAGGGAGTAAGGAGGTCATTGACACAAATTAAAGTCTGCCATATTCAAGGAACCAAAATCAGATGTTACCCAGTAGAACAAAAAGACATTTCCGCACCATTACCACCACCAGCACTTGCCTTGCTGCTCTTACAATGAGCTGTTATTTGAGTATTGGTATTGGCCTGAATGAATCTGGCCATTTTCTATGTTCTGTGCCACCACCACCTGATCAGATTTTTGTCCAGCATCCTCTGATGTCTGAATGAAAGCAGATACCCTAATTTGTCCCAAGAACCATTGTGCCAAATCCTCTAAGATTAAGCTTAAAAAAAATCAATAAAGAACTACTTAAGTACATTTTTGTTGGGCAGAGTGCCCATTGGGGGCTAGGTGGTCTTTTGGTCTGGAACCACTGCAGATTTAGTTTTTTTTACCAGATTAGCGGGAGTTTTTTATTATTTTTTTCTGTCTACCATGGTCATTTGACCCTATCATCAGACTGTTGTTTAGAAACTTAAAATAATAAAACTCTGTATTTTAAGGATACTGTCTCCCTTAATTATATATCTTTCTTATGTAAGTGTGCATTATGTATGTATCTTTTGTATACTGTTTATTCATTATTATTTTAATCTAAATTCAATTTGTTTTTCTTTGCATGTTACAACTTCTTTGCCATATTGTAGAGCACTTTGAGCTACATTCTTTAAATGAAAATGTACTATAGAAATAAATGTTGTTTTTTATTTTCATCTATCCTCTCTTATTATATCTCTGCTGTTCTGCCCCAGTAGAAAATACATTTGGCACCAATAATCATATTATGGTCAAATCCGACTAGATCACTTGTCTTGCTCATTCTAATTTTTGGTCAAATAACAGCTAAACCAGTTTATTAGAAGTGTAAGGACATGGGTGCATGTATTTGCATTTCTCAGTACAGGGGCCTTGAACCAAAAATTCAATGGTGTTTTTCCTTAATTTTATTTCTGAGTTGTTAGCCACAGAAATAATCAATAAGCCTACATCTGATAGAACAACATACTAAAGTGATAAAGATCTGTCAGGATTTGTCTTGAATTTCAGCTTTTCCATCAGCGAAAGTTAGAATTAAGCTGACTTAATAATGTGTAAATATTAATATCCAATGTACATGAGTCTGTAATTATATTTCTAAGCACTTGTGAAAAATGCACATTTGATAACACACAGGGTTATCATTAAAAAAAGACAAACTACAGACATTCACCTAACATAAGTCATAATCTATCAGTATAGTAAGAAATACATTGCATGCACAGACAGACATAGAAAAATCCATGGTTTTCAAGTTCAAGCTTATGTGTATCAGTATGTATACACAGTGTACTTAGGACTTTATTTCTATATCTCCCACAGACTAGTGGCAGAAGTGAAGTACCAAGAGCAGACTATGAATAAAACAGCATATATTAAATGCAATATCAGCCAATTTATATACAGTAAAAGAAACACACATCAGACACGCTCATGTAGATGGCAGCACAAGTGGCTGTTGCATAGGTTTATGACCTGAGAGAAAATGCAAACAAAGCTGGTAGTGGGAATGCAGAATTTGCCAGAACAGAAGAGGCTGACAATTCCTAGTGGCAACACTTGACCCGACTAACAACTCACAAGCTTAGCCTGACCAGACTAATGATCTAACAAGGTGCCCAAACTTTGCAAATGCCAAATGTACTCTTTTTTATTTTTTTAGTTTATCAAATAAATCACCCTAACTCTACGTTAACATTTTCATAAAATGTCATTGTTGAAGTTTGCATGCCGTTGAAACTTGTATTTACTCTTTTTTTACTTCAAATATCAACAAAATATGTTATTTGGCCAGGAGTATTCAATCTATTGCATGGAACTGTATTTGTGTGCATGCATTGCATTGCTTGGCGCACATGCTGAGCAAGAACTGTACAAAAGACGGAGTTATGAAGCATTGCCCTACCTCAGGTAACATAAACATGTTTAACATGGCAGACAAATTTCTAGCAAATTTTGTTAACATATAAACTACATGGAGCTTGACAAATAGATATTATTTTCTGTTCTGTTTTCCTTTAACATTGATGATAACTATTTGGCAAAATTAAAGTGACGTCAACTGAATTGCAGCACAAAATAAAATGTCCTGCCATTGTTGTCTGCGCTAGTCAGTCATGGAGGGCTGCCGTACAATATTTATCCCAGTAATGATCATCTCCACCCATGACTTTTACATGGATGCTAAACCTGCTCTGGTGTTCCCTGATGCTCATTTCACCAAGGGCATCTCCCAACACCAATGGGTCGCATATACACTTAAAAAAGAATAAATGGGTGATAGCATTTCTCTTTTCTTTATACTTTTTAAATGCTTCTGTTATGTACACTTAATCTCGCTTTGCTTAAGCAAATAGATTATTCCAAACAGCGTATACCTCAAGGTCCTGAAAAAAAGTTTAAATGCTCAACTTTGGACATTCTTTTCTGCTGTTTTTTTTTTTTATTTTTTATAGTTTACCATCTTGATAGATAGATAGATAGATAGATAGATAGATAGATAGATAGATAGATAGATAGATAGATAGATAGATAGA
>JANRMT010062807.1:64976623-65033985 GCA_026402145.1 Polypterus bichir lapradei | reverse complement strand
AGATAGATAGATAGATAGATAGATAGATAGATAGATAGATAGATAGAAAACTGGCATTTTATAGAAGATCATTAAATAAATAAACATACATTCACACATTTTGGTCTGAACACATGTTAGATTACTAAAAAAGAAAGAAAGAAAAGAAAAAAAAGAAAGTGATGCTACCTGCCCAGCACACAACAGCATTAAAAATCACACTGGCCATCACAGAAGTGTAGAACTTGTGAAGGAAGTCATTACCTGAATAAAAGGAGTTCGCTCTGCCTATTTCTACATTGTCCCTCTGTGACCACTCCAACCTTTCACTGATGTGGACCCCAAAGTACTTGTAGCAATGCACCACCTCTACCCTTTGAACAGTGGCTAGGCATAGCAGCTCTTTAGTAGATCGAAAGTTAATAATCAGTTCCTTGGTCTTGCTGATGTCAAAATGCAGACAATTCTCTTTCCAGAAAAAAACAAAGTTTCTCAAATAACTCCTATGCTCTGTCTCAATCCCCTTATTAGTACACCCCATAAGTGGAGAATTAAGAATTTCTCCAAGTGACATGACCTGGTGTTGTATTTATAGTCTGAGGTAAACAGAGTGAAGAGAGAAGTAAATGGGACTGTTCCTTCTGGTGCTCCAATTTACTCACATCCATATCAAAAACACGGTCTTTGTGTCTCACAGACTGTGGCCTGCCTGACAGATAGTCCATTATTCAGGACACCATATCTCTGATCTTATCCCTTAATAGGGGTGACTGGATGGCATTGAAGACACTGAAGAAATCAAAAACCTAATCGTCATACTGCTACATGCTTTTTTCAGATGAGATTAAGGTCAAATAAATAAATACATATAATATGTATTTATTACTCAATTTGATTGATGTATGGCTATCCTAGCCGGAAACAGGACAAACTTTAAAATTCAATAAACAAACATGTATTTCTAGCTAAGCACAATCGAGGTACGCTCCAAAATATAACAGAGGCTGATGCATGAGAAAGGAGGGCCCCACCTGGCTCCACACTCCTGACATCGCACTTCTCCCTCCCCTCGGCCCGCAGCCTCTGTCCGGATTAGTATGAATATATTGCTCCTGCAAGCAAACTATAGAAAAAAACGTGGTCTAAATCTGTTAAGTAGTTCTCTTGTTTGCTAGCTAAGCAGAGGTAAGGTACATGCCCCAAGGCTGCCGCATGAGTGAGAAGGGCTCCACCCCCTCCCCTTGGCCTGCTGTGTGTCTCTCGGATTTACGCAAATAAATCAGCATCACAAGTGAACTATGATACATAGCGCAATGAGAGAAGTTGCAAAATCAACCGGAATGTTCAAGCAAATGATAGAAAAAAACATGGTCTAAATCCATTAAGTAGTTCTCTCGTTCGCTAGCTAAGTGGAGGTAAGGTACATGCCTCGAGGCTAGCTCATGAGTGAGAAGGGTTCGCCCCCTCCCCTTGGCCTGCTGTGTGTCTCTCGGATTTATGCAAATAAATCAGCATCGCAAGTGAACTATGATACACAGCACAATGAGAGAAGTCGCAAAATCAACCGGAATATTCAAGCAAATTATTGAAAAAAACCCGATCTAAATCCGTTGAGTAGTTCTCTCATGAAATTAGATTGAAATCAGATTTTATATATATATAGATAACAAAATATTAAATTAATGTGAGCTAAGATTCAAACCTTGGACAGTTATTTAGCAATTAAAGGATACAACTAAATATAAAGGAAAATATTATTAAAAGTATTTTCTCAATATGTCTGGTGGTCTAATGCTTTAAACTGCTGCCTCATAGCTCCAGTGCAGATACAGGACTTCAGCTCCTGAGGCATCATATATAAACAATGCGTATGTACAAAAATGTTGCATACTCCCGTTTCCACGATCATATCGTGATGTATAAAACCTAAACTTGGCATAAAGCCACACACATTTTCACGGTAGCTCAACCCTTGGCGTATGCAAGTTCTCTGCTCGGTTTTGCAAACTGGCGGCACCCAGTGTCAAAGCAGTGCTTTTGTTCCAGTGTGGTTTCCCTTTCTTTTTGAGATCCACATCCCTGACGCGGCTTTATCATATAGACTGAAATTAACCGCATATTGTTTATTAGTTTAATGCATCTGATTGTAATTAACCTGTAACAATATAATGGTCCACGAAATGGCCAAACTATTCCAAATACCATAGCTGCTTTAGCGTTGTTACTCTCACTGCACCTTCTTCTTCTTCTTTCAGCTGCCCCCATTACAGATTGCCACAGCAGATCATCTTTTTCCATATTACTCTCACTGCACCACTCAGAGTATTTATATCACTGTATCTGAGTGTGGAATCACAGCTCTAATGCAAGCTGATTGAAAATAGAATTATCGGTACACAGCATCAAGCACACGCTGCCTCAGCCATGCACACATTCGATTGAACTGCTCTCATACGGCAAACGCTTCCGAGTCTTTCCTGTACTGACCTCGCAGTTCAGAAACAATTTCATCCCAAGAACTATAAACGCACTCAATCAGTCCATCAAGTGCTCCTTGTAGAACTGTTTGTACTTATTAGTACAATCACCTCACTATAAACTTGCGATACAGTTAATATTGCACAAACTGAGCCACTTTATAAAGCGCGTATTAACATATGATGACGATATCATTTTTAAGAAGAAATGCAGCAAAATATGTTTATTACATTATACAGATAAAATGTTAACATCATTTAAATAATCTATATTGTTAATGATTAAACATGTGAAGACACGGTGTCACAGTGCTAGCTAGTTCAGGGATTGTTCCTGCCTCGCGTTGTGTTCTTGCTGGGGCTGGCGCGACACTGGAAGAATAGATGGATAGAATAATTAAACATGTACTACGAAGATATTTCAATGTTCTTTAAAAGTTCTGAAGAATCGGCGTTCTAAGCTTACAGATGGCTTAACATCTATTACAGAGCTTTTTTTTTTTATTTCAGGCAGTGTGTGACCTTGTGAACTTACTAGTTTCTCCGACACTCTATTCCACTCAACTTCCGTTTGTTGTTTATACCTTGCCTCCGCTTGGTATTTGCTGAAATTCTTCTGTTTTCCCCCCGTGCTTTTGCCTTTGCATTTTCACAGAACGCTGAGCTTAAGGGCTATTTATATTGATTTACATATTCAAAGAGGCATAATTCTGGGAGGAAACGGGGCGGGACAGCAGGCGCATGCATGTGTGTTACTTTTCACGCTGACCGGGATTTATGGGGCGGAAGAACGTGAAAGTTGGCGAACGCACAGATTTATGCATCTGGATTTTTTTGTGCTTATGCACACTTCTGCTTTTGTACGTACGCCATGTTTTAGTGTGAATTCTATGCACAGTGTTATGCATGAGGCCCCTGGGCTGGTCACTCATTGTCTGTTTGGAGTTTGTATGTTTGCTTTCAGATCAATTCCATGTGGTGTTTTTTTTTTTCTCCCACACCCCAGAGATTTAAATTAATTATTTTTACGTTGCAAGCGTACACAAATTTGCACTTTTAAAATCACAAAATAGATCCTGCCAAGTGCTCAAATGGCCATGAAATGTTCCACCTCCATGTGACATTGCACTGTAAACTAAACAGCACAACAGAAAAAGGATTGATGGGTAATTCAGTAATTAACTAATTGAAGTACAATAGTTGAATAATAGCTGTAAACCTATAAAACTGGTACAGAAGCAAATAAAAACTTAAAATAGATGCTGAGTTATATATCTTAGCATGCCAAATGCAAATCTACAGATTCTACAGTATGTTTAAATAATACAATGTACTGTCATGGATGTCGTGTAGAGAATGGCATACTTGCCAGGACAGAACAGGAATCCTTACCTTGTTGGGATGCCAGTTTAATGGAATGACTGGGAAAGACAATTCATTTGGGACATTTTCTGACCCAAAATGCTAGGTGGCAGAACCCCACCCGGATTATGATTCCCACTTGGACTCCCACAGGGCATGCTGGAACCTGTAGTTCCATGACACAGCCCTGTGGGGTTCTGCAGAGGCCTCCAGTGGGAGCTGAAGGGATTAACAATCCTTACTTTGTAAGACTTCTGATTGGCCCATAAGTCTTTACATTGGGCTATGCACTAGCACCGGAAGTACTCCTGTGTCCAAGATAAAAAAAGACCATCCAACCTCATCCAGACAAGTCGGAGTCAGGAGGAAGAAGGACAAAGCTCGTCGGGGAGGTATGGAGAAAGGTTGTGTATGGGGTTTGGGCTACTGCAGCACCACCTGGTGGTCATAGCACTTGAGTGGATCTTAGTTTTACAAAGATGACACATTAAACTGCAGGGGTATAACTTTATTTCTAAGACTAAAGTAAATGACAAGAGTTGCTAAAAGAGTCAGAGGTGGAAAATGTAGTTAATGTCATCTATTATATGAAAAATAGGCACTGTATTTCAAAAAATGCATGGGATCATAACTGGAAGGATGACATTATAACATTCATCTTTTCTGACTGAAGGCCATCCCAGAATCATCAGATCAGCACAAGACATGATGAACTTCTCGTCAGGGCATTCAAGGTGAAAGGCAGTCCATGACAGGGTACGTTCAAATATTGGGTCAGTTTTCGGGCAGCCTAATTTGCATGGGTTGGGATGTGGAAGGAAAACTGGAGTACTCAGAGAAAAATGCACAATCACATGAGGAGAACAAGTAAACACTGACTGGGCCAGGATTGAAGTTCAGGTGTCCACAGCTCTGAGGCAGTAGTGCTAACTACTATACAGTTGCTCTATTTGGTAATGCCATTTACAGTAAATGAACACTTTTTACACAAATGATTATAAATATAGGAAACCAGATGAAAAGCCATGCATGTGGTTGAATGCAGCACAGTTGGTACCTCTTGTGTTTTATTTAGTGCTATTTTCAAAGGAGGTGACAAAAACTAGTGAGCATGCTATTTCTTGTCAATACTTTCTCTGTAGGTTTGCAGTAAGTCCACCTTGAGTTAGTAGTAGTATTTAAATCTGTGGCTATTGACTTAGCATATACAACTATAAAACTAAAGCTAATGGTGACCATAGTTTAATGCACTCTTTTTCTGATTTCTGACTTCATTAAAAAATCTAGCCCTACAACATAGTAGCAACATAGCCTTTATTTTTGGTTTGGATTGTCTGTTTTTTTCGAGAAATAGTGGTACAGAGGTTATGACTACTACCTCACAGATTCAGCGTCTTGGGTTTAAATTTCAGAGCTCATTGTTGTCTCACCTGTCTGTGTGGAGTTCTACCTGTGTGTCTGAATGGAGCTCTCTGCAGCTGTTTCAGTTTTCCTAGCGTATCCCCAAAGCTGAACGCATTAGGTGACTTAGCTGGTTCTAAATGGGTCCTGCATGAGTGTGTAAGCGAGTCCTGAAATGGACTGACATCCAATCTATGGCTGTTTCCTGTGTTACCAATATAGGATACCAAACCCTTCCACACCCTCAAACTTCGATTTTAACTAAACAAATTTGATAATGTTAGATTTTATTTCTTTATACCTGATTCATATCATGGAGTACTTTTAGACAAAATCATTTCTACAGTGCATTACAGATTTTTTTTTTTGCTTGGCATAAAAAAGGCACTAAAATGCCTACAATTATAATCGAAAATCAAACCTGCTTGGAGTGTAAATTTCTTTGACAAATTTTGCTCATATAACATCCATGAGTTTAGTTAGATTAACACTGAGAGCCATCTAGAGGTATAAATAAAAACAGCAAAATCAGCTTGGAAATACATTTATAGTAAATGGCTTTGCAATGTGATACTTTTAATAATAAATAATATTTAAAGAAAATAAATTAAAAAGATGTATTAAAACATGTGATTCCTGAGTTGGTTAGCTCTTTTCACTCAGTGATACTGGGACTGGCTCAGAAAATGGCTCACTAAAACAAATATAAGTTAAAATTATTTCCATTTTCAATAAACCAAGTTACACACAGATAACTTTGTTTTTATTAGCAGTCATTTATACTATAGTGAAGGTATTGCTCAGTGGCAGCCTTCACAATCAGGAAGCTAGACCCCCTGAAGATGTCCGGTCAGAGACAGGGAGACACAAGAAATCTTCCAGGATAACCAGTTTAGTTGTTTTCTATTTGAAACTGGCAAAGGAATTTTTTTCACCTTTACATACATGTGACATTAAGTATATGTGTGGGTTTCTCAGAAAGACAGGAAATGAACCTTTGTAAATCATCATGGATATAAATGAATTAGTACTAAGCTAATAGCATCACATAACTGGTGATGCCTTACCTGGCCAAGGAATTTTCCTAACGTAGACGGCCAAGGTGGGTCCAACAGACCCATCATTGTTAAACCATGATTTCTGACCATGTCACAGGCATCAAACAGTATCATATGTCATAGGAATGGAATTTTTTATTAACAGTTACAATCATTTAGTTAAGTGTGCCCAAAATAAACCAATTCACACAAAAATATCGACATTTATATATCGTCAGTGATAAATTCACATTATTTTTTTTTGCAAAAAAAACATTAAGCAATGAGCTCATTTCCTAACTCAACATGGATCAGATTTTAACAATAGCAGTTATTGTTTTCTGACTTTGACAAGCCATCAGTTCAACAAGTTTTGTAAGAAAATATAAATGCCAATGTCATTGATAACAGTTACTATTACTGTTTATTGCATTTACGTATTGCACAACCGACTTAAAACACTGTGCTCGTTGCAAACGTGCTTGCCACACTTATTACAACACTGATGCTGTTTCCTGTCCTTGACACAGAGGTAGCAGCGACTCTTCTTCTGATGCTTTGGTGCAGGCTGATAATCAGGTTCATGTGGTGATGAATGAACAGCAATAACACTAAATGTTGATCTTTGCAAGCCAATTGTTGATCTGCGTGTGATAGGAGCATGAACCAATGCTTCACTGTTATCAGTTAGGAACATTTGGTGTCTGGGGTGACATTGTTTGTTCCAGTCTGGATAAGTTAAAGTCCAAATGATGAAAGCTGCAATGTCACATACATCAAGGCAGTTCATAAAGAATGCAAAGGGCCATCGGTTTGTGCACCTTTTGCACATGTACTGGTGAACTTCCTGATCAAGTGTGTCCACTGCCCCCTTTGTCGAGTTGTAGTACATGATAATTTCTGGCTTGTTAGCTTTGGTTTCATCGGTTGAACTGTCATGGTGCATAGTGGAAAGTAGTATAACAGCCTTACATCACATATGACACTAGTGTCGTTTTGGTGAAACCAAATACAGATGACTGGGTTGGCCTGTCTGCACGTGCATGAAATTCCGGTGGTATGAATGCTTTGTTTTTTCTTACTGTGCCAACAATTGTCAGCCATTTGGATAACAGTGACAAAGCTAACTCGTAATCAGTGAAGTAATTGTCGCTTGTTACATTTCGATTGCTCCCTTCGTATGGGTCAAGACGTTTCTCAACTACTTGTCTCTCCAGACCTGTGGCTCTGACTGTTTCCTTGCCTATGTATGGTATGCCATTGAGTGGGTAGAATGTTCTTGAGTCACATGCCCACCATATTTTTATCCCATATTTATCTGGTTTAGATGGGAGATGCTGTCTGAACGGGAAACATTCTCGAAAAGGCACCAGTTATTTGTCGACTGTTATGTTAGCACCTGGTATGTAATGCTTGCGTAAGTTGTTGACCACTGGTTCCCTTACTTCATGGATTGGTGCTAACTTGTCCTTTGATCGGCAAACACTCCTAGTCAACCTGTCATCAAAACGGATGTATCTAAGGAGGGATTTAAATCGGTTACATCCCATTGTGGCTCGAAATATCGGGGGACCGTACATGCTATCCCATAAAACTTCATAACTCTGATGGTTTGATCTTAGGTGACCAGCAGTAAGTAGGAGACCAAAAAAGGCCTGAATTTCCACTGCATCTGTATCTTTCCATGGTTTCTATCTTTTTTCATTGGTAACTCAGCGGTCAGACGTTGCACTTATTCAACAGCGTTTTCCTCATCCTGAAAGTGGAAAACAAGATGCTGAGTTCGCTACAGCAGCAGAACCTGGAGTCTATCACGTGACCTGGACTGATATCTCCAGCATGAAGTGGCCATCACTACCAAAGTCAAAACATCACACAGTTGGCCTTACTAAACAAACTGTTGGATTCATAGCAAACTCTTTGCTCACCTGTCAAGAGTTGCTAATTGTAAATAACTAAAATTATGATGTCATCTATGCATAAATGTGGAAATGCTGCTTTGGGTCCAATGGACCCGGGTTGGCCGTCTACTTCGGTACAATAAAAAAAAAAAATTTTTTACATTGTTAACAACGTCACAGAATTTTTTTTTGCTAGTATTATGTGGTATATATGGTTACTGACGAATTACAATATTTTCTTAATTTTATGGGTATAGGTTTATCTAGGACCTCTGGCCAAATGCACGAATGGGTCCGCTGGACCCACCTTGGCCGGATAAGGGAATGGCAGTAATAGATCAATAGTCTTCTGTACTATTATTACCTGGAAGAAATGGCACCTTTAAGTTTATAAGTACAATATTTGAAATATTAACACGTGGATTTGGAACTTACTGTAACAATTGACACCACATTAACGTAGCTAAATGTAATGAAATTCAAGATCAAATGAAATAATAACATTAGCAGAGGTCAAATATGGTAAACAATATAAACATTAACTTGTTGCTTTTAAACAGTAACTAATGTGTCATTGTCTTGGCACCAGTGCAACGGGACTTTATGCAACAGAATTTACCTTAAATATGCACTGCAACACCAATACCATCCGAAAACATGGCATCCCCCAATAACTTGAAGTGAAAAAATACTTAATATTTCTGCACACAAGAATATACACGCTAAACGCATTAGTGGCCAGCTTATTGTATTGCGAAACGGAGTCCTGGCTTGTCACCTCGTAAGTGGGAAAAAAAAAGAAATGACTCCCAAAAGAGGCAGAGTGATGTTGCGTGTTTTTGTTTTTATTTATTGAATTAGAACGCCAGCTGTATTTCCTGGTTTAATGGTGAACATTAATACCTGAGAATAAGTACGTTTCTCATATTGCAGTAAATATTCAGCAGTACTGGAATATCTTTTGAAAATTTCAGTTGTGTGAGTATAAGATTATTTCTTCTGATTTTAATAAAAACTAAAAGCAATAAAAAAGGAAAGCAAAAACAGATGTCAGATGCTAAATTATTGTAAGTGAAAATACAAGCGTAACAAATCTGACAAACGAGAGGAGTCCATACAATCCATCTAGCCAGTTTGTTTAGATAATAGCTAAGATGTCTAAATTTTACAACCAGATCCTTCTTATGGGTTGTCAAGGTTTTTGCTACAACTACACATCTCAACAGTTTGTTCCAGTTTCTTACAACTCTTTGAGTAAAGTGCTTCCTGGCTTTTCTCTCAATTCCATTTCCCCTTAAATTTCACTGGTATCTTCACATGCGTGATCCGCTGTTTAGTCAAAATAATTAATCTAGATCTACTTTATCAATGTCTTTGTGAATTTTGAAGACCTGGTTTAGGTCCCCTTTAAGTCTCCTTTTTTGAAACTAAACAGGTTTAATTCTCACAGTCTGTGAGAATACGACCTATCCTTATGTTCTGGGATGTAATGCACTAGGTTGGTCTCCTCTTTACAGCTTCAGGTGCTGCTATGTCTTTGTTGTAGCATGTTGACCAGAACTACACACAGTATACTTTCAGGTGCAGTGGAGTATTGTGAGTATAACAATAATATCCCTTGATTTCTATTCAACAGTTTTCACAATACAGTATAACCTAACAATTTATTAGTTTTTGCACATTGTTTAGAATATTGTGTCAACATAAACCGTAAGTCCTTTTCAGAGGTTGCCTCCAGTAGGACAGTATCTCCCATTTTGAATTTATAATTGGGGCTCCTTTTGCCCACATGCAACACCGTTAATTTTGTAAGTGTTTGCCCAGTTCTGAAGATTATCCGTTCTTTTTTAATTGTTTTTGTGGACAGTCAGTACTGAATTTTTCCTTCAATGTTAGTATCAAGTTTACTGTTTACACTGGCATTGAGGTTATAAACATAATTCTGAAAAAGTAAGAGTCAAAGGACAGACCCTGAATTGCCTCCACTGGTGACCTTGCCTCATGTGGAGCATTCTACTCTTATCTGTACTCTTTGTCAACTGCTAGTTAACTAACTTGAAACTTGAAACCCAGCTTTGTGGGTTACCTCTGATGCAAAAGTGTCTGTTTCAAAATGAATCTTTCATATGGGACTGTATCAAAAGCTTTTTGAAAGTCCAAGTAATTTATGCTGTATGGTTTGCTTTTGTCAACTAGCTTGCTCAACAAATTCTAATAGGTGGGTTCGGCAAGATCTTCCTCTCATCAAGTCATACTGGCTTTTATTTAGTATGCTATTTGCATACAGTTGTACAAGATTTTTTTTTTCTTCTTGCCTCCTCCAATCTCACATCAATTTCTCAGACGCATCGAATTTTGTTGTAGCAGCACAGTTACCAATTTCTTTTGCTACTTCAATGACATTTAATTTAAAACCAGCTTCATATTTTCTTCTGATCAAATGTTCCATCATAGATAAGGGATGCTCTTACAATAAAGGTGTATGAGGGTGTGAGATATAAAAAACACAAAACAGTGCAAACTTTGCTTCAGAATAGTTTGGGTATTACCGTGTGGTCACGTAGGCACAATAGAGAGAGGGAGAGAGAGGTGAGGAGCACGTGTTGATACAGCGCATTGCCGCACCCACATAGAAAAAAAGGCAGTGTGCCCCGTGGCTACTCTATCAGATGGGCGTTAGCATATAATAATCTCCTGGACCAATAGCGTGACTTTTCCATATTCAACTTATATGACTGACATTATAAAATACCAGAAATTATACGGTAAAATCAAGTCCTGACTTATCCACAGGAGAACTTATCCGCGAGTATATACAGTAGATTTAATTTTGATTTTTAAGTTAACCCCATATAAAACTTCACAGCACATAAATAGATCTAGTTTTGTGAAGAATAACACTGCATACCAGAAAATGGGTGGCACAGTGGTGCAGTTTTAGTGCTGCTGCCTCGCAACAAGGAGGTCGGGGTTCATAAACATAACTTATCAAAAAAGCCTGCTCCATCAAACGGCAAACTCTGGACACACTGGAAAGCTGTTGTAGAAAAGAGGATGATGCTAAAATTGGATGCTATCATCAAAAATCCCTTCCATCCCCTCCAGGAGGCGTTGTCTTGCAGCACGTTTAGCCACAGGCTCTTTCCACCACAGTGTGCTAAGAAGCGCCTCAGGGATTTTTTCTGCAAACTGCTATAAGGCAATTCAAAGGCTCCTCCCAACGTACTCTTTAAGTTTGTGTTGAAATATCTTCACAATATACATTTATTGATTTTTATTTATTTATTGATCAATTGACTGATTGGCTCTATTATTTGTCCTGTGAGTATGTATCCTTGTTTTTTATGTTTCTGCTGCTGTATGCATCTGAAATTCCCAAGTGGATTAGTTTAGAGTTTATCTAATCTAATATCTCGGGTCTTCCTTGCATGAGGTTTGTATGTTCTCCCCATTTCTGCATGTGTTTCGTTTGGATTCTCCGATTTCCTTTCAAAGTCTAAAGACATGCAGGTACCAAATTGTGTGTCTGTCTTCACCCTGCAATGAAGTGGTGCCCTGTTCAGGGATTGCTCTGTCTTGCACCCTATGCTTGCTGGGCTAGACACCAGCTCCACGCAACCCTGCTCACTATACAGTGGGTTTGCAAAATGGATGAATATACCTCAAAAATGTCATACTTTATACAATCAAGTAATGGTAAGAGTGGGTCCATAAACAGAGATCAGTGCTATCAGACCACTGCAATGCACTATTCCAGTGACCTGAAAGACAAAGCACATGTTAGGGCTGAATGAACCTTTTCCAATAATTATGAATGTGCTTTATATGAATTCTGAATTATTATGAACACAAGAGCATTTTCAACAGATACCTTTCCCCATTATCCAAACCCATATATTAAACATTTACACTTTATCATTGCTTTCAAAAACCAAAGTACCAGAATAATATAATGCTCTTCATCCAATGAATGCCAAACATTAAAAAATTCTTTCTTAACAGAAATGAAAAGACACAGCTTATATTTTCATTTTTTAAAATGATCCCTGACCAACAAAAGAGTGCCTGGACCATTTGAGGGGCCAGATATTGTAAAGGTACTACACATGCAGACAAAGTTGCTCTTAATAGAAAACTATGATTTAGTTTCCTGAATGGTTTCATGGACCAGAACATTATTGTGATTTTTTTAACAGAACACACATCAGAGAAAAAAATAAATACTGTATTTTAAATTTTATAGACCTCCAAAATTCAACGCGTCTTTTTTTGAGGAATTCTCTGACTTAATGTCAATTTTAATTACTAACTATGACACACTCCTAATAGTTGGCGACTTTAATTTTCATATAGATAATCAGTGTGATTTAAAAGTAAAAGAATTTATGAACCTCCTGGATTCTTTTGATTTGAGGCAGCTGGTAAATCAGCCTACACATAAAGCAGGTCATACGTTAGACTTAGTGATTACTAAAGGACTGAAAGTTGATGTAAAGCAGATCATTGATATTGGTCTATCGGACCATTTTCTTCTACTTTTTAATATAGAAATAATGATAAAAAACACTCATGAGAAGCATATTGTTAAAAAACGCTTCTTTGACTCAGCAGCAGCTTTAAAACTTACAAACATTCTAAGCAACCAGTCCGTTTATAGTGCCAATTATAATAGCGAGGATAATGTAAATAGTAAGGTGGAAAGATTTAATACTAAAGTGAGAGCTGCTGTTGACATAGTTGCACCTGAAAAGACAGTGAAAAAATCCTCTAGTATTGTTATACCATGGAAGACCCAAAGAGTGTCGGACTTAAAGAGAACATGCCGCAGAGCTGAGCGTAAATGGAGGAAGACTAAACTAACTATCCACTATGAAATATTAAAAGTCAAAATAACAGAATACAATAACACTGTCCATCTTGAGAGACGCTGTTATTTCTCCAAGATTATAAATGACAATGCTAGTAATCCCAGAGTCTTATTTTCTACAATTGATCACCTACTAAACCCAGGTAACTCACAGGAATGCCTCCTAAGTACTTCCAATAAAACCTGTGAGGCTATCGCTGTATTTTTCAATCAAAAAATTAATGATATTAGAAATAACATAGTATATCCCTCCAACACTAAGGATCCTCCTAAACCCCAGCATTCTGTTATAAACAAATTAAACTCTTTCACTAGGATAGATTTACCTGATTTACAAAAAATAATATCTCAATTAAAACCCTCCACCTGCATCCTTGACCCAGTATCAAAAAGGCTTTTCAAAGAAGTATCGGGCGTGCTAATTGATAATGTTCTGGACATAGTAAATTCGTCATTAGATACAGGGGTCTTCCCAGACTGTCTTAAGACTGCTGTAGTTAAACCCCTTCTTAAGAAACATAATCTTGACCCCTCGGCTCTTGAAAATTTTAGACCCATCTCTAACCTGCCTTTCTTAAGCAAAGTTCTGGAGAAAGCAGTCATTATGCAGTTAAATGACCACCTAAATAAACATGCTATTCTTGATAAATTTCAGTCGGGTTTTAGAATAAATCACAGCACAGAAACTGCACTCGTTAAAGTAGTAAATGATTTGCGAGTAAATGCAGACAGAGGCCATATATCTGTTCTCATCCTCTTAGATCTGAGTGCTGCATTTGACACTATTGATCATAATATTCTTAGAAATCGCCTTAGTCAATGGGTGGGCCTCTCTGGCAGTGTTTTAAATTGGTTTGAATCCTACCTGACAGGGAGAAAATTTTTTGTTAGTTGTGGTAATTACAACTCAAAGACACATGATATCCGATTTGGTGTTCCACAAGGCTCTATCCTGGGTCCACTGTTATTCTCAATCTACAGGCTTCCGTTAGGTCAGATTATCTCTGGGCACAACGTGAGCTACCACAGCTATGCTGATGACACACAGCTTTATTTATCAGTAGCACCTGATGACCCCGATTCTATTGATTCACTAACACAATGTCTGACTTGTATCTCAGAATGGATGAATAGTAACTTTCTCAAGTTAAATAAAGAGAAAACTGAAATCTTAGTGATTGGCAATAATGGATACAATGAGGCTATTAGAAATAAACTGGATACATTAGGATTAAAAGTCAAGACGGAGGTAAAAAGCTTAGGGGTAATTGTTGACTGTAATCTGAATTTTAAATCGCATATTAATCAGATCACTAGGACAGCATTTTTTCACTTAAGAAACATAAGTAAAGTTAGACCTCTTATATCACTGAAAGATGCTGAGAAATTAGTTCACGCGTTTGTTTTCAGTCGACTAGATTACTGTAACGCACTCCTCTCAGGACTACCCAAGAAAGACATAAATCGTTTGCAACTAGTGCAGAATGCAGCTGCTAGAATCCTAACTAGGAAAAGAAAATCCGAACACATTTCTCCAGTTCTGATGTCACTACACTGGTTACCTGTGTCATTCAGGATTGACTTTAAAATTCTGCTTATGGTTTATAAAGCCTTAAATAATCTCGCCCCTTCTTATATATCGGAGTGTCTGACACCTTATATTCCAAATCGTAACCTCAGATCCTCAAATGAGTGTCTCCTTAGAATTCCAAGAACAAAACTTAAAAGAAGTGGTGAGGTGGCCTTCTGCTGCTATGCACCTAAAATCTGGAATAGCCTGCCAATAGGAATTCGCCAGGCTAATACAGTGGAGCACTTTAAAACACTGCTGAAAACACATTACTTTAACATGGCCTTTCTATAACTTCAATTTAACTTAATTTAACTTAATCCTGATACTCTGTATGTTCAATTTCCTCATAATAACTATTCAGGGTAGCTCTAAAATCCGTACTGACCCCTACTCTCTTTTCTGTTTCTTTTTCCGGTTTCTTTGTGGTGGTGGCCTGCGCCACCTCCACCTACTCAAAGCTTCATGATGCTCCAACAATGATGGATGGACTAAAAGGCAGAATTCTACGTGACCATCATCATCAAGCCTTTCCGTGAGAACCCTAAATCCAAAGAGGACTGTTTCATTTATGTTAGGTAGAATGCCCAGAGGGGACTGGGCGGTCTCATGGTCTGGAATCCCTACAGATTTTATTTTTTTTTCTCCAGCCGTCTGGAGTTTTTATTTTGTTTTTTCTGTCCCCCCTGGCCATTGGACCTTACTCTTATTCGATGTTAATTAATGCTGATTTATTTTGTTTTCGTATTGTGTTTTTTTATTTTTCTATTCTTTATTATGTAAAGCACTTTGAGCTACTGTTTGTATGAATATGTGCTATATAAATAAATGTTGTTGTTGTTGTATTTTAAACCAGATATGAAAATATGTTCAGAACTACAAAACTCCGCGTGATCAAAGCTTTAATTGTACAATTTTAAGCCCAAAGAGCTGCCCAGTTTCACTGTTTTTCTTTTCTTTTTTAATCAAAAACAACAAACCCAATACAAAAAGAACTGCTAATTTATCAGCAATCCCAGTCTTGAAATTAGGCTGGAATAGATGCTTGTTTTTGCTACAACCAGTTTTATAATTAGATACCAATTCTTTTGTTTTATAGAACATGTAATTTAATTAGATAATCTGTTCCTTGTACGCGTTATCTCTTACTGTGATGAAAATTCCTTCCAGCGTCTATTTTAATTTTCTGGGAAAATCAACAAAATGGATTGGGAAGATTTTCAATATTTTATTAGAAGCGGCTGGTTAATTGTATAAACACATACAGGAAAAAAAGACACCAATTTAGCTGATTAGCTGTTGCCTTTCTCTAATATTTAATTGTCTACTGGTTAATACAAAGAAATAATAAAGGATGACTATTCTTGATGAACAAGTTCATTAAAATTAAGCCAAAAAAAAAGAAAAGTTGGGCGCTATGAAACAATTTACTTATTGGTAAAAGTGTATACTCGTAAATAAATTGAGTGAAATATATTGGTAACATTTTTCAGAACACAGCATAACATAACATAATCCAATGCATGGTAGCAGAGGAACAACTCTAATCCTGACAACATCAAGTGCCAGTTCATCTCATAGCCCACCCATGCACACACCCTTACTCACACTTAAATGCTGAAAATTCAGAATTGCAAATTAACCAAAAATACAAAAAAAATCTCTAGGAAAAAAAAGGAAGAAAACCACAGTCCACAGAGGAGAATGCACACTCCACATTGGCAAACACCATGAGTGGGATTTGAAGCCACAATGCTGGATCTGTGAATAAAAATCAAATAAGCTGTTTGATTACACAATAACTTTAATTAACATCTAGACTGAAATTAAGAGACAAAAGCCTGCCATTGCATTGGCATCACTGCCCACCTCTGCTATAGATGCATAAGATGAACAAGAAAAAAAAGTAACTGATGATGAATGCCAACATCAAGCTCCAGAAAAAGTGAGTCTTTATCCTTCAGCAAGGGGATATAAATCCGCAATAGCTTTTCATGGTAATGTATACTGCTGAAAAAAATCAAGGTCCTTTGAAAATACCTTATGATTCTAAAGAACAAACTTGATGGCCTGTTTTTCTTTTTGCTGTCTATTTGGCCATAATAAACTTTCATTTGTGTAGTACATTTCAAAATGGATTTCTCTATGTGAATTAATTTAGTCAATACTTCAATTTAGCTTTCATCACCAAAGTCACTTAAAGGCCAAGGTTTGCCAGGCAACCTACTGTAAGTGCATTAAATTAAACCAAAAGAAATACAGAGAACAGGAATATAAGCCTTGATAATTGGAAGAAAGTGGGCAAGTTGAATAGAAGAAATTGTTCAACCTGATTACATAATTTGTTTTCAGTAATTTCATTTTTATTCGTTTATTTATTCATTCTTGTTTTGAGACAGGGTCATGGTCGGTAAGAGCTTAAATAAATATGGTTGGAACCAACGCTATATGGTTTATAAGATAAAATCATATAGAATTACAAAACCTATACCTAACTCTGTACATGATACTAGTTTAGCAGTCATTTGCTTTGTAAAATAAAATTAGAGAAATAAAAAACCCTTCCAACAAATACACGAAAATGTGTCGATATTATGTAGTGCATTAAGATAACAAAAGCTCATCATAATCAAATGGAGTCAACACCAGCACAACTGTGCATGATACTGGAGGGTGAAGTGGCAAGCATATTGCTAGACATCTGGAAGACCAGGCAGTTGATTGGAGATTCACGCAAAGGAAGGTAGCAAAGCACAGCCAAAGCATACTCTCACACCTTGACAGTAGAAGGTCCAGGAAAACATGGAGGTAATGGCATCAGGCATCTTATCGTTTACCCACCAGTAATATCCTGAGTTCCTGAAAGATCTTCAAGAGAGGCTGGCTCTGCTGACATTTCTTCCAGCCTGGGTACCCCAGAGAAGTAAATGCAGAGGCTGATCCTTTGGCAACTTGATGAAGCAGTGAGGAAGGTGAAATCCCTCTCCAACAATCACCCTCAGCTAACCATTTTCACCATTATCTGTCCATGTCCTCCAAGCTGTCCCTGTTTCCTCTGCAATCTTTAATCTACTCCCTGAAAAATTTCAAGTCCAAGTAACAAGTCCATGATCTTGGTGAGTGTGGGGCAGCTCCTGGGAAGGAACATGGAGGATAAGCTGGTAGCAGCACCAGCTACCATGTAAATGGTGATTTGTGCAAATAAGTATATGTGGAGGATGTCTGTACATCACCCATTAGACACATCCAGTTTAAGCCTGTTTTCTGTTTGGCCCCTACCCAACACCCCTGTTTTTTGGAAGCAGATTTCTTAGTGACAATGATTACAGAGTAAGGAAGTGCCTGTTGCTTGGATCAAGCAATACTATAGTCTTCATGTGTGTTATGATTCTGAGGTGTTGTAGATTTTTGTAGATCTGATTTTTTAATTATATTATCAGAAGTAAGACCTCTGTTTTGTATTAAGGAATTCCGAGTTTAGGATTAATGGCCAACTTTTCTGTTTTGACTCCTTACTTTGTTCAATTACTATGAACTTTGTCTCTTCCATCTCCTAGTCCTTTTATATAAAAATATTCAAATACTCCAGCCTTATCACTGCAGCAGAAAAAATGTTGATGCCATTAAGGTAATTACTAGGTCTGCACTGCCAGAAAAGACTCCCATTAGCATCAATTGCCATCTGGCACTGGAGTTCTGAGAACAGCACCATTGATGCTTGGAATGAACAGGACAGCGGGCATTGCTTTGTGGCAGTGCAGCACCATTGACATGGAAAAACACCAACACAGACAACTTTCCCCAAAGCCACTATGTGGTCTTCCTGGATGACCTGCTTGTGTGCGTGTCTCTGATTTCGATGGAAGTAAGTGTTCATGGCCATCTGAGTCAACAGACTATAATTGAACGCAGCAAAGCATCACCTGCTGTGGAGAAAGGCCAAGCTTTTGCAGCATATGGTCAGATCAACAGGGGGAACTATTGACCCTGAAAACATTATAGGGATGGAGCCCATTCAAGAAGCATCTGGAACAACATAGGAGTAAACCTTAGATAGGATAATCACTCAGAAATTCTCACTGACTTAACAAACCTAAACCAGAGTCATCAGTCAAACTAATGAGAATATTTTTTGGATTTGGAAGAAAGAATAGCCAGAAAAAAAACATAATTTCATGAAAATAATGGGACAACTCCACATGGACAGTGCCCAAGCCAGGACCTAACCTCAGAATCTGCAGCTCTGAGGCGGCAGCAGCAGTAAATACTGTGTCATAGCACTGATCAATGTAATTCCGTTATCCATCCATTTATAATTTTCTGACACAATTAGCAAAGATTTGTCCACCTTTACTGCCATTCCCAAAACAAAACACAAAGGATAAGCAGACTATCAACTATCAGCAAGTGAACTAACTTAGCTTGAGATTTTTTGAGTGTTTCGATGAGTGTACCCTAGTGTTCTAGTGTTAGTTCCTGGTTTGTAGCACAAAATACTGGGGTATGATGTGGCCTTATAAAATGAATTAATGTTAATATTATTACTATCTTGTGTTATGCAATTTACAAAATATAGAAAAGTATTTCTTATAGATTTTAAGTTATTACATGAAAATGTATGAAGAAAACTAATTTAACATATAAAAACATTAGTTAAGTTATATTTTTATTAGGGTGATATTTAGTAAATTGCTTTGTTGCTATTATTGTTATTTTCTTTCCGTTTCTCTGTGTATACTAATACAGAAAAAAGTTTATGAAGAAAAATAGGAAAGCAGAATATAAAGGTGTTTAGTGCCCTCCACTGGCCACTATAAAGGTCACACTGTTCTCTATGCATGGTTATAATTTAAACTGGAATATTGGGCTATATTTACTGTATGCTTTGCTAGTTGTGATGCATAAAATGCACATCTTCATTTCTGTAGTGTTAATATACTCTGAAAGTCTGCATTGCTCCATGACTGTCAACTTTAACATGTCAGCATTTATATAGATTATTCTACCAGTGTCAATAAAATAACTTTTCATAATTTTTTTAATGAAATACATCAGTATTCAAATATTTAAAAATAAGCATTTCTAATCACATAACTTAGAACTAATTTCTTCTCTGTCAGTTATTCTTTTTAAGTGCACACTGAATCTATAGAGCATCATTCTTTTACTCTTATAACATTTTAAATTCTAATCTAATAGAAAACAAATCATAATCTAACAGATGTTGTAATTAATCTTGATCTATTCATTGTCTTAGAGTGATTACATTAAAGTAAGGAAAAGATAAACAAACCACCAGATGTTTTTTAATTAAGAAAAAGAATAAAGGTTGAATCTATTCTTTAGGCTCTTCACAGTTGATGAATCCGATCTCCTTGCTTCACTTCACTCCGCTGCTGTTTCTTATTGTGAACAATGAAGCTGGAACACACAAAGCTGGTCTAAGCTGCACCATTTTCAGAAACAGTCTTCATGTACAGTACTTCTGAGAATTCCTGGGTGCTCTCAAGTAAACTAAGAAAGTGGGTCCTACCTGGTACACCTCCTGTGGGAGATGTGAGGGGGACGTCCAAAATGTCCAGATTACCTTAACAGGCTTTTCTCGATTGAAAAAAAGCTGTATTTCTATTGCCATGTTTTTGAGTTCCTCACTGTATTGCAAGGAAGATGCTCAGAAAATCTAATTACCTACTACTTCAACATTGTAACCATACGGGTAAGTGAAAATATATATTGATGCTGAAATCTTGTCCTGTGCAGTCCAAAAACATTGTTCCCAGATCTTCTATCACTTCATCGTGTTTGTTGGTGAATCTTACAATCACCTCTGCACTTTCCTGTGAACAAGACCCTGAAGTTTTTGATCTCCTCCAATTCGGGTAGTTGTCCTCTATCAATCATAATTCATGACAGTCTTTTTTGGAAAAGAACCATGAACTCAGATTTGGCGCTGCCTATTACAATCCGAAATGTATCACAATGAGCTTGAACAACTTAGAAGGGTACATCCATCAGCTTTATAAAGTCCTCAAGTCCTCCTTCCACTTATTAACATTATCCACAATTATAATCAATATTTTCCGTTCCTTGTTGGTGGCTGTGAGACTAGGAATCTGCCCTTCAAATTCCTTAAATGCCAGAAGTGACTGTACTCCATTGGGCCTTTGAGCAAGGCCCTTAACCTGCAATTGCTTTGTCCTGGGTATGATGATAATCTGCATCCAGCCCTGCAAGCAGGTCCTCCAGCTTACAGGGAAAACTTGGGGGTTGGTGACAGGATTGGCACTCCAGCCACCGTAAAAAAACTCACCCTGTTCCAGTGTGGTGCTAACGTGTCACCTGCTGCACTTGGGTCCCAGTCAAGGTAGTTCATCATGCGGTAGGTACGGCAACAAGCTATCAGCGCATGCTCCCAACCACTCTCTCCTTTCTTGCTAGGAACAACATCAAGGATACCCCCACCTTCCATTTCTGTGTAGTTGAATTGTTTATCAGAGCCTTGTGCCTGAAAATCATTTAAAAAGTCCTAATTGATTTGCTACTGCATAACTATCACTTTGGTCACTACCTGGACCTTACTTGATCAACCAGTATTGCTAACATAAACCTATATACTAAATGTGCAAAGAAGTTGTAAACTCCTTTTAGAAACTTGCATAGTATTTGTTTTATATCAATTATATATTATTTTATGCAGGATTAATTGTCATTTTATTTTCAGTCTGTTTTGCGATGTTGTTTCAGTACCATTTTGTGAATGGTTTTTGACTGCTAGCATTGCTATTTCGTCTTTGTCTTCATGATGATATACCTGCTGTTTTGTCTGCAGTTGCAATGTCCCATGACTTTTAGCCATTTCCTACCTAAGAGACAAGAAGAAACTCCCAGCATCCAAGCTTTTAGATAAAAAACAATTCCTCAAAAAAATAAACATTCTACTTATCACTTGCATTTAATTGAACTCAGTTGTTCTAGCATGATAAAGAACTATGCAGATGAATTGGATTGGTGATTTTCTTGTTAGTACTTCTGAGTTTTGATCACAAAGTTTTTGCTCTTATGTTTTTCTGTCCCCACCAAATGTTTTCTGGCTACTCTCTTTGTCTTGTCCACGTAAGTTGTTTGTGTTCTAAAATGTATTTAATGTCCAAAATAAATATGTGCATGGGACTGCATGTACTCAATTTAGGCATAAGAGAAGGTCCCAACAACCATTTATTTTAAACTCTCTATTGTTGCATCCATAACCAAGGTCTTAAATAAGGGCCATCCTGACCTGCCAGAGATGCAGCAGAAGCTCTCCTGGACATAAGAGTTGAACTCATCCTGGGAAGATGCTAGCCTATCAAGTACATCTTCACTACCTTTTGGAGTCTTCTAAATTTGTCAAGCTAGTTGCTCTGTCTGTTTGAGTCAGCTCACCATCAAGTGTCGATCAGTTGTCTAACCAGCCTCAGGTAAGGTCACACAGCTTGTTGACCCAATAATAACACAAAATTAACAAAAAAAAAGCAATAAATCAGAAAATACATAGATATATATTTATATATTGTGAAAAGATCAGACTCGACACACTTAAAAAGGTTTGGGGGGGGGAGCCACCTGTATAGTATTCATGGCTGCAATGGGTTTGGTTTTAGACAGAAGTGACTCTGTTGGAGTCCACACATGAACTGTTTCAGGTTTGGAAAGATGGCGGTTTTAACCTATAAAACTGGAAGTGACGTAGGGGAACCATAAGTAATGTCACCCTGGGAAGTGACATCAGCCTGGACACCGGAACTGGAAGTGACGTACTCAACTATGATTCAGACAGGTTTTCCTGCAGCTGGGGCCTCATGTATAAACGGTGCGTACGCACAGAAATGTTGCGTAAGAACATTTCCACGTTCAAATCGCGATGTATAAAACCTACACTTGGCGTAAAGCCACGCACATTTCCACGGTACCTCATACCCTGTAGTACGCAAGTTCTCCGCTCGGTTTTGCAGACTGGTGGCACCCAGCGTCAAAGCAGTGCTACTGCTTCCTGTGTGGTTATCCTTTCTTTTCCTCACGCGGCTTTATAAATACACTGAAATTCACCGCATATTGTTTATTACTGTAATGCATCTGATTGTAATTAACCTGTAACAATATAATGGTCCAGGGAATAGCCATAGTATTCTAAATATCACAACTGCTTTAGCGTTGTTACTCTCACTGCATCTTCTTCTTCTTCTTCTACTTTCAGCTGCTCCCGTTAGGGGTTGCCACAGTGGATCATCTTTTTCCATATTACTCTCACTGCACCATTCTGAGTATTTATATCACTGTATCTGAGTGGGGAATCACAGCAGCAGCTGATTGGAAAGAGAATTATCGGTATACAGCATCAAGCACACTCTGCCTTAGCCATGGCAAAACGTTTTAAAGCCTTTCCTGTGCGGACCTCGCAGTTCAGAAACAGTTTTATACCAAGAACTATAAATGCACTCAATCAATTGCTCCTTGTAGAACTGTTTGTACTTATAAGTAAAATTACCCCAATGTAAACTTACACTACAGTTATAATATTGCAGAACCTGCACCACTTTATAAAGCGCGTATTTACATATGATGACGATATCATTTTTAAGATGAAATGCAGCAAAATATGTTGATTATATTATACAGATAAAACTTTAACTTTATTTCAATAATCTGTATTGTTAATAATTAAACATGTGAGGACATGGTGCCGCAGCACTAGCAAGTTCATGTATTGTTCCTGCCTCGCGCTGTATATTTACTGAGGCTGGCGCGACACTGAAACAATAGAAGGATAGAATAATTAAACACGCACTATGAAGATATTTCAATGTTCCTTAAAAGTTTTGAAGAATCATCGTTTTAAGCTTACAGATGGCTTAACGTCTATTACAGAGCTGATTGTGTGGGTATTTGGGGAAAGAAAAGTAAGGTCAGGAATTGGAGGTTAGTACATTTGAAAGAGACAGTACTGCTACAATAAATTATTTCATCGAAGGTTGCGCATGGCGCAGCAACATCTTGTATGAGACATGAACAATCACTGTGCCATCGTGTTCCCATGTTTAATAACATGCTTTCATTCCAATCATCATGAAAATTATATCACGTATACATCTCAGTATTTTAATTATTCAGAGAGCTATAATAGCATGAATGTAATGGATTCTGTGTCCTGTTGGAGAAAGAGAAAGAACGGAAGCACGTAGTAATTCACACACACAGAGCACATAGAAGATCAAATACAAAACAAAGCATTTAACATGCTACTTTAGTTACGATGGGATTTGAGAAACTAGCAAATTAAATGATTTTAAGATGAAGTTTATGATGTTCTACTTTAATGACAAAATAAACTACGTGATTAAAGTGGAAATTTCAAGATTAAAGTTGACATTTCGTGCTTTTTTCCCCAGTGTGTACCTATTTTTTTTGTCTGTACCCTAATAAGCTTTCATATGACACTCAGACAGTGGGCGACAACTCGCCTTTTCACGGCGACTTTGATATGTGACTTTTTTTTTTTTTTGGCACTGTGCGACTTTGTGAACTTGAGCTTTCAAGTTTCTCCGACACGCTATGTCACTCGATCAACTTCCTTTTGTTAATTATACCACTGTTTAAATCAACAAATAGTATGTTTTTCCTTTGCCTCCACTTTGTATTCGCTGAAATTCTTATATTTTCCCCCGTGCTTTTCCCATTGTCTTATCACAGAACGCTGAGCTTAAGGACTATTTATATTGATTTGCATAATCAAAGAGGCGTAATTCTGGGAGCGGGACAGCATGCGCGTGCACGAGCATTACTTTTCACGCTGACCGGGATTTATGTAACGGAAGAATGTGGACATTGGAGTACGCACAGATCCCTGCATTTAGATTTTTCTGTGCGTAAGCACATTTTGGCTTTTGTGCTTACGTCATGTTATAGTGTGAATTCTACGCATGCCGTTATGCATGAGGCCCCTGGTCTGCAGAGATAACAGGAGAAAGTTTAGTGCACCCTGCCACCCTCTGTCCTGGTGCAAAATTACCTTTGTTTGGTCCATACAACATCCTCCTACTCACATGTGCGTGACAGTATATCTATGTATTATATAAAAAAATCTTGGGTCAAGACGTGATCATCTCGGAGAGACACTTTGAAGTCCTGCGAGACTACTTGCACGTCACACCCTACATACAAACAATTTTTCGGAGACACTTTAACGTCCCGCAAGACAAGGAAGTGAGACAAAAGAATAGCTTCTGTACAGGCTTTTAAATGATCGAAGTGCAGCACGACATATACATCACGCAGCACGGCAGTAGCAGCCGCTGTACAGGCTTTTAAATGATCAACTTGCAGCGCGATATGCAGAACATGCAGCTCAGTAGCAGGAGCTGCAAGCCAGCAGCTGATCCGTCCTCATCTCCTTAGCATGCATTCACCCCCCCCCCCCCCCCCCCAACACGAGCGGCAGAGATGCGAAGTGGCAAGCATAAAGCGCAGCCCCTGGGGGGGGGGGGGGGGGGGGTTTGGTTGGGTAGTGGGCAAGCAAAGCGAGTAGGGGGCAATTAAATTATATATGCGCAATTTTATACATATGTATTCTAATATATATTGCTTTTATAAAAAAAGGAATTCCTTTAGCCTCACCTAAACATTGTTGTTAAAGTTGATGAATTAAACACACTCTACTTAATATAACATCAGACTTTTTAAATTTCTAAGGTAATTTTTATTATATGTGTTTTGGACTAAAAGAGCTATGTAACTATTATTTTCAGAATTCTTTAAAAAAAAACTATTATTGCAGTTAATTACAATTCACTAAACATGAGGATAAGTTTCAGATATACCTATATACATTTTACTTTTTAAATATTTTGGTTCTCATACTATATAGAGGGAAATAGTCTTTCTTAATATGTATTGTTATATGTGCAAGGTACAAATTTTGATTAAGATTGTATTGGTAATTATTCTATATTGCTGCAGCTTTAAAATAAATTTTCTCAGTGTAAACGTCCATCAGAAATTAACAAGATTCACCAGAGGAGTAGTGAAAGGAGGCAGAAAGAGGCACCAGTCTTTAGAGACGAAACACAAGCACCGTAATGAGTGCCTTGGGGACCTTTTCATCCCGAGGAGAAGGCACTGCATTGACAGGACTGCAAAGTAGCCCAAACTTATAAATCACTTGGTGGACTGGGGAGCAAACATAGTTCTTATATAAATTGCCTTCTATATTTATACTATAAATAAAGGGAGGTCATATTACATGACATACTGTATATCTTAAGCACTTTTTAAATTTAATATTCAAAATTATATTGTATAAATAAAATTGAGTAATCAAAAGTATAAAAATATTAATTACTGAGTAGAGAAAAAATAATCATTTAAATTCTAGTCTCAAAAGAAATCAAATAGTTTTAAAACTAGGTAAACCAGACGTTTAGTCATTCATTATGCAGTGTTGATTCAATTCATGACCCTTAAAAGTCATACTGAACATGCTAGTTCTTCCATTAAAGAAAAATGATGACATTTGCATCTATAATATAACTTAAAATTGTTCTCTTTCTAGGAAGTCTTTATATAAAATAGAGTGTCTGCTGTTAGTGGTATGTTTTACATATTTATAATTTATTGTTATAATGTGATTATTTAGCCACTACTAATTTTGATTTTTGTGTAAAGTTATATTCTAAAAATCTCTGCAGTAATTTTGAGAATCTATTATTAAGATCAATGCATGCAATAAAATAAAAATAAACTTTATTAAACTGCTTTGTAACAGTCCATTCTTTATGTGGCCTGACATTTAAAATAAACGTGTTCAATATGTTTGTTAGTTTATTTCATATACATGATGCTGGGTTATCTCTTTAGGTTATGTAAACAAAAATGGTAAAAAAGGTGATTTCAGAACCTAAAACGGCAGAAAGTATTTTTAAAAGATACCTCTTGTCTGATTGAAGGGGAATAAATTGGTTCTGCTCGATATTAGCACACCACCATCTTTTATGGCAGTGACTCAGTAATGGCACGTGTCACAGCTTTTGTAAACAAAAATACACCAACAGCTGTCTAAACAAATCACGAAATGGTGCCAAATACAATTAAACACTAAGTCTAAAATGGTGCAGTGAAAAAATACTAATACTCCAAAAATGAAAATAATGTGCAAAACATGCACAAAAATAAATTCTGTACATCAAAAAACCCTGAAATCATGACAGAATATCACACTTAAAGACTGTTGATCACAAATCTACTTTCTTTTAGACAAACAAAAAACAACATTGGATGTTATAGACTGTTTGGACTCCTTTCAGAATTGCTGATCCCTCAACTTCCTTTTTGACAGCTATTGACGTAAGAAATTGTGTTACCATAACATATATGAATGATCAAGCTCCAATAAAACTGTGAGATAGTTAATCCAGGAAAATTCCCAAGATACATTAGTGAAACAAGTATGGATTGGGCACTTTTATGTAAACCCTGGTATAATGGTAATAGCCACAACAAATTGTCAGAACAGACTATTGCATACAAAGGGCGTTGCAAAAGTCCTTAGCATTCACGCCTTAGTGAGCTGTCTCTGTGTTCACATCAACTGGAAATCAAGTTTTTTCCTTTTTAAAAAAAATTCTAACCCATGGCAAGTGGTGTGAGGGGGAAGAGTGAGAAGTGAGGAGGTCACCTCAAACCGATTCTAAATCATTATTCTACCAATTTGGCTGCTTGCTTTGACAAATGCATTGATGCTGTGTTGAAGTCATCAATAAATAAGCTTTCACTGGGGAAAAAGCTTGGGCCTTAACTTTTCATTACTTTCATGAAAGGTTAAGGACTTTTGAAACACCCCTTGTCTATGCTAGCTGACCAGGACCCTTACAGAAAAACCAAGTGAGCTATAAACAGCAGTATAATCTCAACACAGCCATAAGAAAAGAGACTGGATAGTCTATGCCTTGGCTTGCATGCATGTCCTTATATCGATAGGACTGCTGGAGATAGTATTGCAACGTAAAACTTAGCAGGAATGCCAGAGCAAACAATCCCATCCTGACAATAAATCAATACTGCAGCCACTCTCTGTTTAAATATCATTCTTGTGCAAACAAACAGGGTGCTGAATTATTTATTTAAAAATGGCAACAGGCTTTCAAGCAGAGATCTAAGAAAGACGTCACAAGCAATAAACACTAAATTCCCCTAAACAACCAGAACCAAAAGATATACAAAGAAATTCATATTTTTCTAGAAGGCAAGAGACAAAAACCAAAACAAAACCTGAAATCAAATGAAACTGTTCAACAAGTTAACCTTTGTTGAGGGCACAAAGTGTAAATACTAAAGAAACCATATCTTGGTCACCAAATCGTGTGCACGAGAATAACATGTTCATTCTCATTTCTGTAATTCGAGCTGGTTAAATTATTATAACTATGTTGTTTTTGCTTTTATGATTGGTACATTTTTACAAAGATTTGTTACACTTTACATAAACTCTTCCATAAAAAACATGCACTGTTTCTGCCTTATACATTGTGTTAGAACTGTTAAAAAACGAAAGTTGCAGACTATCATAATTTTATTAATTAAGTACAACTCATAAATCTTAAATGTTAAATTCAGGTTGTGAAGATCATATTGGATCTTAGATGCTCTGATTTCCCATGCTAACAGTTCTCAGGACTAGGTGTTTCAGTCCATTGTTTTACTCTTTGTTGACCTACAATATAACTCTAAAGCCAGAAGCAACAGTAATCATGTCATTAAATTTACTGTTGACAACAATACTAGATATTACCACTGTTTATAGCACCTTTTCCCTTCCTCAGCTGCCATCTCTACCTTAGCATTCCACCCCCAACATTTCTTAGTGTCTAGATGGACTTCTTCTGTTATTTTCAAACAGATACAGTATTCTTCATTGCTCTCCAGATTTGCTTTTTACACTTTTATCCTTCAGATATTTAGCCTGGTAATGTCCACTTTATACTCTTTCTTTTCTTCATGCCTCTGTTTAAAAGATTTTTTGTAACCAAACAATGTTGTGATACACAGCTTTCTGAAATGATCACATTTACATTTTTCACCATGT
Organism: Polypterus bichir lapradei; assembly: GCA_026402145.1. NCBI lineage: Eukaryota > Metazoa > Chordata > Cladistia > Polypteriformes > Polypteridae > Polypterus > Polypterus bichir. The sequence goes on along the minus strand of JANRMT010062807.1, from coordinate 65,005,278 downwards.
CTCTTCCAACCTTTCTCAACAGAATAGTCTATTATTCTCCTTACACCACTAAATGTCACCAATCAGTTTTCTGCCTTCTAAAACATGGTGTTGTACACAACCATTTCTATTGCATCACTAAACTCAAGAATCCTTTCTTCCACGACAATTATGGTACTAAAGATAAAGCCCACATGGACTCCCTTATAACCATCAGCACTGGCTCCAAGATGTCCATTCAAGTTACCACCCACTCCAACCTCACACCCCTGAAGCATCCCATGTTTCAATTCCATCCACTTCTCCTAGAACACACCTTTCTCTTCATCATGTTTTCCAGTCTGTGAGGTATATGCTGAAATGATATCCATTAGTTATTTACACACCATGATCTTAACAAATTCAAAATGTTCATTTGTCTTCTTCACCTGCATCACCTTCTCTGCCAAAAGAATACCAAATCCCACCACTTCTCTCCTGCAAGATTAATGTGTACCTCCAACCATTCTCACTAAGCATTCTAGCAGCTTTAGTTTTCCACCCTAACACTTTGCCTGATTTTCCCCTTATATTCCCAATTTTAAAAGGCAGTTGTAATGGTTCAGTTAGTGACCACAGCAGTGCATGAAGAAATGCTATAGCAGCACTTGCATTCTGAAGATCTCATTTTTGATTGTGAAAACTAAAACATAATTGAAAGAGAAGATACTAAAATGGAAAGCTAGCCTGGAATTGATGGCTTCAAGGTAAGTGCAGGAAAGACCAAGATGATGGTTGTAGGCAAAAGGGCAAAACATGTCAAAGACAAGGGTGCATGACCATATGGTGTATGTGGTAAAGGTCAATTTTCATTTTGTTAGATGCGAAATAAAAAAAAACGTAGTGTTGTGAATGGTAGCCTACATGTGGCAAGTACGATCTTTGCTTGTGCAACGTAGGTGGAGAACGTTGATGCATTAAGAGGAAGGGGTGAGGCCAAAGAAGATGTAGTTGAAAGAGGTGTCACATAATATCAAAAAAATGGATTTCACCCCAAAGAATGCCCAGGACTGTGAAGGGTTGAGGAAAAAGATATGGGGGCAAATGGCTAACTTGGGTAAACCCGCAAAATGGCTGTTGTTATAAAATTAACAGTCAAAAAAGATCATAAAGTTTTGAGGAAGCTTCCCCGTATAATCTCATGTTGTGGAGAGATAAAAAAAGACTGATACTGGGTCTGTTTGTAAAAAAAAATACAGTTGACAATGAGAGATACAGCAATGGCTGTTTATATAATAAATGAACAGGAAATAACATAGACAAAACGGTGAATGGAAGTGATATGAAGACCAGAAAAATAAAGCGGAAGTGATGTCATCAAGATTGGGTGGAAGTGACATCATCAGGATTGGCTGAAGTTGACAATGTTGATGTTGGCTACAAGTGATGTCACGGGATGGACAGAAGTGGAGGACAGAAACCAGGTAGGAACTTTGTTTACTTCATACTGGAGTATGAAATTGAGATTAGACTTCTGGAGGTCTGTGGGAAGAGGAGCAAAGGCATTCACACTCGTTCCCAGCCCCCAAAACTTCATGTTCTTAATGTTCTTTGGACCCTTTGGCTGCCCCCTAAGCATGCATATGTGACACTGTTAAAAGCTGTGATAAATAATCCAAGTAGTCTGACTACAAATAATATGTCTATGTTAATAGACAAGTTTACAAATCTGAGAACTACATGCAAGACGACATTATTAATGAAAAAATAAACTTAAGTAATTGGTTTACTTCAGAAAGAGCAGCTCATATCAAACACTTCAGCAGCAAAAATTATTAAAACTGTTACGTTCCTGAGGATTACCACCTGTGATGGTCTTATGTAGAATGGCATTAGCACATGAAGTACTAAAGCAGGTGAAGCAGATTCTGTACTCTCTGATAATTGTGGAAATGTAATAAAAGAACAGCAATCCTTTTAAAACTGAGGATGCTGAGAATATAATTACTGAAAGCATCACAGTATGGTATTGCCATTAAACACATTGTTTCCACAGACAATCACTTGAGTGGGCTAACCATCTCTCAAGGTTATTTTAATCAAATGCCTTCATATAAAACCTGTTAGTATTATAAAGAGCCCTAGTCATCCCCTTTTCATTCTCTTTTCAGTCTAGCAGATGATAAAGTACCATCAGAACACAAAGAATTCAACTCAGACAGTTTCGACCCTTAGGCAGCATGTATTTTCAGTAATAACCCTTTCCTTTTCTTTTTAACTATGTGTTGTTTTATATTGCACGAATATTGTTTAATGTTTGTTGTCAGCTGCTGAATTTTTTGGCTGACTAATGTTGTTATTGTTATACTTTTATGGTGTTTTTTACGAGTGGCATTGTGAGCAAGAGATCTAAATGCATTTTTTTGTAGTGGCTGTGAAGTAAAATTTCCTTACTGTTGAGACATGGTAACCAAGACAAAACCAAAACTCATGAATATCCCATTCCTTTGCAGAAATGTTCTTAAACTTACTTGATGTAGTTGGATGTTATGCACAATGATGTTTTATAGTTACTCAGAGTGTTTCCTCCTCTTTCAAATAATATTCCCAATTAATGTCGCTATACAAAAAGCTTTGAATAATCCATTGACAGGCCTCAGAAATAAGTGAATGGCTTACTAAGCCATTGGTATTTGCCAACAAGTCCTAGAGTTACCAACACAGCAGATGTACTTATGATTTTCCAACAGCTCTTTTATCTGCTTGTTGAGGTTGTAAACATGGTTCATTCAGACATCAGACACTCTGAGATGCCCCTCTTGAGTTGAGAGTAGAACTCTTTAAGAAAATATTAACCATTTTCCAGGACATGTTCATTACAATGGATCTGCTCAGGTCTATCCAGACAAAATTCCAATAGACTGATTGACCTCTCCATCAAGTAGTGATGAGTTAACAACTTTGTGCATGTCTTTGCTCCAGTGTTGAGAAACGGAAAGGTATGATTTCAAAGTCAGTTACTGCCCTTTGGCCAAAGGTGCATTGATACTAAATAATATGAATTGCCATGTTTTTATGATGGTTATGAAATAGGTTATTTCCTGCTTTGTGCCTGATACTGGTGAGACCGGGTTCAGCTTCTCACGGTGATAAATTAAATACAGAAAATCAATGGGTAGATATTTACTATAAACAAATCAAGAATAACTCAAAAAATCCAATAAAATTCATCATTTGGAGTATAATTAGCCAAACAATTACTCCCACATACACACCTCCTGGAATTAATCTGTCAATGTGCACTGCAATGACCAATAAGAAATCCAAACAGCTTGAGCAGATGCTAGGTGCATATGTGCAAATAATAGTCAAAGTATTTCTCTATGCAGCCTAAGGTTACATTTAACCGGTACAGTAGTTCATTTTAAAGACAAAACCCTTATTTGAAAGTGAAGATGAATGGTACTCCTTCAGGGGCACATCAAGAAATAGAGAGAGAAAACACCCAGCAATAGAAAGTCTGATTCTATAGACAATGCTTTCAAATCTCCTCCATACCTCTAACTTCTTCACCACCATAAATGGACAATCCAAGTTTCATTGTCCATTTTCTGCTACCATGACCAAATTCATTTAGATCTGTCTTGGACCAGCAACCAAATTGGCAATACACCTGACTCTCATTGTGTCAATATTACTATTAACTAACTTTATTTCATCATGACATTTCATACACTGTATGTGCTCTCTCTCTCTCTATATATATACTGTATATATATATATATATATATATATATATATATATATATATATATATAGTACATAGGTAGAACGCACAGCACAACCAAAACAAGGGTAAAGATCATTATGCTATAAAGACCATATATATACACTGTGCAATTTGGAACATTTAAAAGAGATTTACATGTACAATGCAGTTTTCAACATTAGAAGATTAGAAAAGTTTTGACAAGAGCAGACCATTCAGCACAACAAGACTCGACCATCTAAACCACCTAATTTCTATAAAATAACATCAAGTTGACTTTTGAAAGTTCCTAAATTACTACTATCTACCAGATTACTTTGTAATTTAGTTCATCTGTCTACAGTTACAGTACATATGTATACAAAAATCTTCAAATGTTTTTATGAAGTTTACCCTTAAAAAGTTACTGTTGAACTCAATTTACAGCCTAGATCCATTACACTAATTTGTTTCATTTCAGTTTAAAATATATTTAAATGAAATTACATACAGTATTTATTTTAGTAATTAATATTTTAAAATATGTTATATCACAGGAGTAATTTATGCAATTGTATCAGAGCCAAAATTTGGATTATAAAAAAAGAGTTTTCATGTACTTTCCAAATTCAGTGCTACTACATTCAAGCCAAAAAAAGATAAATTCAATTTTGTTCAATTTTGAAGTAGATTTAGTGTTATTATAAAACAAGCCACTAGAGGTCACCGGTGTAGTAAATCTGTGTACTGGCCATAATTAATAATATTTTTGTACTGGATACATAAGACAGGATAAAAGAACAGCTATAAGAGACAAAAAGAGTTGACTTTTGAATGTCTAAAACTGCAGACTTCAGTATTAATTTCTCAAACTTTTAGACATATAAAAATAGAAGCCTTTTTATATTTTTAAGTGCAAATGTGTCAAGAGCAAAATATATTAAGATTTTTTTTTCAATTAAAGAGAATTGACATATAGCTGATTAATGCATTCTTGATCAAACATATTAGAAATGATTTTTAAATAAAAATTTGTTAATAAATAGGGTAAAGGGTATGTTTATAAATAAACTACTGTATAGTAAAACTACACACATAAATATATTTTCCATATTCTTAAACAACTGTCAATTTTTTAATGGTAAGGATGAGGGAGGCCAGAGACTATAAAGGCATCAGGTGAAATGAAGGTATAAATTACATTTGACACAACAGTATAAGGTACACTGTTAAAGAATTAAAAATAAAAGCTTTTAATGTGATGTTTAAAATACAAGTCAAAACAGATTATACTTAAGATTAGAAATGCACCCATGGGGCCACAACTGAAATGTGTTGTGCCTGTTGCATCTTTTATTTAAAAGAGGAAATAAGAACATAAAGAAAGCCAACAGATGACAGTGGTATAATACCTCCAGGCAAAGGCTAACTCTTTTATTAAAATTATTAAAATCAACTGCAATGTCAGATAGGGATTGATTAATTAGCTTTACACTATGCCTTATTATTTAAAACAGTAAAAAATAAAATAAAGTTACATGTTCAGTTCAATTCAGGTCACAGATGTTTTGGGTACAGAAAGAATCACGTTCTGCAGAGATTGTTATAAACACTTCTTTTAGAGTTTGGCAATTGCTTGAAGTAGTAATTAATTTCCTGAATGTTAGGACTTTATTGTCTATTTTATTACCAAAAGAACTGTCAGCTTCTTGATATGAACAGCAAGTGACATGCTATTGAAGTTAAAGATTTACACTTCACCAGACTGTACACTCATTAAGGTGCAGTCCCTGCATAAACCAAGGAGCATTTTGGGTTGTGGTCAATAGCAAACTAGGAAACATCTGGTTTTCAAACTAGCCTTAAACTAAATGGCTGCTTCACCTCTAATAAATAAATAAATAGAAAACAATCAAGAGGTCTGGAAATTGTTACTCGATTATTGATTGCAATATTTTAAATTGTAACAAAAAGAGAAAAACAAATTGATTATAAGTATTATGTTTAAATAGGACATTGGTGATTCATTCATGTGCATCAAATCATATTTTATTAGCCAGTGGCAGAGTGTGAAAGAGTTCTTTTGGGATAAAAACTGAGATTGTCATTGTCATTAGCAATGTTTGCTTTACCAAAATTCAGTAAATCATTAAATGGCTTGCCAAAATTATTTTAGGGGATCATAAAAAAAATTGGAAGTTGTGACTATATATTAATTTTTTTTCCTAAGAGTAAGTAAAGTTTGTACACAGTGAGAGGCGTGACTCTGCATTTATATAATGGCAAACGCTTTAATGTGGCTCACATGACGAATGTGTTAAGTGCCTAGCAGCCATATAGCATCATAAATAGCAAAATCTCTAAGCTGGCGGTGCCCATATAAACAAGCACACAAAAGGGTAGCACCCATAGATAATCAAATTAACAAAATGGGAATGGCATCACAGTAATGTGCTGAAAAATAAGGAAAAAAGAAAATCAGAATTAGTTATTTACAAAAACACCATACAAAACAAAAATCTAATTAATGACAGTAGGAGATTTTATGTCAGTTCTTGCCATTCTGCATATCAGCGTTTCTCAACCTTTAAGTATTTGTGACCCGAGTTTTCATAACAGTTTTAATTGCGCCCCCCCCCCCCCAACGTTTTTTGAAAGGAGCCCACTAATACCAATTTGTTCTTTTTTAATTACTGATATATCATAGATGCATATTTTATTATACCTACTTAACTTTTATTGACATTTATCTAACTCTATATTTATTTTTCTAGTATCAGAATGTAGTTTAAGTTAAGTTAATTTCTTTTGGTTTCAATAGATGTATTTTTCATATTTTTGATTCGTTTTCTTTTTTTCACATCTTCGCGCCCCCCTTTTTGTTACTTCACGCCCCCCTAGGGGGGCCCGCCTCACAGTTTGAGAACCACTGATGTATATAGTATGGCTTGTGTTACTAACAACATTTTTGCTTTTTCCAGGCATCCAATTTTTAGAACTCCTGAGAAAGTTCTTACATGCCAGAACTTGCTACAATGTGTATGTTCTAGTGCAGGGGCAAAAAAGAGCAAAGTAAAAATTAAAGACACTTAGAGCAAAAGATGCAAAATGACAAAAACAACAAATAATATGCTAATATGCAGAATACAGAAGAACAAGCTCATATATTTGTATCAAACAGAATTTCTGTAATGCTTCTGACAAAAATTGTTCACCCTAGAGTTCATGTGAAACAATAACAATAACTATGGAGTAAATTATGCCAATCTGCCTCCTCACTGGCTGCTAGGCAACTTTCCAACTGATTTCCAAATTTTCCTTTCACTTATGAATCTGCAATAGGTACAGCTGTGCTTATCTTTCATATACTAGAAGATCTTAAAATGACCTTAAATAATACGTAATTTTATTGCTTTGAAATAATCTGCACAAAAATGTAAGGGACAATCAATTGTCAGCAGCCTTTAATGAAAGGCTGAGTGGCTGTAATTCATAAGAAGCCGACTGTGCTGCTACTGCTGGGGCTGCAGGTGATGGTGATGTACCAAGGCTGGTTTGATTTCTTTTTTATAGGTTATACTTATGACTACCATGCCTGATAGATTTTTTTATTTTCATTCTCTTCTCTGTCTCCTGGGCACCTTTTCAAACTCTGGACAAGCACCCTCTACGATGTAATGGGTATGAGATGGAGGAAGAGGTATTATTATATATTGATCCTAGATATTGGACCAGCTTGCAATTTCAAAGGTCAACATCACAGCCTTAATAGTTTGACTTTTACAGTTTTTTGCTATAATAAAAGCAACACACACACTAAAATTAGACTTCTACTTGGAATGATCACATTTGGCTTTTTCAGAATAACATAGCACCTTATTAGCCAAAGCCTAAAACTTTTGAGAACAAAGTGTGTAAACTGATCTCTTTAAAGATATTGAATCAACAGCTAGAGGGAGCAGTTAAGTTGAACTTTGAAAAACTGAACTAACAATGTAAATAACTTCTGAGACATTCTATTAAACTTAATTGACAGCAACACAAAACAATACAAACTGAATTAGAAATAAAGATCTACATGAACAATAAAATATTATAAAAAAATAAGATGATGACATCACACAAAAATACATTCTCATTGTCATTATCTAAAGCATCAAAGCTCTTCATCTAAGGAACAATGTCATTATTGCAGCCTTGAAGAAATGCAAATAAATGAAACAACTATACCATAAACGGGAAGCTTCATGTATTACAAATTGGTCCACTCTGGAATCATTCAAATTATTACATTTTTACTTTTTTCTAATTGATTAAGGTATGCTATAAATGTAATAATCCATCCCTTAGTTCATTCTATTGCTGTAACATTTACTTTTATTTTACAGATTTCCAGAAATCATCTGGTCAGACCATTTGCTGCACTATTAGTACTTTTAATTAATAAAACCTATTTCTACAAAGTTACAGCAAAATATGGGAAAGAAGAGCAAAATCTACTCGATATATATATATATATATATATATATATATATATATATATATAAAATCATAAGACTAAAAGTACAACGATTTTATGTGACATTTTAATGTCACTTTTTTGTCATGCTTTAAATCAGGCTTATTTTAAAACCTACATATATATGTTTGGTATCATTCTTTTCAGAATTTATCGAACTTGAATGTGATTTTGTTAGATTTTCAGATTCTTATTCCATTTTTATATATATATATTTTTTTAATTAATTTTATTGCAATCCATACAAAGCAATCAAGTTTTTACAAAAAGAAAAATTGAGTTAAGAACAGATCGATCCCCACCCTTGAGAGAGAGAGCAAGCCAAACGGCGTAAAAATTTTTACGACTTTTAAACATACAGTACCTAAATTAATAAATTCTCTGTGCTTCATGAACTTATTTTAAAATATTACTGATTAGATCCTGCCATGTTTTGAAAAAAGTCTGTACGGTTCCTCTAACTGAGTACAGTAATCCCTCGCTATATCGCGCTTCGACTTTTGCAGCTTCACTCTATCGCGGATTTTAAATGTAAGCATATCTAAATATATATCACGGATTTTTCGCTGGTTCGCGGATTTCTGCGGACAATGGATCTTTTAATTTATGGTACATGCTTCCTCAGTTTGTTTGCCCAGTTGATATCATACAAGGGACGCTATTGGCGGATGGCTTAGAAGCTACCCAATCAGAGCACGTATTACATATTAACTAAAACTCCTCAATGCTATAAGATATGCATCCCGCGTGGTGCTTGATTGTTTGCTTGTCTCTGCCTCTATCTCAGCGGTGCTTCGGGCAAACTTAAAAGCACACATATTGATTTTTTGATTGTTTGCTTTAATCTCGCGCTTTCTCTCTCTCTCTCTGACGTTCTCAGTGCCTGACGGAGGAGATGTGAGCAGAGGGGCTGTTTGCACAGAGGCTGTTTGCTTAGAAGATACTGATGCTCCTCTGAAAAATGCCGCTTTATTGCGGTGCTTCGGGCAAATTTAAAAGCACACGTATTGATTTTTTGATTGTTTGCTTTTCTTTGCGAGCGCTCTCTCACTCTCTCTTAAATTCTCTGCTCCTGATGCAGACACTCCTTTGAAGAAAAGATATATTTGCATTCTTTTAATTGTGAGAAAGAACTGCCATCTCTGTCTTGTCATGGAGCACAGTTTAAACTTTTGACTAAAGGGTGATATTTCATGTCTAGAGGGCTCTAATAATGTTAACAGTGTGGGAGAGTTTATAAGGGCTTAAAATATATAAAAATAACTATACAAACATATGGTTTCTACTTCGCGGATTTTCACCTATCGCGGGGGGGTCTGGAATGCAACCCCCGCGATCGAGGAGGGATTACTGTATTTGATTTTTTCCAATTTCAAATAATATAACACATCGGTTTCCCACTGACTTAAAAGAGGAGAATTTGGGTTCTTCCAGTTTATCAGAATAAGTCTGCGTGCCAAAAGTGTAGTGAATGCAATCACACTTTGTTTGTCCTTCTCCACTTTAAGCCCCTCTGGAAGAATCCCAAACACAGCTGTTAATGGGTTAGGAGAGATTGTGAGTTTAAGTCTGTCTGAGAGGTAATTAAAAATTTTTGTCCAGAATAATGTTAATTTGGTGCAGGCCCAGAACATGTCACCCAGTGAAGCTGGGACTTGGTTGCAGCATTCGCAGGTTGGATCATGCCCTGGAAACATTTTGGAGAGTTTTAGTCGAGACAGATGTGCTCGATAAATAATTTTAAGTTGTATAATTGTATGCTTTGCACATATGGAGCTCGAGTGAATTCTCTGCATTGCTACTTACCACTCCTTTTCTGATATATTAATTGAGAGATATTTTTCCCAGTGTCCTCTTGGATCTTTGAAAGGGAGGGATTGTAAAATGATTTTATATATTGTAGAGATGGAGTCTAAGTCCTTGAGATTGAGCAATATTTTTTCCAGCATGGATGAGGGTGCAAGATGAGGAAAACCTGGAAGGTTCTGTTTAACAAAGTTCCTGATTTGAAGATAGTGAAAGAAATGTGTAGCTGGAATGTTAAATTTGGAAAGTAATTGTTCATAGGATGCAAAGACGTTGTCTATATAAAGATCTCTAAGCAAGTTAATTCCAAATTTTTTCCAGATATTAAAAACTGCATATGTTTGTGAAGGTTGAAAGAGGTGGTTCTCTTGCAGATGTGCCAAAGATAGAAGCTTCTCCGTCTTAAAATGCTTTCTACATTGGTTCCAGATTCTAAGTGAGTGGAGCACAATTGGGTTATTTGTATATTGCCGATAACGTGTATTTATTGGAGCACAGAGCAAGGAATACAAAGAAGTACTGCAGGATTTTACTTCTATTGCGTGCCATGCCTGTGTATGTTCTTCTATTTGTGTCCAGGTTCTTATTGCCTGTATATTTGCTGCCCAGTAATAAAACTGAAAGTTAGGTAGAGCCATGCCGCCTTCTGCCTTTTGTCTTTGTAGGGTCGCTCTTTTGATGCGTGGATGTTTTGAATTCCAAATAAATGAGGTTATTGTTGAATCTAATTGCCTAAAAAATTATTTATTAATGTATATTGGAATATTTTGAAATAAAAAAAGGAGCTTAGGAAGAATATTCATCTTAACAGTGTTAATACTTCCAGCTAGAGTGAGATGAAGGGTTGACCATCTATGCAACTCTTGTTTAATTTTTTCCATGCAGACGGCGAAGTTTTGTTGATATAGAGCTTTATGTTTACTTGTGATGTTTACCCCTAGGTATTTAAACTGTTCTGCAGTGATAAAAGGTAGGGTATCTAATCTAATATTATATGCTTGAGAATTCACTGGAAAGAGTACACTTTTATTCAGATTAATTCTGAGACCAGATATCTTTTGAAATTCTGTGAGTGCTGTTAAGACTGCAGGCACAGAATTTTCTGGGTCCGATATATACAATACCATATCATCTGCATATAATGAGATTTTCTGTTCCAGTCCTTCTCTGCTAATCCCCTTTATCTGATCAGTATTTCGACAATGTATTGCCAGTGGTTCAATGGCAATCGCAAACAGCAGCGGTGACAAGGGGCATCCTTGTCTAGTGCCATGTTCTAGTTTAAAGTAGTCTGAGCAAATGTTGTTGATGCAAACTGAAGCTTCTGGGTTAGTATACAGTAATTTAATCCATGCACAAATGTTCGGGCCAAACCCAAACTTTTCCAATGTAGTAAAAAGGTATTTCCATTCAATCATGTCGAATGCTTTTTCTGCATCCAATTATAATAATATTTCTGGGGTGTTTGATTTAGTTGGTGAGTATATTACATTAAACAGACATCGAAGATTTGAAGATAAGTGTCGGCCCCTAATAAATCCAGTTTGGTCTTGTGATATTACCGAGGGGAGCACTTTCTCCATCCTTCTAGCTATGATTTTAGAGAGTATTTTAACGTCGTTATTCAGAAGTGAAATTGGTCTGTATGATGCACATTGTGATAAGTCCTTATTTTGTTTTGGAAAAACAGTGATTAGTGCTTGGCGAAAGGTTTGAGGAAGAAGATTGGTTATGTCTGGCTTCTGTAAATGTTGCTAATAGGAGGGGAGCTAGCTGAGCGGAGAATTTTTTGTAAAATTCTGCAGGGTAGCCATCAGGGCCTGCTGCTTTCCCTCCTTGGAGTGACTTTATAGCATCTAGTAATTCTGATAACGCCAGAGGTTTATCAAGTTCCTCCGCACTAAAAGCGTCAATATGTGGTATCTGTAATGTATCCAGAAATGTATTAGATTGTGTATTGTTTTCTTTAAACTCAGTAGTATATAGAGATTTATAGTAGTCTATGAAAGTGTGCATTATATTTTTGTGTTCGACGATTTTATCTCCGTTCGTGTTGGTGATTACCAAGATTGCGTTGCGCACTTCTTGCTTGTGAATTTGTTGAGCTAAAAGCTTATTAGCTTTCTCTCCATGTTCATAATAATGATGTCTGGATTTGTAGATTAGTTGTTCAGTTTCTTTAGTTGTCAAGAGGTTTAATTCCGAATGTAGAGCCTGCCTCCTCTTATGTAGAGTCTCGCTTGGTAGTCTGGCATGTTCTTCATCTATTTTAGTAATTTCGCTTTTTATCTCTGCTACTTTCTTGGCTTCGGATTTATTTCTGTGGGAAAGATATGAGATAATCTGTCCTCTTAAGAAGGCCTTAAGAGTTTCCCAGAGTATTCCTGCAGAGATCTCGGGTGATGTATTTGTCTCTAGAAAGAATTGAATTTGTTTGGATATAAATTCGGTACAATTCTCGTCAGCTAATAGAAGCGCCATCTGCGGGGTGAGTGTATGGGGCTTAATTAATTTTAGCTCCAAGATCATAGGTGCATGGTCAGAAATAGCAATAGCATTGTATTTGCAAGATTTAATCATAGGCAAGAAGTTATTGTCTATAAAAAAGTAATCAATCCTTGAGTAGCAATGATGTACTGGTGAGTAGAAAGAATATGTTCTTGAATTTGGGTTTAAAAACCTCCAGGGGTCTGATAAATTGTGATCAGTTATAAACTTTGTGGTGTTAGATGCCGTTCCCCCTGTGGAGGAAGTCCTATCTAAAAGTGGATTTAGAACAATTAAAGTCCCCAGCCATTATAACTTTATGAGTGTTCAGATAGGGGATGGATGCATATAAATTTTGTATAAATTCCTTATCATCAACATTAGGTGCATAAACATTTATCAAAATCATTTTACAGTTAGATAAGTCTCTCATGACCATTACATATCTCCCTTCAGGATCCAATACTACATCTGATGCTACAAATGGTACTGTTCTATGTATGAGAATTCCCACCCCTCTAGTTTTCTTTGTAAAACTAGAATGAAACATTTGGCCAGTCCAGTCTTTTTGCAGCCGGAACTGATCCTTGCTTAGTAAGTGGGTCTCCTGTAAAAATACTATTTTAGCATTTAGACCTGTTAGGTAAGAGAGTACTTTCTTTCTCTTTAATTCGTGATTCAGGCCTTTAACATTCCAGCTTACGAAGTTAACTGTCCCATCATGGAGACACTGATTCTGAGTTTTTGATGTCATTTTATAGTCTTAACTGGAAGTGAGACAGCTTCGGCCTTAATTTCCTATTTCCCCTAGAGTTGTTGCCATGCAGCTTATTATTACGTTGGTAGTTATAATTATAAAGATTAATAGGATAGATTAGGTATAGATCAAGCCTGCTCTCTTTCCCCCCCCCCCTTTTTGCCTCCCCAAGTGAGGCTAAAACTCACTTCACACAGTCCCAGTCCTCTGACATACCCAGAGACAGAGCACGCCCTAAGCAAAACAAGCCCCAATGCAGCGGCGTTTTAGGGTTAAAAGATAGAGATATCTATTACCAATATAGTCTTTAAAAAAGAAAAAAAAGATATAAAAGAATTTTGCACTTAAAATATATATATAGTCTTCAGCAATTTTAGTGCATTAAGATGATACACCCAGATAATAAACCCGGGTGATGGTGTTAAAGATGTGTCCAAAATAAGCATAACAAGTCTTAATGCAGTAATAGCAATAACAATAAACCAAGGGTATAATATTGAACAGTCTCGTTTAGGGTAGAGATGAAATAATTAGGAAAAAAAAAGTTCTTTTGCTGCACTATTAGTACTTTTAATTAATAAAACATATTTCTACAAAGTTACAGCAAAATATGGGAACGAAGAGCAAAATCTACTCGATATATATATAAAATCATAAGACTAAAAGTGCAATGATTTTACAGTCATGGCCGAAATTATCGGCACCCCTGGAATTTTCCCAGAAAATGGGCCATTTCTCCCAGAAAATTGTTGCAATCACAAATGTTTTGGTATACACCTGTTTATTTCCTTTATGTGCATTGGAACAACACAAAAAAACAGAGAAAAAAAGCCAAATCTGACATCATTTTACACAAAACTTAAAAACCGGGCTGGACAAAATTATTGGTACCCTCAACTTAATATTTGGTTGCACGCCCTTTGGAAAAAATAACTGAAATCAAGCGCTTCCTATAACCATCAACAAGCTTGTTACACCTCTCAACAGGAATTTCTGACCACTCTTCTTTTGCAAACTGCTCAAGGTCTTTCAGATTTGAAGGGCGCCTTCTCCCAACAGCAATTTTGAGATCTCTCCATAAGTGTTCAATCGGATTTAGATCCGGACTCATTGCTGGCCACTTCAGAACTCTCCAGTGCTTTGTCTTCAACAATTTCTGGGTGCTTTTAGAGGTATGTTTGGGGTCATTGTCCTGCTGGAACACCCATGACCTCTGACGCAGACCCAGCTTTCTGACACTGGGCCCTACATTGCGCCCCAATATCTTTTGGTAGTCTTCAGATTTCATGTTGCCTTGCACACAATCAAGGCATCCAGTGCCAGAGGCAGCAAAACATCCCCAAAACATTTTAGAACACCCACCAGGTTTGACTGTAGGTACTGTGTTCTTTTCTTCGTAGGCCTCATTCTGTTTTCTATAAACAGTAGAATGATGAGCTTTACCAAAAAGCTCTACCTTGGTCTTATCTGTCCACAAGACATTCGTCCAGAAGGATTTTGGCTTCCTCAAGTACATTTTGGCAAACTCTAGTCTGGCTTTTTTATGTTTCTGTGTCAGCAGTGGGGTCCTCCTGGCTCTCCTGCCATAGCATTTCATTTTGTTCAGATGTCGACGGATAGTTTGAGCTGACACTGTTGTACCCTGAGTCTGCAGAACAGCTTGAATATGTTTTGAAGTTGATTGGGACTGTTTATCCACCATTCGGACTATCCTTCATTGCAGTCTTTTATCAATTTTTCTCTTCCGTCCACGTCCAGGGAGATTAGCTACAGTGCCATGTGTTGTGAACTTTTTGATTATGTTTCGCACAGTGGACAAAGGAACATGAAGATCTCTGGAGATAGACTTGTAGCCTTGAGATTGTTGATATCTTTCTACAATTTTTGTTCTCAAGTCCTCAGACAATTCTCTGTTCTCCATGCTTAGTGTGGCACACTCAGACACACAACAGAAAGGTTGAGTCAACTTTTCTCCATTTTAACTGGCTTCAGGTGTGATTGCTATATTCCAGCACCTGTTTCTTGCCACAGGTGAGTTCAAACGAGCATCATATGTCTGAAATGAAACGATTTACCCACAATTTTGAAAAGGTGCCAATAATTTTGTCCGGCCCATTTTTGGAGTTCTGTGTGACATGATGTCAGATTTGGATTTTTTTCTCTGTTTTTTTGTGCTGTTCCAATGCACATAAAGAAAATTAACGTGTATACCAAAACATTTGTAATTGCAACAATTTTCTGGGAGAAATGGTGCATTTTCTGGGAAAATTCCAGGGGTGCCAATAATTTCGGCCACGACTGTAATGTGACATTTTAATGTCACGTTTTTTGTCATGCTTTAAATCAGGCTTATTTTAAAACCTACATATATATGTTTGGTATTATTCTTTTCAGAATTTATCGAACTTTAATGTGAAGTTGTTAGATTTTCAGATTCTTATTCCATTTTTATATTATAAACTAAAATATCAAGAAAGTTGTGTTTTTGTCAGTTAAAAAAGAATGGAATTTACAAATACTCATCAGGTATAGTGGACTTCAGTTTAACAGGAATACTCCACTCGGTAAGACAGTAAATATTTTATTCTCATTTCATGATTTTTACTCCATTAAATAATAATTACTTTTTCTTTTACATATTTATAGAATTTTTTGATTTTGACTGCAATAAATAATAATTTTTCTTTTGTACATTTGCAGATTTTACTAATATTCTAGCCACAATTGGGGGTTGGGCACCAAAGGTGCCAGAGGGGGGATGGGCGCCGAAGGCACCAGGGGCGCTTGCCCCTCTAGTAAATATTATAAAGATATGCATGAAGAAAAATAAATAAAATGCTACCACATGGAACTAAAGTTTATAGAAATTTATTTCCATGCAATGAAAGGAGTTCATGACAGATTTTTACGTTGGGCTTTATATGGTAACATTTTACAGAGAGGGTTTTAAAGCCTAATAGTCTTACAGCTATGCAACACCAATAAAGTCTTTGTTAAGATCTTGGTAGTAGACATAGTAGTAAACCTAATGTCAAATTACATGACTTCTAGTTAGAGGGTGATGTCAAACTTGATGACTGCTGTTGCTGATCTCATCGCCTAAGATTAGAAATTTTTAGGGCTGTCAAATTACCTGACTGCATGACAACTTTTGAGCAAAGTCTCACACTTCCAAAGAATCATGTATTTGCCGCATTTTCTAACAGCTAATAATATGCTGCCTGGCAGTTCCAGTGGATTTACTGGGGTGCCATGCTCGGCCTCCATCACTGCCCCTTTTTTTTTTTTAAATATTTTTTCCATTCATTACATTACATTACATGAGACATCAGACAGACAAACCTTTATTCTGTTTGCAAGGTGCAAAATAATTGTGTTCCTTATTCTATGTTGCTTAATACTTCCTGGTAGGCTCTCATAAATCATCAGCTCTCATGCACACAGAGCTTACCCCTGTGACTTAAGACAAAAATGTAAATTATTTGATTTTGCCGGGGCAAGTCAAGGACTAGTCAGACTGAGTCAATGGGTATGCCACACTACTTGGTCACGAGAATGGACTTTGACTGCCTCTGACGTGCTAAGATTATGTAAGATCACTGGAAAAATTACATAATGTGACTTGGCCTTAAGTGACTAATAGATACACCACCTACAAATGTTTTACTAGGATCAAACAGTGTTTGTTAAGGGGATCTAACAAAATAGTAACTGATTAATAGACTTGTAGTATTGTAAAGTATTACAGTTTGTTTTACAATTTTATAGCTAAAACTACACAGGAAAAAATATGCCAGTTGTATCTGTATTCTACATTAGTGCAAAGCAAATATGTTTGACCTCAGTCTCCTATTACACCTGAGATTCTAAAGTTTAATTTGAATGTGTAGTATGATGCTGCTATGTTAAAAAAGATACATCAAAAAGGAACATTCCAGACTAAAAACAGTTTTTTGTTAGAATAAATACACATAATACTATAAAAATGATAACTGTAAAATGTTAAAATACCTGCCTCACAAGCAATTTCTGCTATCAGAATTGAAAATGATATATACTGTACATTGTCAGCATTTTTATTGATGTGAACACACAAAACAATATACTAAGCCCAAAGCACATATAAAGGTTCACAGATATTAAAGCAATGAGGCATAGGAATCCATTAGAGTATGCAGTGTACAGAATTCCATAATGATTTTGCAGTGTGCCATAAAAAACTGACATTTATTTTCACAAACAGTGGCTTTTTAAAGCTTTGGGGTTTGTAAAGCTGGTACTGAATAAAGTTAAAAATAATATATTGTGATGAAAATAGGTTCCTTTTTCATATATTTCAATGTGAACTATCGTATAATCCAAGGACATTTCACTATACTGCCCAAGAGCCAATTCAGATTGTTCTAATTTGACTGCTGGGTTCTTTTCCACAGACCCAAATAGGCCAGCCATACTTTCAGCAACTGATCAAGGTCAAGAACATTTGATTAATTTGAAAATTATTGCTGTTGGTTTTAAATGTGAGCCTTTTTAACAGTTCAATATATCCACTGGGTGATGATTAAACTGCCATACCTCTGTGACCTGGAAATAGACAAAGACCACTGTCTCTTTTAAATGTTGTAAAAGGTGACTACAGAAAGTTAGGTGAAGAAGTGCATCCGCCCATGAAAACAGCTGGCCAACATAGGTGAACTTAGAAAATGGCTGTTAAACTGGAAGAATGATCAAAAGTTAGCGAGAGGGAGAAAGTGAGATTAAACCCACAACCAATACAGAATTTCTAAGATTGGTCCCACAGCCTTTCAAACTTTCTTAAGGCCTTTACCCTAATCAGATGTTTCTGTCACTCCTTCTTTTAACTGCTTCATTGTTGGCCTTAGTTCTCTATGAGGTCAATATTCTCCATTCAATATACATATTCCACAGAGGGGCAAAGCCAGGAATAAATTTTAGGGTGGGCCTGTTTCATAAATGGTGTGTTCTAATTTTTAGTAGGATATTTAAGGGCACTTTTCCAAAAAATACATCTACTGTGTTATATTCACATAACTTAATTATTAGGACCATGGAAAAGTTGAGCAAAAATTGTCAAGGCAATCGATCACTCTTGTGCCACAGCAGACACACACACACACAAAATCAGTCCCTAGTTGTTCTGTATTTGATACATTTGAATTGATCATACCATTTTGTAGAGAAACATCAAGCCTTTCCCTTTATCAAAGTTCTCAAAAATGATTGCAAATTAGGTTGAGTGGCTTGTTCATCAATGGCTGACAAATCTTCTGGTGGCCCTGTCACAGCATACTTGCCTTTTGGGGCTGCTAAAACCACATTCTCCTCAGATGAAGATGTGATTGCTCCTGTCATTTTTTTGCCACACACTGTTATATATTGTGTGTCTCATTTGTCCCTGTGCATTCCTCTACATCTAAATGAGGCTTTTTGAAAAACCTTGATATTTCCGTTTGTTTTGCCATGGCCGAAATAATCCATCAAAATCAGAAAATATTTCTTGGTATTCATCCAAAAAACTTTATTAAGCTATTTAAGGTTCTGTTATTGTCAAATCTCTACTACCAATCAGGTTACACATTCACGATAACACCACCCCATTTCTTTATTTGTTTATTGAAAAATCATTAAACCAATTGGATTTGTCATAACACTTCAAAACTGAAGGAAGGATAAAATAACAAATACCCAATCAATTACAACACTTGACAGAAAATTGCATATGCAATGAACTGATTGGCTGGGCCTATGGCCAATCAGGATGAGCCTGGGCCCAGCCAGTCCCACCATTCTCTATGCCACTGATTCCACACGTCGAAATATATCTCAGAAGTATTTCTTAGAAAATATCTAAATTTCCTTAATAACATATATTTAAATAGAAAACAAAATGTCTTAAACTATTCTGTGAGTATTGAGTTTTAATTTGGATTTTCTGGTTTTTTGAATTTATATTGGTTCTGTCTTGGGATTCTGTCTTTGGATTGTGTAGTAGGAGTTGTCTGCCCTGGATTACCTTTTTAGGCATCCCCCTTTGTTGCTGTTTTGTTTTCATCTTAAAAACACTCAGTTTATAAAGATAATAGTTTAGAGTATTTTCACAAGGCACATTTTTAAAGTATTTTCTTTCCTATGTAAGGCATTTTGGTTAAATTTGGGATTTTTAAAAATATTTTGAACATTTTAATCAAGCGTCTCATTTTTTTAGGCCTGTTAGAGCCGCATTCTGTAGGTAGCAGTTTGGGGAATGGCTGACTTGGAATAAACCTGTTTTGCAAAGGCCAGTAATCTCCCTGGCCTGCTTTTGTGACTTTCACAATGTGAAACTCTAATTCACACCACTTTCATTGTTAAATGCTTTATCAATGTAATGGAATTGCATTTTCAGGACCTGTGGAAGGGACCAAACTGGTCTTGAAAAGCACTGGTCATTATATTACTAGCATTAGCATAGATGGATGAGCAAGGCTAATTTTAACACGTGGTTTGTTGTAATTCTGACAGAAGGTCCAAGGATGAGCCCGTAGTTTTGCACCCCTTACATGTTCATTTATGTAAAGGATTCTTTGAGTATTTTATATAAAAATCTGGATTTTGGTTTTGGCTTAAATGAGCATTTTTTTATTATTATACCATTACATTTTATGCATTAGTGTGAAATAACAGTTTATCAGTAATATATAGGAACCGTTTCCATAGTAGACACAGTAAAAGAGAAGTTTAGAATAAGTTTAGAGAGAATGATATGATGACATGTTTCTGTCTAAGAAAAAGTATTTTCTGGAGAGTGTAAATGTCATAGAAACAACTGAGAAAAGAGAACTCCATCAGATAACTTTGTGATTACAGATGCTTATAACACCTGTGCTCTTAATGTTCATACTGTACTTTTTATAAAGTGGTATTTACGTTGTGACATGTGAGTCACTGTCTTGCACCCAAGAGAAGCTGACCCTGATTCCAAAGGCTTCAGAAAACCAACTTTATTACAATCAAAACAGGAACAGTCAGGGTATTTATTCAAATGGAAGCTACCACTTCAATACACACATACACAGCAAACAAGCTGGGACGGGGTCAGGTCAGTGGCAGACATGTTATGTGGGGAGGCTGTGAACTTGCAGTTTCCTCAGTGGTGCTGCAATCCTGGTTAAAGGTCAAGCAAACCTCAGCAGATGTAATTGCATTTCAGTGTGCACCATTAGGAAGGGTCTCAACAGAGCCCAAAAATGTCATAACATATAGACCCTATTTTTTCCCCACTGTTTTTTTTTTATTAATAGAGAGCTATTGCTTTCAAACTCATCCATTAATATGAGTAGGGTGGACTTTTTTTAAATTTTTTAAAAGCATGTTACTAGGGCGGCACAGTGGCACAGTGGTAGCGCTGCTGCCTCGCAGTTAGGAGACCCGGGTTCGCTTTCCAGGTCCTCCCTGCGTGGAGTTTGCATGTTCTCCCCGTATCTGCGTGGGTTTCCTCCTGGTGCTCTGGTTTCCTCCCACAGTCCAAAGACATGCAAGTTAGGTGCATTGGTGATTCTAAATTGTGCTTGGTGTGTGTGCCCTGTATTGGGCTGGCACCCTGCCCGGGGTTTGTTTCCTGCCTTGTGTTGGCTGGGATTGGCTCCAGCAGACCCTCGTGACCCTTTAGTTAGGATATAGCGGGATGGATAATGGATGGATGGATGGCATACAATCAAGTCAAACAAAACTAAATTCAATTCAACTCCCATCCGTAAGAAAGAGAGGAAGACCAACAGTCAGAGTAAAATTTTGAGAGTAGTAAAGAGGGAAAGAAGTACTTCTCCCAAATATAAATGCTTATTCTAAAATGTTATAGATTAGTTCCTGCCAGGTTTTAAAAATTATTTGAACAGATCCTTAAAGTGTGAATTTGATTTTTCTCCAATTTCAATTAGTACAGTATATAACATCAGTTACCCATTGACTTAAAAGAGGTGAGTTAAGATTCTTGCAGCTGAGCAAGATAAGTCTACGTGCCAATAGTGTAGTAAAGGCAATTACAGCTTGTTTGTCCTTTTCTACTTTAAGCCCATCTGGAAGTACAACAAACACAGCTGTTAATCGGTTTGGAGGGATTGTGACTCAAAGGCTGTCTGATAGGCATTTAAAGATTTTGGTCCAGAATGATGTTAATTTTGTGCACACCCAAAACATGTGGCCTAATGAGGCTCGAGATCGATTGCAATGTTCGCTGGTTGGATCTTGCCCTGAAAACATTTTGGACAATTTTAAAAGAGACAGTTGTGCTCGATAAAATATTTTAAGTTGAATAATTGAACGTTTTGAACATATGGAGCTAGAGTGAATTCTGTATGTGACTGCCTTCCTCTCTTTTTCTGAAATGTTGACTAAGAGATCCTTTTCCCACTGTACTCTGGGATCTTTAAAAGGAAGAGACTTTAAGATGGTTTTATATATTATACAAATGCTGTCTGAGTCCTCAAGACTGAGCAATATTTCTTCTGGAATAAAATTAGGTGTAAGGTAAGGAAAATTGGGCAGGTTTTGTTTAGCAAAGTTTATAATTCAGATATAGTGGAAAAATTGTGTTGATGGGAGATTAAATTTAGAGTATAATAGTTCATAGGATGCAAAAACAATGTTTTTTTTACAAATTTCTAAATGATTGAGTCCTGTGTGTTTTCCCAATATTAATAACTGTGTAAGTTTGAGAGGGTGGAAAAAGGTGGTTATTGTGTAGAGGTGAAACAGATAAGATATTCTCTAACTTGATGTGCTTTCTACATTGGTTCCATATTCTGATTGAATGAAGAACAACTGGGTTGTTAGTATATTGTCGATGCCTTGTATTTAGTGGTGGAATTTTTCGTGTTAAAATAAAGATAAGATATATTAATCTAATGTTGCCGTTGTCATGGCTACTCAGTTTATGCCACCTTTTTCATTTTAGTGTATTAAATGTAGCTTACTGAAATTTAAATCAGCATAGCATCTTCCTTCATAAACATATCACTTTAACAGCGGTGACAGACGTCTTCAAAAGTAATCATTCAGCTATTAACTAACTTTCCATATTCCATATGTTATGTCTTAACCTTTGCTGCATCATGTTCATGTTCGTGGTTGTGCATGTGGCTTGGCAGAGAAAATGTTTCTACTTATTGTACATTTGCTTCTTATAAGAAATTCCTTTTTAATTTATTTTAAGCCTAGTTTGTGACAAATTTATTTGTAATTGAGTATTTAGGAAATTGTGGCATTTTATGTTTAAAATATATTTTAAATATACTAAAGATGCACATAAAATACACTATTAAAGATTTAAAAAGTAAATTTATTTCATAAAACAAATCAGATTTTTTGGTAAATACACTATTAAAATAGCTTTTTTTGATTCATAGTATGGTGGATGGCTGGGGGCCTTACCTGGTCAGGACATCCTTCTGATGGAAGAACTGGAGGAGAGGACATACCTCTCCCGGAACAGGAGAGGGCAACCCCCCTAGACTTCATTGGGCCCACGGGCTTGGAGCTTGGAAGCTCAATCCTGCTGGACACCGTCAGGGGGCACCTGGACAGTTCCGCAGCCCTGGACGGCAGCAGTTCTGCCACACCCAGAAGTGCTGCCAGAAGAGGATCCAGGTGCACCTGGAGCACTTCCTGGAGCCCATGCAGCACTTCCGCCAGACCTGGGAGTGCTGATGGAAAAGGATCTAAGACACGGGTGTCGAACTCCAGTCCTGGAGGGCCGCAGTGGCTGCAGGATTTCATTCTAACCATCGTCCTCATTAGTGACCAGTTTTGGCTTCTAATTAACTTCTTTTGCCTTAGTTTTAATTGACTTGCTTAGGCCCCTTAGTTGTCTCTTTTTTCCTTAATTAGCAGCCAAACAATAATGAGACAGAAAACGAGCCACCACATGACCAGCTTACCTGTGCCTATCGCACAATATCTAAAAATAAAGAAAGGTGAAGGTCTCGGTAAGGCTGATCTCTAAGGTCACCAAAACATTTGGACATTGGGGATCGTAGAAAAAACAGAAAAATCAGCATTTTTGGAAATGTCTGCAATGGCGGAATGAGAGCAGCAACAAGCTATGGAATTAAACAATGGGTTTAATTAACAGCAAGAATCAGCTTCTCATTAAGAGATTGGTTGGAGTTTGAAATCCCAGTTTAGCTGCTCATCTGTTGGCTCATTTCACATCTCATTTCTGTTTGGCTGTCATTTAATGAACAAAGAAATCAATTCAGAGGACTGAATCCTCCAAAACAGGGCTATTAAAATTAAGGAGTGAATAAGCAGTGAAAACTGCTCGCTGATTAGGAAAAGGGTGAGAGTGAAAACCTGCAGCCACTGCGGCCCTCCAGGACTGGAGTTCGACACCCCTGATCTAAGAGCACCTGGAACACTTCTGGGTGCACTATAATGGAGGCCACCTCACTCCATTCGAGGAGCCAGTGTCGGGAGGTCAAGGACAATGCTTGCTAGAAGAGGAGTGGAGGCGGCATAGGAGAGAAGAGAGAAAGAGAGAAAGAAAGAAAAGACAGAAAGACAAAAGGGACTTAGCAGTATTGTTGTGTGGCACAGTGTGTATTGTGTTCTGAAATAGGGAGTGGGGAATAGAGCTGCCCCACAAAGATGGGATTAATAAAGTATCTATCTATCTATCTATCTATCTATAATAAATAGCGTGCAGCTTTTACAGTTGTGTGTTCTGCCTGTCTATGTCCGGATATGGTGAGCTGTACTCTCCAAGGCTTTCACAATAGTCACAAAAGAACCCTAATTAAAATTGTGAATACCAGAACAGAGCCAGTTAAAGATCTAATAATCTAATAAGTTAAAAGATCTTATTGTAGCAAAAAAAATGTCTGATGTGATTTCTGTTTGGTAGTACTATGGTTCCGTAGTTGGAACTGTTGCCTCACGATTACAGTCTCCTGGGTTTTGAATCTTTTGCTTATTGTTCTTTTGTATATTTTCCCTGTATTTTCATGGATTTCTCCTTAGAAAATTATGGCCTTCCCTCTATATTCCAAAGACCAAGTGCATTAGACTAATTAGACTTAATGAGAGCGTGTGTATAAGTTGGACCTGCGGTGAACTGGCATCCTCTCCAGGGTGGATTTTGTGCTTAATGCTGCCAGGATAAGAGACCCTGACATGGCACGTAGCATGTATGTACAAGATTCAAATTTGGAAAACTGTCTGTAGACTTTAGAAATCCACAGTAAAACGTAGTAAATTTAGATGTATAGTCACTGTATTAAACAATATAACATTCTCAGTACTGATTGATCCAGTTTAGGGTTGGGAGGGACCAGAATTTAAGCCAATGGCACTGGGCACAAGGCAGGATACAGACATGAACAGCACCCCATTTCATCACATATATATTGTCAAGCTTGGGACACAGAGCTGCACAAGAATAAAATCTTCCAGGGAACAAAATCTTTATTGCTGAACTGGCAGTTACAGACATAAGACTTTATTGATTATCTTCAGCAGGCAAGCACATATGTTGTAACCGGAAAACATCACGGTCCAGCTCTCCTCTCCTGGTTAAGGGAAAAGAAAGTGTACTTCATCAGGCGGTTTCAGTGACTCAGAACCAGCAACTGGGACAGAGAGGGCAGGAGAGCAAGCCATTAGGTTGGTCAGACTGGGTCTTTTAAATGTTACAAATATTGTACGAGAAGTACATAACGTGGTAAGCCTGCATGCCTGTAGCTGATCCCGCAAAGAATGGGTAAGAATGTGTTTCTTCCTCATTGAAATACAATTTAAGAGGGAGTCTCTGAAAGGCAACTGTGTTTCTTTGCCATAGGTGTACTGTTTAACAGAGAAACTTCTTGTATATGAGTGTGTAGCTGCTGGTACTATAGAGTAGGAAAACGGAGCAGGGGAAGTGCTGAGCTGCCTATGAGCAGTGGTCGCCGCCTTTATGGGCAGCTAATTGGTGGTAACACTTTATATATACTGTATATATAAAGTGGAATAAAAGAAGAGAGAAATCATAAAGAATTGGGGAAGTCAATAGCAAAAAAAAAAACATATCTTTTCAGACATGGGTCAAAAATCACAGTTCTCCAAGATGGCAGTGGAACCCCTTAAGAGAAAGCCAGGACAGAAGTGGTGGGCTCAGGAGGCCAAAACCTGGAAATGATGTCATTGCTTGTCATTAGATCTATTGAAAAGAAGGCAGGAGAAGCTTTAGGCAACAGTGCCATCCTCTGACTAAGGGTGGAATTACAGTTCGATAAGCCTTTACGTTGTCTCCCAAGTGCACATGTGTAACATGACCCACTGCTCAGCACAGACCTGTTAGATTGGGTGGTCTGAACTGAGAGGTCACATACCAGAGAGATCATCAGTATTGACACATAGGGATCCTCAGCAATGTATAGCCTTAAATTTATATTGCTGGCATTCCACAAACCATGGTGTAACCTGTGGATTCAATTTTTTGCACAAGGCCATTCACAGTAAAGGTTGTCCTCTGGACAACACCTCCAGACGTGGCCACAGCGGCTACAGTTGTAACCAGGCCGACCCCCTCCATCTTGACCCTTGTGGGAGTGGAAGCAGGCAGGAAACCCCTGCCCCTTCGCCTGCACGGTTGAGGGCTCATGGCGTCTCAGCCCCACTGAAGCATAGCCCTCAAACAGACGGGCTGATGCTGAGCACTGTCTGGAGTTCCCGGTTTCTTTTTCCGGGTCCTCCTCTTTCTTTGGGGTGCACTGATAGCCTGAGTCCCTCTATGGAAAGAAGAGGGACCCCTCGCTGTCTGCACCCCTTCAGACAGCCGAGAGACCGTTGCCAGCAGTCGGGGCGAGGTTGTTTTGAAGCTGACATTCACCAGCTGCCTCCCCGCACACTACCCTGCCACGCTATCAGTCATCGTGGCAGTTTCTCATGTAGTGGGCAGAGCGGCCTAGCAAGCAGTACTGATCATGGCTCCACCCTCCCCTTTCCTCTATGGGACAGGCCTCACTCACCTGTACCGTTGTGTCCTGCAGGCTGGAGGATGACACGCTGTGTGTCTGAAGCCACTCAGTAAGGGCTACCAATGGGGCACCAAGCTTCTTCTCTAATCCCTCCTTCGTCTCCTGCAGGACCTGGAAAACTTTAGCAAGGGACTGCAGGGGTTGGAGAAGCTCCTCCAGCTCCCATACAGCCAAACACAGGTTAGTCTTGTTGGGCGGCGCTGGACTTGGGCTTACCTCGTTCCACCTCACCAAACGCAAGTTCTGCGGCTCCTGCTCCTTTCTTACCGGCGCCCTTGAGTTTCCATTGGGTTTGGGGCGGAGAATCGTCGCCCACTTGTACTCCTTTATTGACACACATCCTCCACCCCGGACCTGCCATGAGGAAGTGGCTTTGCCCTTCCACCGCCCACTTCACAATAGGGAAAGCCGCATCGGGGAGATCATCCGGGCACTCCTCCTCCTCCGCCTGCTGTCCTGCTAAGTAAAAAAGGGGACCGGACCTGTCCTCGCTTTCCCTTGCCCTGCCATCACACCGTGAATCGGTGCCCCCAGGCCACCGACGCAGACCCGGGCCACCAGCCCCTACATGGATCTCGTCTTCCAAACGACTTGTTGTCCGTGTGGCCTCTCTTCGTGGGCACACTGACCGTGGCTTCTTATCTGACAGCGGGTGGGTGGCCAGCTGCCGACCTTGGAGTCCGCCCTGCTTTCTTCCTCCCCATTCCAGCTCTGACAGGGTAATGGAGCCCTAGAGTGTTGTGGCCTTCCTGCCGTGGGTGCACACTTCAGTGCGCGGTCTTGGGGTGCACTCTAAACACTCCTGCGCAATATGCATGCCTTGCTCTGCTGTGCCGGGTCACGACACAAAAAAATGTACACGTCCCTGCCCCAAAAGACGGACCGGAATCCTACCAGCTACGCCAGTGTGATATTGGCACTTGGTTGGCACCGAACTGACACAGACTGACACCAGAGGCACAGGCAAAATAAACAAAAACAGGCACAACACAGTCCCAACACAAATAAAGCACCTAAATCACCACACTCTTCTCCTCCACTCCTCTCAGGGCAGCTTCGTCCACCTCCTCCTGACTCTGGAATCCTGAATAGGGGCTGCAGGCTACTCTTATAGCCCACCTGGAAGTGCTGCAGGTGCTCATTGACCTACTTCTGACTGCACCTCCAGGTGTGGCTGCGCCTCCCGCCCAGAGAGGATCCTTAAGCCGTGCAGCTCTATGTAGCTCCCCCTGGCAGAGGCCACGGAGCCCAACCAAGATAAGCTCTGGTGTTCCATGAAAGTGGCCCTTACGCAACCCAGGAGGGCTGTCACCAAATGTTCCGGGGGACGTAGCATGCAACCCATGGCTGTTCCCCCGGATTCAGTGTTGAAGGGGCATCCTGGCCAGGCATGGGCTCCAGCTGTTCGCCACAATATATATATACTATATATATATATATATATATATATACTAGCAAAATACCCGCGCTTCGTAGCGGTGAAGTACTGCCTTAATATTTTTATTAAGAAGAAAATTAAACCTTTTTAAACTGAGGGAAAATATGCCAATAATTATTTAAGGATCTCTTTCTATACCACATTGTGAGTTCGGCCGTCCGGTTGTAATATGACCAAGCTGTGCGCTGAGCTTACTCTTGAGCATGCAACGTACAGTTGGCCATGTGAACAGTAATCTTGTTTCAAATCTGACAGCTTGGATTGCTGCTGTCATAATCAGTTTGAGTTTCATGGTTTGCTTCAATTCTGACAGTATTTGCAGGACTTGTGTTGAAGTGACATTCGGCAACTGTCAAGCGTTGTAAGCATACATCCAGTTTCATCGATAACTTCACATCCAGCTTTTGAGAGTTTAAACATCCATAAACATCAAAGTGTCCACCACTGAAATTGTCACCTGTGAATCTAAGACGTTTAAGAGGCATTGGCAATTGTCCAAAGGTGTAAAATATTTGGCCATTTTGGTACACTTGAAAGCGACAACTGAACAATTCAGCGGCAGCCATCAACTCACATGTAGAACCATAGGTGAACGGCTTAAGCATTTCATTCTTATAGTGCCCCTGTGTAGTATAATCATCTCCTGTATCGTCATCAGTCCACACCTTGAACCTGTCTCAGTCATTCAATACATAAGACAAAATGTTCCTCCAGATATCAAGAGTGAGCCTGATATGGCCGTGCAATATGTAACAAAGAAAATGGAAAAGGTAGGTGCCATCTCCGGGCATGGAAACCACTCGGTAAGTGACAGTTCTTTGATCGATGGTGATCACCTCGATAGACATGTTAATGGGGGTACGGTTGGAATGATAAAGGAAATGGGTACCTGAACAATGTAAAGTAAGTCTAAAATACCAACACAATAA
>JANRMT010062807.1:64938255-64966623 GCA_026402145.1 Polypterus bichir lapradei | reverse complement strand
GTTTGAGAATATACTGTAAGAAAAGTAGGAGCATCCTGGAGGAACATGTGCACAGGAAGAACGTGCAAACCTCACATGGACAACAACCTGATATTAGATAGTTTAAGTAATAAACCCAGACAAAGCGGTATAAATATGAATAATTTAATTGCCATTTCACCTCTAGATGTGCGCTGTGTTAGACTTATAAGTGCAGATTATAGATTAAGTAAAAAATCTGTACAAAGCAGCATTAAAACGAATAACAGTTCAAGCTGTCGTAACACTCCAATTCAGCTGTGCTCTTCCAAAACCTTAAATTTGGCCTTACTAAATATTAGAGCATTAAAAAGCAAGACTTTTTACATTAACAACCTTATTAGTGATAGGAAAATTGGCTTAAGTAAAGCGTGGCTTAGCTTTCATGATGACATAGTTTAAATTGAAACTGCACCTCCGAATTACAACTTTACTCATGCGGTTCACCAAGGTAAAAAATGTGGTGGTGTAGCAAATATTTACTCAAGCCGATTAAAGTGTAAAGATGTTGACTTTGGTATATTCATGTATTTTGGTTTTCTTGCCATTATTATTCAAGGTGTGTCCCAGTCACTCGTATTATCCATTTATAGATCTCCTAAATTTAATGCATCCTTCATTGAGGAATTCTCAGACTTGGTGTCTATAATAATAAACTTTGACAGGTTGCTGATTGCTGCTAATTTTAACTTTCATGTCGATAATCAATGTGAACTGAAAGCAAGAGATTTCATGAACCTCCTGCACTCGTTTAATCTCAGCCAGCACATCAACCAGCCCACACATAAGGGAATACACACACTGGATTTAGTCATTGCAAAATGGTTAAAATTTGATGTGAGGCAGGTCTTGTATATTGATATATCAGACCACATTTTAATATTATTTAACACAGAAATACTGATAACTACAACTAATGAGAAGCATATTGTTAAAAAGTTACATTGATACACCTGCAGCTTCAAAGTTTGCTAATGTTCTAAACCATCAGTTCTTTTGTAATGATTACCTTAACAAGGCTAACAATATTAATAGCAAGGTGGAAAATCTTTATGCTAAGGTAAGAGCTGCAGCTGACATAATCACCCCTGAAAAGACAGGATTGGACAGCACTGTTATACCCTGGAAAACCAAAAGAGTGTCTAATATAAAGAGAACATGACAGAGAACTGAACATAAATGGAGAAAATTGATAGTCCATTATGAAATATTGAAGGCTAAAATAACTGAATATAACAAATATTCTTGCATTGAGGGGCAGTCCTATTTCTCTAAAATTATAAATGATAATGCTGATAATCCAAGAGTTTTATTCACAACTATTGATTGTCTTCCAAACCCAGCTCACTCATTGAAATGCCTCCTAAAAACTACTAGTAAAACTTGTGAGACATTTACTATATTTTATAAATACAAAATTAATAACATTAGAAATATAGTACAGCCCCCCAAAGTTAATCTGACTGAATCTTAGTATTCTATTTTAAGCTACTTAAATTATTTCACCAGAATAGATCTACCCAAACTACATAGAATAATTTCTCAACTGAAACCCTCCACCTGTGCCCTTGACCCAATACCTACAGGCTTTTTCAAAGTCTCTGCCGTGCTAATTGATAGTGTACTTGACATAGAGAACTCATCATTAGATATACAGGTCTTCCCTGACTGTCTTAGGACTGCAATTGTCAGACCCCTGCTCAAGAAAAATAATCTTGACTCCTCTGTTTTTGACAATTTTAGACCAATATCTAACCTGCCTTTTTTAAGTAAAATTCTAGAAACGGCAGTCATTACACAGCTAAATGATTACCTGAATCTTCATTCGGCTGCTAACATTAGGGGTTGCCAGAGCACATAATCTTTATCCATATCTTCCTGTCCTCTACATCTTGCTCTATTACACGCACTACCTGTATGTCCTCCCTCACCACATCCACAAACCTTCTCTTAGGCCTTCCTCTTTTTTTCTTACCTGGCATCTCCATCCTTAATGTCCTTTTCCCAATATACCCAACATCTCTTCTCTGCACATGTCCAAACCAACGCAAGCTCACCTCTCTGACATTGTCTCCAAACTGTACAACCTGAGCTGACCATCTAATGTACTTATTTCTAATCCTGTCCATCCTTGTCATACCCAATGTAAATCCTAACATCTTTAATTCTGCCACCTCCAGCTCTTTCTCCTGTTTTTTGGTCATTGCCACCATCTCCAACCCATATAACATAGCCAGTCTCAGTAATGTCTTGTAGACCTTCCCTTTCACTCTTGTTGGAATCCGTCTGTCACAAATTACTCCTCACACTCTCCTCCACCCACTCCATCATGCCTGAACTCTCTTCTTCACCTCTCTTCCAAATTCCCCATTACTCTGTACTGTTGATCCCAGGTATTTAAACTCATTCTTAATTGACAACTCTACTCCGTGCATCCTCACCATTCGTCTGACCTCCCTCTCACTCACACACATGTATTCTGTCTTGGTCCTACTGACGTTCATTCCTCTCCTCTCTAGAGCATATCTCCACCTCTCCAAGGTCTCCTCAACCTGCTCCCTACAGATCACAATGTCATCAGCAAACATCATAGTCCACAAGGACTTCTGTCTAATCTTGTTTGTCATCCTGTCCATCACCATTGCAAACAAAAAGTGCTCAGAGCTGATCCTTGATGTAATCTCACCTCTACCTTGAATGCATCAGTTACTCCTACCACAGAACTCCCCACTGTCATTCTTCCCTCGTACATATCCTGTAACACACTTACATACTTCTCTGCCACTCCTGAGTTCCTCATACAATACCACAGCTCCTCTCGAGGCACGCTGTCATATGCTTTCTCTAAGTCCACAAAGACGTAATGCAACTCCTTCTGGCCTTCTCTATACTTCTCCATCAACACTCTCAGAGCAAACATTGCATCTGTGGTGCTCTTTCCTGGCACAAAACCAAACTGCTCCTTGCTAATCATCATTACTCTTCCCTATAACTTCATCCATTTTATACCACTGTGGTTATTACAGCTTTGCACATCCCCCTTATTCTTAAAAATCAGTATCAGTACACTTCTTCTCCACTTCGTAGGCATCTTCTGACTTTCCAAGATCCATTAAACAGTCTGGTTAAAAACTCCATGGCCATATCTCCTAAACACCTCCATGCTTCCATAGGTATGTCATCTGGACCAACAGCCTTGCCATTCTTCATCCTCTTCATAGCTGACCTTACTTCCTCCTTGCTAATCCATTACACTTCCTGAGTCACTATCTTCACATCATCTAGCCTTCTCTCTCTCTCTCATTCTCTTCATTCATCAGCTTCTTAAAGTACACTTTCCATCTGCTCAACACACTCTCCTCAGTTTAGGTCAGATTATCTCAAAGCACAAGGTGAACTACCACATCTATGCAGATGACACACAGCTGTATTTATTGATTGCACCTGATGACCCTGACGCTCTTGGCTCTATGATCCTGTGTCTTTTCTGAATGAATGAGCAGTAACTTTCTCAAACTAAATAAGGAGAAAACAAAAATGTTAGTTATTGGCAAAAATTGATATACTGAGGGTATTAGAAATAAACTTGACCCCTTAGTCGGAGGTAAAGAATTTAGGGGTAACTATTGACTCTGAATTAAATTTTAAATCATATATTAATCAGATCACTAGGATGACATTTTCTCACTTAAGGAATATAGCTAAAGCTAGACCTCTTATAACTCTACAAGACAGTGAAAAATTTGTTCATGCTTTTGTTTTCAGTCAACTAGATTACTTTAATGCACCCCTTACAGGACTACTTAAGAAAGGCATCAATCGGTTACAGAAAGTGCAAAATGCAGCAGTAAGAATCTTTACTAGAACCTTAGATCTTCAAATGCAGGTTTGCTTATAATTCGAAGAGCCAACCTGAAAAGAAGAGGTGAGGTAGTCTTTTGCTGTTTTTAGAATACTTTATCAATAGGAATTGGCCAGGTTAATACTGTAGAACTTTAGAAAATTGCTAAAAAACCCATTATTTTAAAATTGCTTTTTCAGAGTTACATTTTAGATGTACCCCTATTAGTCTATATGGGCATTGAATTATCATTTTCCTCTGGGTTCTGCAATTCCATACTAATCTGTATGATTCGCTGTGGTTTTTTCTGTTTCTTCTGTGGTGGCGATCCATACCACAACCACCTGATCAAGGTATCATGTTGCGCCCTGCATTTATGGATTGAATGGTTGGTGTTCCACATGACCATCGTTAAATTCTTCTGGCCTTGGAACTCCTTCAGTTTTTGTTTTTTTTTTTTGCAGGTTAACTGGAGTTTTTTTTTTTTTTCTTTCCTCCTGGCTATCCAGCCTTGCCTTGTTCTTTGTTACATACTGTATAATATTATTGCTTAATCTTGCTTGATTATGTTTTACAGTATATTAACTTCCTTTTTATCTCATTTTGTAAAGCACTTTGAGCAACATTTTTTGTAAGAAAATTTTCTATATAAATAAATGTTGTTTCAGATATCAATTCAGGCCACTAATGCAAGAAGTGGCAGTGTTACCCATTTCACCACCATGCTTCCATTAATTTAAATGATATTGTTCATAATTGTAAATTATGTTTGCCATAATTTCCCCTCTTTAAACTGAGTTTGAATTTCAATGAAAACACATCTACTATACAAAAGTATTTATTTTTAACCACAAAACCATAAAACAGACTCCTATCTAAGTGAGAAAATGCATAAAACAATTACAAACTCTGAAACTAAACAGTTGTGTAAAGTAACAAATACAGTATGTTCTTCTGGTTTTTTTTTTCATATCAAGGATGAGAGAGCCAAAGCTCATTCTGGAAACAACAAGATAGTCAAGGCATGAACCGGTCCAGATTTGGACACCGGTTCATCACATACTCATTAAGAGTTTAAATGTATGCATAGGTAGCAGGATTTTCCAGTTTAAGTGATTTCATGTTCAATGATGGAGCTCCACACAAGCTCATGGCGAGAATGTAAACTGAACCCTAAAGGAAATGCAGCCAGGTATCTATAAAAATTATATTACAAAGCAGTTTTGCAATCCTATGGATTCAGGATAAGATAGCACTGAAATCTAAAATCTGAAATCTGTATGGAGATTGTACAATCTCAATGTCAATTCTTCTCCGTGTATTACATTTTTCCTTCTACAGCCCCAAAGATGGAAATATCATGTTAACTGTTAATTACAAATTAATCTATGTGAACGTAAGCGTGGGTATAAGTGTGAATTGGGCCTTGTAATGGACTGGTATCCCTGTGCAGGGCTGGTTCTTCCCTTCTGCCTAATGCTGTGAAGAACTACTTTGTAATTACTGACGGCATTGCAGAGATACTGTACACCACATTAAATCACCCAGGCAGCAGGTGTAGGAACTCTTTGAAACTGCTGTTCATAGATTATAGCTCAGCATTCAACCACATGCTGATTGCTAAACTCCACGGGATTCGTCAATTTCATCTGCCGTGGGTCCTAGATTTTTTTTATCTGAGAGATCACAGGTGATGAGGGTGGGCAGTATTATTTTAAATAATCTCAATAGGGGGGCACCTCAGGGATGTGTCTGTTGTACCTTGCAGTATGCCCTCTATACCTAGCTATAAACAGCTCTCAATCCATTGAGAAAGAATGTGGATGAATGCGGTGGAGGAAGCGTGACGTCAGGAGTAGGAAGCTGGGTGGGGCCCTCTTCACTGTCCTGTTTCACTACTACGTGGGTGGAGCCACGTGGAATGGCTAATACAGTATATATACAAATGCTTCTTGTAGTCAGATGTCCTTTCTTTTATATAGAAGTTTTCATAATTGGTGGTACAATGTGTTGGTCTGTTGTCTCAAAGATTAATGAGTTCTGGGATTAAATCCAATGCCCAGTCAGCATTCATGTGGAGAAAGCACGTCTTTACTATGTACATTTTCCAAAACTCATAACAGCATACATTCCATACCAAAGCCCTTTATGGTATAGATACAGCCGTTAATATGTCTATGTTTTGCTGTTGAAGTACAGGCATGTTAAGTGCCTTGCTAATGGATCAGATATTGAGTTTAAACTAGCCACCAACTGATTTAAATGTTATGTCCTGGGCCACAAAACCACAATTCCTATAAAACAAATTGAAGGTGAGTGTCTTACATAGAAGGCACCCTCCAGATGTTTTTGGAAAGTACCCAGATATATACAACCATTTATTTGTAAAGTGTTAATAAAGTAATTTAAATCTTTTTTAACTTTGAAGACTACTACAAAAAAGGAATATATCCATTTAGGAACTAATATTTGTAGTTGCCATAACACCTTGATCGGAATTTAAGGAATCAATACGGAGAGGAATAACTGAGAGAATCAAACCTCTAAGGCACAAAAAAACAAGGTTGATTCCACAATATCCTCTAAGAAGATTTTTGCTCAAAAAAATCATTAATTATACTTGATGACTTTTCTTTATATAAACAACAGTGTGGCACAGGTGTCTTACTGCAGATGCCCTAATGCATTTTTCAAATCACGAAAGAATCAATGATGGTTCAACACTCTTTTACCTCCTTTTGAATGCAGGATGACATATTTTTCTACACTCATCCTTCAGTTTTTTAAGTGCCATAATGGTAGCTGTTAAAAACACTTAGTTATTTTCCTTTAAAGCAAAGACTGCACTAAAGCCAAAAGTCAGCTATAATTTCAGGTTGGGGGCATTAGATCAAAGGGTTTTTAACTAGGTCTTTTATTTATTTATATTTTTTTTTACTTTTATTAAATATGTTAGAAATAACAAACTGGCAAATTCATAACACTGTATATAGTGCAAAATCTGAGATCTTGAAAGAAACGCAAGCACTTCCTGAAAATTTCAATATATATAACATAAAATTAGAAATGTACATATTGAGATGACATTCATACATATATGAATTACAGTCTTTTGCTAATAAAGTGTGATTGCCTTAAAAGTATTTTGAGTTGTAGATGTTGTGGTGGATGACTGGGGCCCTTGCCTGGCCAGGACGTTTACTTAATGAAAGGACTGGGAGAGAGAACATACACAGGGCATTATCTACCCCAGAGTGTTAGATGGCAGCCCTGCTGGGTTGCAGTGGGGGATCGGATTCCCACAGAGCTTCATGGGAGTTGGAGTTCGGCACAGCCCTGTTGGGTTCTGTGGGTGCTGCAAGTACTGAGGAGCCCTATGTTGTTGGGCTTCTGCCTCACCCGGAATTTCTTCCATACCATGTTAGCAGGCCATCAGAAGTACTCCCCGGTGCAGGATAAAAGAAGCCCACTGTCACTGCTCCAGGGGCCAGAGTCGGGAGGTAGGTGACAAAGCTTGCTGGAGGAAGAGTGGAGGCAGAGAGACAGTGAGAAGAAGACAGAAAATTAAGAGAAGTCAAAGTGTTCTAATTCATGATACAGTGTTTTTTCCTGTGCCTGTGTACTGTGCTTGGGATAAAAATTTGTGCCTGCATCTGCTTGGGTCAAGTTTGGGGAGTTGGTGTGCACCCTACAGGCCACAATATTGAAAGAGAGATTGATACAGAAATGCCAAGCTTTGGTAAACAGCTGCAACTGATATTTGTGATTTTTTTTTAATTTATGAGGAATCTCTGCTTGGGGATTAATAAAGCATATTAATCTAATCTAACATTAAAGTAAAGTCAGTTTTATTAAATCACTAAGGACTATGAAATTATTCTCCTAATGTTTTACTTTTTCATTGTTAATTTTCTCATAGGCTCACGTTCTAAAAGCAAAATCAACCATAGCTAATATACTTTTTACAAATTGTAACAGTATTTTCTGTGATAAACTACTACAAAGTCACAAATTTTTTTCCTCTTCCAAAATCCAAAATGACCATAGCATTCTACTTCATATAGTTTAAAAAATACTTCAAGGGGGATTCACTGAGCCTCAAATCACAGCCATAATAGCACCCAGCGCAACTTTAATTTGAAAAAATAACTTTATTTTAACCATAAGCACCTTTCTAATTCAGCATCAGCCAAATCAACACAAGAAAGTACACGATTAATAAGTTCTTCTTTCCTTCCTTCAAGTGACTTATGCCTACTGCCTTCCAGCTCCCCAAGGAGATGCATCGGGTTTCTTTTAAACTGGACCTGGGAATGTTACGATGCGGATTCTACTCCATGCTCCTGCTTCTCTTCAGGGAGCCTCTTGAACCCGACACTGTCATCATGTAATGGATGAGCTGAACAATGATGACACCAAACGAAGCAAGGGGATAGTGCAAAGTGCAAACAGAGACTTCAGCCGCCGCGGTTCTCACACTAACAACCCCCGTCTTGGCTGCCTCCACTGGCATCTGCCAGACTGATCAGTTGTCCTCCCGTCTTCCTTCTCACGCTCGTAGTCTTAGTCATCCCTCGGATCCCTAGGATGGACTCCTCCACAGTCATACCCACTCTACCATTCAGTGGGCGTGATCCATCCCTTGAGTGCCGATCCTTCGCTCCATCTGGGACCCCTGACTGCTCTGACCTCTCTCAACAACTAGCTGGCTTACTTGCTCATCCACTCTCACTGCCCTAATGCTGCACTGTCTTCCTTTTTTCCTTTCCTTTGTTTTTTTGTCCCCCCTCTTGTTTGTGCCAGCCCGTTCCTATATTGCTCCGTGGGCACAGCACCTCAATCATGCACCGCAGAGAGCCGATTAAGCAATTGAGAACAATCGCACCCTCACGTGCAGATGCAACTCACCCAAATTACTCCTTCAACTTCCCTGCGGCTGCACGATCACGCCCATGGAGACTGACAAGGCCAAACAGTTTATTTAAATGCTGCCAATCTATTGTAGCCACAAACCCGCTCCACCACAGGGAATGCTTGCAGTGTTGCCACATTGTACATCTAGAGCAGTTCCGGGTTGTAATTAAACCAGGGTAGTCTCATCCTGGCAGCACCCTCTTGCAGCACCCAAGGACCCTGGCAGGCATTCTGGATGCATGTCCAATTGCCTTGGCACCTAAAACATATATATAAATATGAACATATTTACATATATCTAAATTTTTATATTTTGGAAAAGTGATTACCCTTTCCATACACAGTGTCAAGAATGTGAAAACATCTTAAATGTTTGCTATAAACAATATGTGTGTTTACAAGGGTTTATTTTTTAAAAGCTAATGAAGACTCAATGAAGCAGAAAATTGTAAAATGCTATGCTTTATAAATGCTGATAAAGCACTAAAAACAATCTTTACACACAACAGAAATCAATATAGAGGTCACAGATGCATCAAACGACAAATTAAATCAACAGGATCTGTTAGTCTATTTAGAGAAAAAGTTATTAATCTGCTGTATTCAATGATTTAATTTCTTTCACTTTAGATTTATTTCAAAAATCAATTTAGAAATTAGATAGCGTGAATCACCATAATCTGTATTTTGGTTCTATTTTTTTTCAATGAGGAACACATAATGTGAAAAACAGGCAGGCCACAGATACACAAAAACAATTTGTGAGAAAAGAGGGAGGAGATAAACGTCAATCTCAGCAGCAACTGGCAGTACTTAAAATCAACAATTTTCAGTATTAATATGAATTTTGCATAGTGCCTAAAAAGTGTTCACACATGTATAGATATAGAATAAATGGATTTACTTCATAAACAGGTGAATTTAAATTTTCTATTCATAATTTCTGATCTCTGTTTTTTCCATTAATACATCTTTCACATACTATGCTCACCACATGTATACATGAATAAATTCTGTATATAGTATATTTTAAGTAATGTGATATACAAATTGCTTTATACTGTATTTATGGCTATTTTTATATATAATTAAAGCATTATACCTTTTGTTTCTAGGTGAGCACATATACTATTGGAAAGTTCTTCTTAATGAACATATGATTTAAAAATTTTATAAACCTTGGAGGGCCTTTCTTTATTTCAGACAAGTGTGTTAGAAGTGCAGTATCCAGCCTTAATTTTTGATTACATTTTTCTGTCAGGGATATCATTGACTTTGATTTCCTGTGTACAGTAAGTAACTTCTGGGCTGCGCATAAAAAGGTACTGCTGGTGCTTGGTGACCTTATATTTTCATGCATTGTAGACAAAGGTCTTGTATTTCTAGAATTTCTAAATTATACCTTATTCATGTGCATTTATATATCATCAAATTGAAATCAATTTTATTAATTCTCCAGGTAGGTGTCAGAGACATAGCAATTCTCTTATTTTCTAAAGTATTTTATTAATATCCTTCAGAATGGTTAATGTGACAGGAAAATTTCTTATTTGTTACCTGTTCATTTTCTACTCCACATGACAGAGTATTAGGATGATTTGGGTCCATCTTCATTAAGTATTGTAATAAAGCTAGCAGGTAATATTAAAGTAAATTTGATTCATCAGGGTTTTCATGTGCTTCACATTTTTTCAGTGGTGCATTTTTGTGTTGCTGAGTATTTCTAGCTTTCCTGAGCAGATGTTTTACAGTAGTGCAGTGGTTAAGTGCTGTATCCATACTGGTCCGGAAGACTGCTTTTGAACCCTGGCCTGGTGCTGATTGTGGTGTACATGTGGACTTTGCACATTCTTCTTATGTCTGTGAGTATGTGGAAGTTGGGCAGTCTACAGGTAGTCCTATTTTCGTGTCAAGTTCCAGTAATATGTTGCCCTTTTTTTCTAGATTTTCTTTGGGCTATAGTTATATATGTGTGTAAGAGCCAATCTTAGAAAGTTAAAGTTTTGAGTTAAACTCATATTAATGTTTGCTTAATTTGAATATAACATAAACTTCTTTCATAGTCATAGCATATGGTATAGTTTTTTCCTCCTATAAGTAAGTAAGAGTCTTACTATAACTGTGAAACAGTGTGATAATAAGCTCAGTTGTTGTTTAGAACAGGTCCCAGTAAGCAGGGACTTGAAAGACCCATTTTCAACTTAGAAATGGGATAAGCAAACAGTTTTCTGACCATTTTGAAATGGTTCAGAAATGTTAAGTAAATAGTAACGATTGAGATGTAACATGATTAAGCTTAGAACTGAACTTTTCTTAACATTAATTTTTCCTTTTTTTGCTATTTTAATTTTCTTTTTTTTTGTGTGAACTGTTTTACTTTGAAACTTAACTAAACTTTTAAAAAACAAAGATATTTTGTCTGTGGAATCATTTCTGCATGTCAGGCTTTTGTTGAATCCCATTTTTTGAGTTGAAGCTGCTGAACTTTGGTAATTTTGGGAAAACTACAGCTACAATGTGAATTAGTGTTTGAAGCCTGTGAAATTTCTAATATTCTTTACGTGAACAATGATAAAAATTAATTGCCTGTTACAACACCACCATTTTTGTTTAGTATGGGTGCTACCATTCTCTGGGATAAGGTTGTGGATGCATGAAAGATTTTGCATACTCCAGGTAGCACATTGACCATTCATTCATCTTCTCTTTTAATGCTCTGGTAGAATGTTCCTTCTTGAAGTGATGAGGTTGGTTTGTGCAGGATTTGCAATATTAATTGTCCCTTTATGCTAAACATTAATATCACTGTTAATATTGCTCACAATAAGGTTGGCCTCAGAGATTTGTTTAGTAAAATATACCATTAATCATTCTTTAAGTCAAAAATTTTCACATGCCCAATACTGAGAATAAGTTGTTATAGAATGTTTTGTTGTTTCTCATATTCTGATTCTAATAAGTATGTTTACTGCTAAATAAAATATCCGCTTTATTGTGAAATCTGGTTTTGTAGCTGTGTTCTTTTTAGTGATGAATTGATAAAAAAGTAACACACTATATATTATTTATTTAAAAAGTCATAGATAACAATAGATTTTCCATTCAGCATTTAAATAATGTATTAAATGGTGCAGTGGTTAGTGTCTTTGTCTCACAATTTGTCACCACATATTTTCTTTATGTTATTCATTTTTTTTCCACATCCCAAAGATGTACATATTAGTTTAGTTCCTTACTCTAAATTGGACCAGGGCTGATTCTGTGTTATACTGTAAGGAACTATGCATTTTTGGAAAGTGACATTTTATATGTACCGATACCTTCTATCTTTCTTTGCATATTTTTATGTGTTGTGTTACAGAAATTAATGCTATTATGCCTTCTCTCTATTCTTACTCTTAGAGATCACATACACAAAGTTTGACAGTTTATAAATAAACAACGGTGAGATCATTGTGGAGAACACAAAAAGCATGAAAGATATGATAAACACCAGTGCCGCATTGGGCCTTCTTACACAGGTAAATAAATCACACTGCCTCTAAGATTTGGTGGTTTGTCTGGTATTCCACTTGCCAAATACTACTTCTTACAGTGTCTTCTTTTTTAGTCATTACTCAGATCTCTTCCTACCAATGAGACTTTCTGCCAGATTTTTCTCTCACTCCATAATTTGGTGAACCTCTTGTCACTAATCCCACCACCAGAAGAGTTGCTTCCAGTGAAAGACAAAATGTTTGTGAATCCTCACTAATTCTTATATAAACCCTTGAAACATATTTTAGGAAATCACTGCATACTGGAGAGATTCTGAAGGACTGGAAAATGGCAAATATTATATAAAAAGTACTGTATATTAAATGGGTGACAGGGCTGATCCAAGCAACTATAGGCCAGTAAGGTTAACATGCATCACAGGTAAATTAATGGAAGGAATTATTAAGGATAAGATTGAGGAACACATGGCAAGAACAGGAGTTTTTCTGAACAGTCAGTGTTTTACTAACATGCTGGAATTCTATGAGGAGGCAACAAAAGGATATGATCAAAGTGGAGCTTATGATATTATTTATCTAGACTTTCAGAAAGCATTTGATAAGGTGCCACATGAGAGGTTGGGCATCAAACTAAAAGAACTGGGAGTTCAGGGTGATGTTTTTAGATGGGTACAGAATTGGCTCAGATACAGGAAGCAGTGGGGTGATGGTGCGAGGAACCTCATCAGAACTGGCCGATGTTAAGAGTGGTGTTCCACAGGGGTCAGTGCTAGGGCCGCTGCTATTTTTAATATATATAAATGATTTAGATAGGAATATAAGTAACAAGCTGGTTAAGTTTGCAGATGATACCAAGATAGGTGGACTAGCAGATAATTTGGAATCCGTTATATCATTACAGAAGGACTTGGATAGCATACAGAATTGGGCAGATTTGTGGCAGATGAAGTTTAATGTCAGTAAATGTAAAGTATTACACATAGGAAGTAAAAATGTTAGGTTTGAATACACAGTGGCCGGTCGGAAAATCGAGAGTACACCTTATAAGAAGGCTTTAGGAGTCATAGTGGGCTTTAAGCTATCGACTTCCCGACAGTGCTCAGAAGCCATTAAGAAGGCTAACAGAATGTTAGGTTATATAGCACGATGTGTGGAGTACAAGTCACAGGAGGTTATGCTCAACCTTTATAATGCACTGGTGAGGCCTCATCTTGAGTACTGTGTGCAGTTTTGGTCTCCAGGCTACAAAAAGGACATAGCAGCGCTAGAAAAAGTCCAGAGAAGAGCGACTAGGCTGAGTCCAGGGTTACAGGGGTTGAATTATGAGGAAAGATTAAAAGAGCTGAGCCTTTACAGTTTAAGCAAAAGAAGATTAAGAGGTGACATGATTGAAGTGTTTAAAACTATAAAGGGAATTAGTACAGTGGATCGAGACTGTTATTTTAAAATTAGTTCATCAAGAACACGGGGACACAATTGGAAACTTGTTAAGGGTAAATTTCGCGCAAACATTAGGAAGTTTTTCTTTACACAAAGAACGATAGACACTTGGAATAAGCTACCAAGTAGTGTGGTAGACAGTAAGACGTTAGTGAGTTTCAAAACTCGACTTGATGTTTTCTTGGAAGAAATAAGTGAATAGGACTGGCGAACTTTGTTGGGCTGAATGGCCTGTTCTCGTCTAGAGTGTTCTAATGTTCTAATTCTAGTACAGTGGCTTGAGTCTGTTATTTTAAAATGAGTTCATCAAGAACACGGGGACACAGTTGGAAACTTGTTAAGGGTAAATTTTTCACAAAAATTAGTAAGTTTTTCTTTACACAAAGAACAATAGACACTTGGAATAAGCTACAAAGCAGTATGGTAGACTTTAAAACTTTAGGAACTTTCAAATCTAGACTTGATTTTCTTTGGAAGAATTAAGTGGATAGGACTGGCAAGCTTTGTTGGGCTAAATGGCCTGTTCTCGTTTAGATTGTTCTAATGTTCTGATATTCTTGAGGAGACTGTTCTATGAGTTGTTTCTCCCTCACTCTAAGTAGCAGCATTTCATGGGTCACTTCTTTTCAAGTATTCTGGGAAGTTTGTCAGATCAACTCATAATATTGTCTACTGACCCTCAGCAGCTCCTGATTTGTCACAGTGGCATTAAATGTGCTCTCTGTTGGTCTTATTTTAGAAATCTTATGTGGAAATTTGTAACGATGTTATGTTTAGGGCACCATTTGTGCTATATTAATCAATTTGTATTATATTTGATTTAATAATTGCTTTATTGTATCATTCATATTTTAAAATAAAAATGTCAATAATAGAGATGAAAAAAATGAAATAATTATAATTCTGATGTCGGTATGCTGTTTACATGAGTTTGGTTACCCATTATAGTTTTGGTGTTTTACTGTCAGTGAATTTTTTATTTAAAAATAAAAAGTTAACTAGAAAATCTGCCACTACATTATAACATTAAATAACATAATTATCATTTTTATTCATCTGTTAGTTTGATTAAGATATTACAAATGATCAGGGCATCTAGGGCTAAATCACTATCTAAATGAAAGTACATGAAAGGGTCAAAGCCATGAATTCATAATTGATTTTTAGTGCAATTACCTCACACTGTACCAAATATCCCAGCTACAGTATCATCCACGGAGGACATTATTACTGACAACAGTAATCACAAGTCTGCAAAATTAAACTCATAAAAATGGCTTTAATTGTGAATAGTTCTTTTTATCTGCATTCATAAACACAATAAAAAACATAATTGGAATGTTTCCATTATGTAATTAAAATTTAACAAATTATACAATGTATCCATGTATAAATTATTGTTCTAATTCAATTTAACATGAAAATATTTAATCAATCTAATATTTAAAACCTATACAGTACTAGCTATGTTACTCAGCTTCACCACAGGGAATTTTGTAAGTCAGTTGGCTTCAGATAATTGTGCCATTGGTTACTCGGATGTATGAGAAGTACTATATAGCTAAGTATGTTTCTCTGTATTTATTTTTTGTTATTCCTTTTTTTCTTTTACCAGGGACTAATACTGAATACTATTAGTTCACCCAAGCTGCTTATTGTAGAACATGCTACATACAGTTCTTGGTGGTGTTAGTATGACAGAGACTGTAGCAGAACTCCATAACATTCAGTAATGTTACAAAGGTGAAAGATGATTAATTCAAAACTAAAAACTACCAAAAATCTCAACTCTCTATCAGCATCAAGGCCTAAGTATACAGTGGAT
The DNA here is from genome assembly GCA_026402145.1 of Polypterus bichir lapradei. NCBI lineage: Eukaryota > Metazoa > Chordata > Cladistia > Polypteriformes > Polypteridae > Polypterus > Polypterus bichir. The sequence continues at coordinate 64,951,088 of JANRMT010062807.1, read as the reverse complement.
TTGAATAAATGTCTACGAACAAAAAAAAAATGACTTTTAATCACTCAAAAGCACCATCCTGTTCTTTTCGTATCACATCTCCATCAGCTATAGAAAAAATTGCCCCATTTCCCTATGAGATCGCTGCTAGCAAAGTGAACTTGAATGTCCCACTCACTACAGCATTATTAATAACAATTATCAACAAATAAAAAAACACATGTCAGCTAATTTTGTTTTTTCTGTCACCAAATTTCATCCAAATCTGTCAGTGCATTTATGATATTTTATGGTATTTAGTCTTGCTATTCTGGATTTTTTTTACCCATAAATATTAATATATCAAAATATCCTTTCTCAGTGGATGCCTACTGCTCTAGGTATTCCATCCCACAAAGCTAAACAGGAAATAGTGTTTTTGTTTATTTATGAGCTATGCATTATATATAGATGTAAAGAAAACAACAATACATATGAATTCACTTGCAAATAACTTTTCTAGTTTTTGTCACTTCTCAGGTTTTTGATCCAAAACTTTGTTTGGTGACAAGTTGTTTGTATAATTATTGTGATGTGTCTCTATGAATCATCCAGCAGTGGCCTGCCATCATACTGTCATCCCAGCATCTCTAGTACCTTCTTTCCATGTCCTTAATACCTTGATGGAATCTCTCATCCTGCTCTTCACTCACAGCTCCAAGATTTTAAGGGAAAAAATTCCAAATGCAAATTCAAAAAGTGAACTTTGAGTTTGAGTTTCATGTTGTCCTTAAACTTAGCTGAAACATTATAACAGCATCTTTATATTTGGATCTTTATTGGTAACTAACAACTTAGAAGTTATTACACCATGAAATTTTATATCAGAAATCGGTTTTCTAATATACAGGTATCTTCTTTTCAATTTATCCTCAGACAAACCCAGAAACATTTGACACACATACATCAAACAGGCTCCATCTTTTGATATTGCTTTGGCAAACTACTTCGTTTAACCAAGCTTAATATGAAGAGGTGGTAGCAGCACTTTATCTGAATCCGCCAGCCTAGGTCTGATGATGTTTTTGGTGCCACATTGTAGCTTTTTTGTAGCTGTTTGTTCTTTCTGAACCCAAAGTAAATTCTTTGATCTGCTGTCCCACTCACACACAACACATGGGAAGTGTGTATACCTTGACCGATGACCCAGTCAGACACAGAGAACTTTCAGGTCCCCACATATGAACCAATGGGGTTCTGTAATAAGTACATAAGTTTAATATGTCACTGTGCCCTGTACAAAAATATTTTATAAATCCACTTTTCTTTCTACTCACATGTACAGCTAACAAAGGCCAGATTTAGCACACAGTAGTTCACCATATAAGAACTGCTAGGCAAGCATTAGAAGACAAGACAGGGACAACTGAAAAATGGGCATTTCTGTGTCAAAGTCAGCATGAAACTATATCCTATGTGCCTTTTTTGGGAATGGCATGATTCACTGAAGTGAGGGCCTGCACATGAAGGAAAAGTATAAAACCTTGGACATTGCCTGGAACACCTTTGAAGCCGACGGATGGATGGGAGATAACGTCATCCGATCCAGAAAATCCTTCCAATGCAGCAACAAAAATGGTAGACTCTATACACTCCCGAACGGGGTTTTTGTCATGGCTTCCTCGTCTGTTATGCAGCATAAACCGTCATTAAAGAAAGCTAAGTTATTTCTCCTGTGTGATTCCTTATATTATATCTATAGAGTTTTGAGTTATGTAACATGCCACAATTACAAAAGACCTTATTCCAACAAGGGAGCTAGCACCCCCTGCTGGATACAGGTTCATTAACTGTTAGGAAAAATTATTGTTTTTCTTTAAAAAAATATTTTAGAAAATGATAAATTCAAATAAATTATTGTTAAAATAAAATATTGTGATGTGTGGGTCACCAACATGCACAGAGAGATAGAGGTGAGTCCAGGTTTGTGAGAAAATCAACTTTGTTGTACTGAAAACAGGAAAATCTCAGTATTTATTTATATGGGAGCTACCACTTCAGTACACACAAACATGACTCAGGCAGTGACATTATCGGTCATCCAGCATCAGCACCCTTCCTCAGTTTAATGGAACAGAGAGCCTCCTTCATCAGATAGGTTCAGCCCGTTCATTTTGGAGGAGAGAAGACGGAGCAAAAAGTGCAAGGCCAAGTCAGTGACCAGTTTTAAATGTTCCCTGCATCAACCATCAGGCGACAAACACGTTACACGGTGAGCTTGTGAACTTGCAGTTGCACTGGCGGCAGACCATTCCCTGCCTGCGTTAGCAGGGCTTTGCCACGCCAGTGGCGTAGCTAGAGTTTTGTCGCCTGAGTTTGCTGCCCCTCCCCCCAGCTTACAAAATAAAACATAATACATATCATAAAAAATTAATTTAATTATTACTTACGATTGAAGTATTTCAATAATGCCCCTTCATTCTTTTTTAGTTCTTCTTTCCTCACCTTTTTCTTTTGTTCACTTCATCTTGAAATTGAGAGAATAATTATATATTAATAATGAGACAGCAGAGAGAGTCTTCAGTCAGAGTAAGTCAAGATTCTCATTTGTAAAATATAACTTTCCAACATATGTACTTATAACAGTTTTTAAACATTAAAAATGGTACGATTTTGACATAGATAACACACATTAGCTTGCCAAAGTCCTATCAAACAATATTTTCAAAAAGGTCTAAAAACTCTAGTACTAAAGTTTATTAAAAAGTGCTGCTCCTAAAAAAGTGCACCCTGGGCAGGCCGCCCCCTCCATCCCCTGTTAGCTACGCCATTGTGGTGCACAGTGCAGTTAGGGGTTGCCAGGGTCGCAAAAATCTCACAATAGTTAATTATTATAGTGCGATAGCAATAAAGAAAAACTAAAACATAAAAATATGTTTTGTGAAAAGATGATGCAAGATGGAGAAAAATGGTTTTAATTTTTTAAATCAGCTCCCAAAAATATATAAAAATCATGTGATTATTGAGAATATTTTTTTCAATGTATACATGTGTAATCTATTTGTTTTGGGTAAGAAAATGTCTCTTAGTCATTGCCTTGGAGAACATCAACACTAGTTGATTATTCATCAGAGACCTTTCTGTCAAGTATACTTCTCAATGTAATAAAACAAATCTGATAATGATAAACTGATCAATATTCTATTGCAAACATCATTTTTGCAACACCATATATGTCATCAAACCATTATTTTATAAGCAGTTTTGACAAAAATATTAATCTGCAAAATTTGTTCTGGAAAGTTATATGGGATACATTTTTTAATATGTGAACAATTAAATCATTTTGTTTTAGGCATGAACTCCTATATTCTCTTGCTTGATTTTTTTCTTCATGATAAGACCTCAGATTTTCATGGAAGTGTTATTTGTGTACAGTATTGCATTCTTTGTATTATTTCATCTATTATTTTGATAAACATGAAAATAATCAGCCTCAACACAAGGAAAAGGTTTGGGGCAGCCATCCATATATTGTCCCTGGCTGCAAATAGGTATTTGCAAAAAGAGCACTCATGTGCACTGGTCGAGTTCCAAACTGAACTGTCCTATTGTTGAAAACACGGCGGCTTTAAAGGCTAGGGCTGGAAGTGACGTGCTTCTGGGTGCCAGAACCGGAAGTGATGTCTTCAAAGTTGAATCAGGCAGGTTTTCCCATGTTTGGTCTGCAGAATCAACAGAAGAAGGTTTAGCGCACCCCACAACCACATGGCCTGGTGTGGAATTACTCTCACTTGGTCTATACATCTCCCTCCTACTCACACGTGAGTGACAACATGTACAGTGATCTTAACAATTAGTGCAGGAAATAATCCATACCAAAATCAAGTGAAAACTGAATTAAATGCTCTTGAATGGATGGCCTGACATAAAAACAGGAAGACTTAACATTAAAAGAATCATTAAAAAAATTCTAACTAAAGTTTTATTTTTTCTTGCTTAAAAATAAAATGCTTATTTTGCCATAACAGTTGTGCAGAGCAGCGACTGTCCCAGAAGTAACAGATAGAAGGTAAGAACAAGCCCAGGAAGAGATGTAAGCCTATCAGTATTATCATCCAGTTGCATAAAAGCACATTGTTCTATTTTAGGAAGAAACCAGAGCTCCTTGAGGAGATTTGAACTCGAAAATGAACATAAAACATCAGACGGAAACAATTTCAGTTTATAATTGAACTGGATAATGTGTGTGGTTCGACTGCATTTTTATTTTGGTACGCATTTTGGCGAGAACAAGGCATTTATCATGAAGAGTGCTATAAAAAAAGAGATAAAAATACATTGAAATGATTCATTCCCAACATGTGTAATCTCTATAGTCTGCTGAGAAAAGGTCATACAGAATCCAAACTCAAGTTCTTAAATATGCAAATGAAAATCATGAGAATATTTCTTATATAATGTAAATATTCAGATTTTATCTGAAACTGATGCAGCATATAATATTGATTATAAAATAAAAACACATATTGTAGCTCAGTGTTCTAGTTACTTTTTACCCAAAAGGCATTCCTTTGTTTTGACTGGCAATTACCATAAAGACCAGTGTATACTGTTAAAGTCTAAATCTTGAAATCTACTGTATAAACAAGTTAACGATTACCGCAAGTTACAGACATAAAAAGGTACACCATCTTCAAAGACAAGGAGTGTAAGAAGTCAAAGCCTTCACACTTTGAGGTCTCTCTGACTGAATATCAAATGCTATACTAAAGAGAAATAGGCGAAGTAAGTTATTGATCGACAATTGCTTTTAATGCAGCAAACAATACTTTTCATACTGCATCTGTATTTCATGAGCAGGTATATTGTAAATTTGTCTTGTTTTTTTCTCAAAATATTATAATGCTCTCTTTAATCCATTTTGAATTCCAGCAAAAAAAAGCAGTTCCTTAATACTCTGGAATCTTTGTAACAGTTCTAAACAGAATACTCCAGAGTATATCCTGCTTATGCAATATAGTCTTTTGTGGCTGCTGAAATCTTCAAAACCTGGCCTTCTGACTATTGCAAACCTTTGATGCACTACTCTTTGTAAAAACACATTCTGCTTTGAGAGCCCTCTGTGCAGCATTCTCATTTTATTTTCATTTGCTCTCATTTTATTTTCTGGTAATCATTGTGCAAAGGGGAGACTAATGAAGCTATGGGAGGAAAGCATTCATGGGAGATCGTATTAATTTCTTGAAAAAGCATTGAAAGAAAAAATTGTGACTTTCAGTTTAAAGGGCTAATAAAAAGAAAAAATGTACTTTTTGGGTGGAATATTATGACCCAGCATTTGTACTAGAACTCTTTATGATATTTTACTATATTTGATGCCACTGTCCACTGTTATACATTTTTTTATTGTTCATGTAAGAAGTATACACACTGAGAGACTTTCCACTTTAAAATGTATCTGTGATTTATTTTGTTAAAAAATCATTCAAACCTAGATTCCCTCATTTGCTTTCAAAGCCACTTTGAACCATTTGCTTGCTGTTGCCCATCAAGATGCCAAAAATGATTCCGTTTTTTAAGATTTATCATATAAATTTCTTTCCTGTGGTAAAGCGAGAGAACTGCAATTACAGTGCACATTGAGAAAGGACTCAGACCACACAGCAAAAAAGGTTTGGGGGCAGCTATCCATATACTTGAAATTGACTGTCAAAAAGTGAAGATTTGGTTGCACTGGTCTTTACAAACATCAGTCCAAAATGGAACTAGCAGGCAGACACAAACATGGCGGTTTTCAAGGGGAATTGCCATCATTGGGCCCCAGAAAACAGAAGTGCCATCATTGAGCACAGGCAAAATTTCCCGTGTTCAGTCTGAAAGGGAAAAGGAGAAAGGATCAGTGCACTCTACCATTCCCTGGTCCAGCGTGGAATTATCCTTATTTTGAGCCCTTTAGCTGCCTCCCATGTGCACGTGTGTGACAACATATAAATAAAAAGTTAGCAATATCCATGTTAGATATCTTATCTGTTTGAAAGGAGTAGAAGAATTTCGATGAATGTGAAGTGGATGTAAGGCCTTAAGCATTGACATAAGCAACAAAAGGAAGCTGATACAGTGATGCAGACTGGCAGATACACTCAAAAGTTCAAGTTCAGAAAATCACACAGTAGTCAGATATCAAAGTCGAAAAGCGAGTTGCAGCCCACCATCTGTTTATTCTATTTCAGACAATATTACAAAAGATCAATTGTGTACCACATTGTGCAGCACGCTACATGCTTGCAGAATGTGACACACTTTCTGTGGACTATACAGAAGCAAATTAATAGAGTGGAAATGCTTTCTATTTACATAGGCAAATTCATTCTCTGAAGGTGCCTTTATAGAGTAGCATCAGTGCCAAACACCACAACGGACAGCTTCTCTGCTCTTTATATGGCTATTTGAGGTGACTCGCTTTCATTAAAAGGACTGGTTGCCTTTTGCTGCACTAGTTGGAAAAAGCAACTGCGACTGTGTAGAGTTGCCATTTTTATCCAGCCCACTATATCCTAACTACAGGGTCACGGGGGTCTGCCAGAGCTAATCCCAGCAAACAGAGGGCACAAAGCAGGAAACAAACCCTGGGCAGGTTAGTAATGACACTAATTTATCATTAGGTTCTCATATCATTGTGCTTTCCAAAACTTGTTTTTCCACCTAAAAACTAATAGGAACTAAAGGTATTTTCTCTTGACTCAGATTATAGAAACATTTGTTCACTTATTTATTTCTAATAGAACAACCCTAGCAATGCTTTGCTTACAGGGTAATCAAATCTTTAATATTCAGTCTGCAGTTAACTCAAAATAATGAAACGGGATTAATTAACAGAACTAGGGACTACTACACAACTCTGTTCCTATTGCTCTACAATGGCATCCATTCAAGGAAAGGGCTAATTTACTAATTAACGTCATCATATTCATAATATGCCTACAGTAGCCCTAAATCAGAACTGCAAGTGTCACACTCGTGCGATTAGAAGACAGTTTATGGGCTCAAATAAGTGCATGTTCCTGTCAGACTAGGGGTTGGCACTGTCTTCTAACTTTGTCTCCTCTTCTCCTACAGAAAAACTGATGAACCCTCAACCTAAAACCATTTCAATTTTCCAGAAGACAACCTAGCAATACTTTCTGTTCTGGTCACAGGAACCCACCTATTTATGATTTCATATCTGGTCCTAAGATGCCACTCTACCACTACCTCACTTCCTGTTTTTTGATTATATATGTTGGCCATTTTGTCAAACTCTTCAGTTCTGTTTTGGACTCCTGTCTGTAAAGAAGTCTTGGATAACCAGCAGTTTTCAAGTATATGCGATAGATCACCAACTCTTTCATGTTGTTTTGTGTCTTTTCTCACACAAGATTACCTGGGACCTCTGGATAAGACTCCATGTCACAGGAATTTTACATGTCACTATCAGCAGTAATTCCTACTGTATAACCTAAAGGGGTAATGGGCCAGGCCATAAAAGCCCTTCTGGTCAAAAAAATGTTAAATTTGATATTGGAAGTTTTATATTGACAGTAGCTCATCTAGCAGAAGGTGGAAATGCCAGCTTGTGAAGAAAGAGACCAATTCATGGAAGGTAAACAGGAAATATTAGAGAAGTGTATTGGATAATAAAAAAGAGCATATTCCATGTATAGCTAGACCCTGTGGGACACTAAACCTGTATTATTTTATTCCTTTTTGTACTTTCAGATCTTCAAATTGTGTTTAACCTTTTTTTAATAAACTCCTTCATATTTTTTTTTACACTTTTCGGTCTTTATACAGGTTTTGGATTGACTTGTGAACATCCCTATTCTCCACAGCACTGAACAAAGTAAAGCACTAAACTATTAATAAGCAAAACAAATCCCAAATTAAACACTAACACAAGGAACTCAATTTAAACTTAAATTCAAAGCTAGAACCAAAAACTCAGAATTAAAAAAACTAAGTGAAAAAAAACAAAATCTAGCCAAAGGACCAAATTCAAAAACCACTTTCCTACCTTAAACAGCAAAATAAAGTATAAAATGTGAATTCCCCAATGATGTTTAACTGTAAAAATGGGGTTGCTTCAGTAATGAATTGAGTCAAAAGCTGTCACTTTTATCCAACCTCAGGTGTCAGCGCTATGATTAGGCAGTGGCACCAGAATAATAATCGGAACTGGTGGTCACACCCCCTTGGAATCTAATCTGAAAGGAAAAAAATGGGGAAACAATTAACAACAGAAACAAAATTAATAATAAAATATGAATATAGAAAACCAAAAAAGGAGCAAAAGATGGAATTGGAGTTGAGTTTAAGGTTAACCATGATACTACTGAGTCTTTTCTATTCCAGTTGGCATTTGGCTCTGATACTATCACAACTGCTATATTGATTCAGACCTTTAGGATGTAATGGTTACTGATACAACATGAGTTCCTCTTATTTTATTACAGTATATATAGTGTTGGACTTCAACGTGTGTTTATGAATTGTAGAATACTCAGATGGGTTAGGTCAACACAGTGGTCTATTACAGCAAAACCACAATTTGTTTTTGCTCTACTGTCATTTATAGTCTTGAACTTACAGTTAACATATGTTTACATTTTAACTAAAGACACTAGTCCCTGTTTTTGACATTTACCTAGAGGCATTATGTATGTTCATGTTAGCAACATTTGTATGGATATGTAACACATTGTAGTTTTATTATATTTGCAAATCAGTGTAATGGCTCTGAGCTTGTATTCAGTTTAGTGACTAATGTAAGGATTAACTAAATTAAAGTGAGTTTAATTTTAGAATTTCATGAAATAAAACATTTAACTTAAGGCTGACAACCCATCTCTTTGCTTTTGTGGTGGCGCATGTTATTAATAATACTATGAAATACCATGAAAAATTAAGTTAGATTGATTCATTGCTAATTAATGAAGAAACTCAGAGAAAAAGTTAAATCTTGAAGGTAATAGATAAAGATAGCTGGTGCAGTGGGACCTTTTATCTTTGTATGAGACTAAGACTTAAGTCAGAGTCAGTTCACCCTCTAAGTGGAGTTTCTTTTTGTGTGTTCTTTGAAAACCCAAATATGTCTATATTAGATGATTTGGAGATTCTAATCTGTGCTAGTAGCATCCAGCCTAGGGTTGGTCAGTGCTTTGCAATTGATGCTGCTGGGATATGCCCCTACAGACGTCATCCTGGCAGAAGAGATTTGCAAAATGACCAGACAGATAGATAGATAGATAGATAGATAGATAGATAGATAGATAGATAGATAGATAGACCAGGTGGTACAAGGACGTATGTTAGTATAAGGCAGCAAAAAGGTATAACTAGGGAAAACATTGGGGGACAGGCAAAAGAAAGAAAGAATAGAGACAGCTTTTATCGTTTTGGCAGTTTTGTTTATTGTTTTGTCTGTGACCCAGTGAAAAAATGGCAGTAAGGTACCATTTTTGTCACTGCACTACAGTTAAATCCCAACTTGCTATTTTGGGTTAATTTAGACTCATTTAATTGTGCCTCTTTTAATGTCACAATATGTTTCATTCACCTGGAGAACACTCTTTGTAATGCGTTATAAGAGTATGGGGTTCTGCCATTTTGTCTTTGCACTTCCAAAAAAAATTATTCAGTAGCATTCATTATGCTATGTCACATTCATTTAAAGGTTTTGTAGGGTTTCACCAGTGATACATAATGTCTTTTGTGTGGTGTAGTGGTTAAGGCTTTGTAATTCAAACCGTGTGATTGTGGGTTCAAATACTGCTACTGACACTATGTGACCCTGAGCAAATCACTTGACCTGTCTGTGCTCCAATTGGAAAACCGAAAGAAATCTGACCAATTGTATCATAAATTTTGTAAATCACTTTGGATGAAGGTGTCAGCCAAACATGTAAATGATTTTTTTCTGACATGCTTTTTTCTAATTAACAGCCTGTAAGAGAAGAACTATGAACAGCTACTTTTAATGAGTTTATCTGTCTTGTTCACCTTGTGTCCAGTCTTTAATGCCAATATATCTAAGTAAGCGGTTATTATATTTCTATAATCATAGTGTTTTCCATAAATTTTATAATTCTGTGTTATAAAACAAGTGTGATTAAATTACCTTTATATAAGTCTTAAGGCTATGCTCTCCATCTACATGTAAAGGTAAGCAAAATACAGTGGGAGCTTTAGAGAAATGTCTAATTAATTATTACCATTACTAACAGAAAATGGATAATTAATTGAAATATTAATATCAGTCTTTCAAATTGTTCTTCTTCAGAACAATGTGACCGAAAGAATGTGATTATAATGAAATGGGGTTCCTTCACAGGACCTTACGTGCAACTGCTGCTACTTTACAGTGAAAGGAACTAGTTAAGGCTTTTATTATGTTCTCCAAATCCACAGAAATGTAGTTTTCTTTTTTTCTAATATTCTCTGTAATAATTGCATTTTATTTCTGTGAACTTATATTATTCCATGATTCCTGAGTGTCGAGTATAGATATTTCATTCTATAATTATTTTATACCATACTGTAGACCCTGAGTAAATCTGATAGCAAAGAGACAACATGCTTCATGTACTAAAACACTCAGAAGTCATTTTCAGTTTATTATAAATTCCCCTCATTACATAGAATAAAATGTGCTGGTAAAAGAAAATGTAATGAGTATTGCAATAACATATGGATTATAAATGACCCATATCAGGAATAATCCTAATCTTTTATTAGCTCTGAATTTATGCCTTATGTGTTTTTATTGCACATACTGTACTTCAAATTTTATGTAAATATCTTCAAATCATAAATACCATAAAAATAACATTTTGTGTCCTTTCTCAAAATAATTCAAACTGATTAAACATTTAATTAAAAGTCAATAAGACAAGAGCTTTCTCTGCGCCCCTGCAAATTCAATTATACCATTAGCATTAAGCTTTTTTTAATTAGAACTAGCTTTTTCTCAGTGAAAGGTAAGTAAATGCCAATCATGTTACACTTTCATGGCAAATACCAGTACCAAAGTCGAGTAAGTAATAAATAGACTCCAGTATTTTAACTTTTTTGTTTCTTGTCTATATTTAAAACACATTTCTTTCTTATGCCATTCACACTTTTCCCAGGTCACCAATCCTATAAGAAACAACCTCAGCTCATTGATACTCCATTTATACTGTCAAGATCAACCATTCACTGCATTCAACTTTTAATCAATAAACTGAGCTTTAAAATTACATATTGTATTTTTCTTGACATATGAAATTTAAATGGACAGTAAAGATATTCAACTGTTTAATATGCTTCTTGGTATTTACATAACTTGGTTATGTAAATAGTTTGTAAAAGTGTGGTTTATTTTACTAATCACACTTAGCTGAAAACATGTTTTTTCAATTGAATTAAACGGGTAATGCTAGCTCTGGACTTCTTGGGTCAAATGATATGGGACTGTCCTAAATTTAAACCTTTTTAAGTAAAGATGTCAATGGATTCACAGCCATCCCAAATCCTCTTGTAAGAGTGAGTGGAGTGATACTGGATGGGATTAGACTATTTATGATAAACTCACCAGGATTTTCTGTGCTATATTCTTAGAACATCGACTAATCTAAACGCCAATGGGAAAACAACTTTATATATTACCAAAAAGTAGAAAAAATCTTTTTTAAGTTGACTTATTTTTCATCTTAATTTTATCATTATTGTGTTTTAATATAACCCTTAAATTTTCTATTATTAAATAAAATGTAAATTAAAAAGATAATTCATGTAGGACACCCTATTCTTTTGCTATCTCTTCAAATTGAAAGGTTTATTATTTCTGCTGCTCTTGAAAAATAATAAACCTCCTGTCTGATTAGACTCTTCATAAAATATTCTGCTATGTTACCAAACATTTAAGCAAAGAAAATAGCATTTTAAATGGGCTTGAGCTACATTATTGGTAAGTGTTGGAAAAACAGGCCTAGTAAGTACAGTACATCCTACATTGAGCTTGCAAACACCTGACTTACCCTTCCGAACCTGGGCAACCAGTGGGAGTGCCTGCCTATATCAGTTAACTCCTAAAGTTTACAAACCAACACTTTGCTGAAATAAACAAATGCATTAAAAGGATGTCAACAATTACAAAGTGAGAAGGTAGAACAAAAAATTAAAGTAGAGGGTCAGGCAACTCCAAACACATGAGAAAAGTTGATGCTATTACTAAAAATCATTTGACATGATGTTACACGGGATGGCATGGAGACGTATAGCATGTCAAAGATCACATTCAGTACATAACATCACAACAGGGTAGTCATTATTGAGTCTAATAAGAAAATAAAGATTGCCTTGTAAAACAAAGCAAAATAAATGAGGATCTACATTAAGACAACACCAAAATATATTGCACCAACTGGCACAAATGACATCTAATTTATAGAAAGTACATACTGTCATTTTGTGTTTACATAAAGAAGAACATAACCTGAACCTGATGAAAGATCACAATGCTCTAGTCTATGTATAAATGCATAGAGTGATAGACTTTTGGTGTTCTATGTGGCAACAGTTTTACTCTTTCATTGTTGGACTAATATAGTAAACCCTTGATTTCATAAACTCTGGGGAACATTTTACTTGTGTGAGTGAAAGTGTTAGTAACCATTGAAATAATGGCAGGACTTACATGACATAGTCAATAGAGATGATTTTAGTTATACAACTAAAAGCTGAAACATTTCTAAATTAGTCCTGCTCACATTTTTGCCAATATTCCGGGGGATAGATAGATAGATAGATAGATAGATAGATAGATAGATAGATAGATAGATAGATAGATAGATAGA
>JANRMT010062807.1:64876562-64922141 GCA_026402145.1 Polypterus bichir lapradei | reverse complement strand
AACAGATATTAGCAGTACAGACTTTATGAACTTCTTCAATGAGAAAATTAAAAATATAAGATCCCAGATCTCAGCATCACAGTACAAACCAAATACTAGCTTAGCAGACCCTGCTGCACATTGCATTCAGCACTTTAGTAATTTTAATCCTGTAACTGAGCAGGAAGTCTTAACTTTAATTACTAAAATGAAGCCCTCTACTTGTTCCCTAGATCCAGTGCCAACAAAACTAGTAAAAAGTGCAATGGATGTTCTTGCAGCACCTATTCTAACCGTTATCAATAGTTCATTACTGCATGGCACAGTACCTGTTGCACTAAAAGTGTCAGTCATTAAACCTTTACTTAAAAAGTCAGACCTAGACCCACACATACTAAATAATTATAGGCCTATTTCAAATTTACCATTTCTCTCTAAAATACTAGAAAAAGTAGTCGCCAGTCAGCTTCAGTCACACCTTATGCATTACAATTTATTTGAGAAATTCCAGTCTGGTTTTCGCACTGGTCATAGTACAGAAACTGCACTAACACGGGTTGTAAATGACATTCTGATATCCTCTGATGAAGGAAACTCCACTGTTATTATGTTATTAGACTTAAGTGCAGCATTTGACACCACTGACCATTCTATTTTACTGCACAGGCTAGAAAATGATGTTGGTCTTACAGGCCCCGTGCTCGCTTGGTTCAGTTCTTATTTATCAAATCGATTCCAATATGTACAGAAATGTGCTGACAGTACTCCATCATTATACACAGAAGTTCAATATGGTGTCCCACAGGGCTCAGTACTGGGACCTTTACTGTTTTCACTTTACATGCTTCCACTGGGATCTCTCATTAGGAAACATAATGTTAATTTTCACTCGTATGCAGATGACACCCAGTTATACCTTTCATTTAAATCAAATGAAGTTTCTCCGATGTTGTCTTTAATTAGTTGTGTTAGTGAATTAAAGGAATGGATGAATGAGAACTACTTGTCTTTAAATACAGATAAAACAGAGATGTTAATTGTTGGAGGGAATGACGCTGATCACAGCAATATTTTGTCGACATTTAACTCAGTTGGAATCCCAATTAATTTTACTGAATCAGCCCGCAATCTAGGAGTTATCTTTGATTCTAGCATGTCATTTAAAGCACATATTACAAAGTTGTCCAAAACATGTTTCTTCCATCTTAAAAATGTTAGGAAATTAAGGCGCTTTCTAAATAAACAGGATTGTGAGAAATTAATTCATGCATTTATCTCTAGTAGGATTGACTACTGTAATGCGGTGTTCACTGGCTGTTCAAACTGTTCTTTATACAGCCTCCAGTTAATCCAAAATGCGGCTGCAAGAATTATTACAAGAACAAGAAAATATGAACACATAACTCCAGTTCTTAAATCCTTACACTGGCTCCCGGTTAAGTTTAGGGCAGATTTCAAAATCCTCCTTTTAACATATAAAGCATTAAATGGCCAAGGTCCGGCTTACTTGTCTGAACTTATCATGACTTACAAACCTGAGCGCACATTAAGATCTCAAGATGCCGGTCTGCTTATGATTCCAAGGATTAATAAAATAACAGTGGGAGGTCGAGCTTTTAGTTACAGGGCCCCTAAACTGTGGAATGGTCTTCCTGCTTCTATAAGAGATGCCCCTTCTGTCCCAGCCTTTAAATCCCGGCTGAAGACTTACTACTTCAGTTTAGCATATCCTGACTAGAGCTGCTGATTAACTGTACATACTGCATCTCTGTTGTTAGTCATTAGCACTAAAACATAAGTAACATGATAAGTATAATTGAATACTAACCCTCACCTATTCTGTTTCTGTTCTCGGTACTCAAATGTGGCAATTGGTGCCACGGCCCACCTGCCAAGTTGTTTGCCTGCCTATGGTAAAGTCATCCCTGGTGGAGGATCACAGGAATCATGGGAAAGAGGGGCCCTTTCATCGGATTGGCTGGCCGAGCAACGTTTCAGCCGTGGAATGGCCAAATGGGGAGGCAGCTTGATGGATGAGGTCTCCAGCACTCTAAAAATATCAAAATCTTATTATATGATATCATCTACTGTTAAATTCTGCTCTGTACTTCTAAAATTTTTATTATTATGCTGTATTAAGGATTTGTTCTGTTCTGTGTATTGTATTGTATTGAACCCCTTCTTTTGACACCCACTGCACGCCCAACCTACCTGGAAAGGGGTCTCTCTTTGAACTGCCTTTCCCGAGGTTTCTTCCATTTTTCCCTACAAGGTTTTTTTGGGAGTTTTTCCTTGTCTTCTTAGAGAGTCAAGGCTGGGGGGCTGTCAAGAGGCAGGGCCTGTTAAAGCCCATTGTGGCACTTCCTGTGTGATTTTGGGCTATACAAAAATAAACTGTATTGTATTGTATTGTATTTCATACTGGAACTTTGTTTGCCTTGAATTGCTTTTGCCGGCAACTCCTTTTTGCCTTTTTAGCTCAGTTGGCATTGTCCCTGGTGTTAAGGAAAAAATGAAAGTTATTATATAGTGTTACCAACTAGTCCATGAAGCTGAAACACTGCACACTGCAACCCTCAATTAGATTAAAGTGGGTTTCAAAATGAAATGCTAGGTTATATTATTTTCAAGTAGGCCATAGTGTATTTTGTCATGGGAAGACTTCTGTTCAATATTAAATATCTAACTGACTGGACCTGTTCCAAACATTGTCTGAGTTGTCTAGAGATGCTTTCTTTTAAAAATTCTGATACAAAATGTAAGAAGGTCCTCTTCCAGCAGCAGCCTCTATTGGCACCTAGAGACCCCGACAGGGTTGCCCTTCTGGACTCCAACTCCCAAGCACCCCTGTGGGAGTCCTGATTGGGTTATTGTATAAGGACTATTGCCACCCAGTGTATGGGGGATGGAACCAATCCTAATCATCAACTCTCCTCATTTCAATGTCCTGCCAGACTCTCGTCCGGGTAATGAACTATCTTCTGTTCTGACCGAGTTGTCAGTTCCCCTCCTAGAAAGGTTATGTTTATGACGCAGTTGCTCAAAGGATGCAAATAAATTTGATATACACAAGTGTTTGAGGACCATTTAAAATATTCTCAATCGATATAAAAACAAGCTATGGGAAACTTAACACGCTTATGACAATATGTTTATAAGATAGCATGTTTCAAATGAAGAGCTTCTTCACTGAAATTAATATAATTGTGTATGAGATGAGTGCATATTTCTAAGACTGTATCTGTTGACATTGGTTATAGTAAATAATAAGGCAGTATGCCTTGTATTATACAGTATATGACTTCCTGTGAGACATGCGGCACCATCTCATTATACAACTGACCTTTATCAAGATGTAAGCTGCAAGCTGTTGGTGTTTACAGATGACTCAGTACTGGGAGGAACAGATAAACATTTATTAATGAGCTGTTTCTTGTACGAAAATAAAACCAATGAAGTGGAGTGAAAGTTAAACAACATTGCTCTGTTGAATTTTATTATATAATTCAAAACCAGAAGTGTTCTTAAAAGTACACGTGTACATATGTTCTCTAGTGTTTCTCATTTTTTCTGGAGAAAGGCAGATTCATATGTTTAAACTGAAATTTTGTATTATGCAGCCAGGATAGCAGTGAATCCTCATTTCGCTTTATGTAATCTAAGGTATCTAAAGTAGTGTAATCTCTTCTAAACCTGTGTAGGGTGCTTTTCTTTCTACTGTCAAATGGAAAAGAGGGTGCTATAACAAGATATTAAGAATAAAGGTGGGGCTGTCTTTACTGACATTACTTTTAAAAGCTTGTGTGCTAAAACGGACATTAGATTGACAGTATGTTGGCAGAGGCATTGCTATTCTGCTAGAGTTATCCAGAGGAAAATGGTTTAAGAAGTAAAATTTCAGGTTCTATCCTGGAAGACTCCTGCAGCTAACTGTGTTCATTCCAGCCAATTTGATAATCAGTGACATTATTAAAGTAATCATTGTTTAATTGACTGGCACGTCTTCTGCTTTTAATTTGTATTCAAAAAAGTGTGGCAGTGTGAGATTTATTTTTGTAAAGATCGGTGTATTTACCATTGCTTTAAACACACTATTTAAATGCTTTAGTCATCTTCTTTTTAGTTCATTGTTTTCTGTGGAGTTTGTTCCCTTAATTATATCCATACTTTGATAACTTATAAAGAGTGAAGCAGACAAAGTGCAAATGTTAAGAGAAACTGCTAAGTCAATAATAACATCCTAAGTTCTGCTTAAAAATAATGCCTGGAGTATCTTCACTGGAAGGAATGCCCTGTCAGTTCTGAACCTAAATTTGAAGTCTCTAAATTGCCAGTGGTACAATAAACATTTTGATAAAAAGTTATATCTTATTTACAATTGTTCAACAAACACAAATATATGGCAATGGTGGTGATTATCATAGCCAAACGATTTCAACCATCAGTCCACATCCCTTTGTACAATTACTTCTAGCACTCAATCAGCATTTTCATCACGCTGCTGTCTTTCCATATTCTTGCTGGATTTGTGTCATCAGATACTTGGAACAGGTGGGGTGTTTACAGTAATTGTAGGTACCACTTGGATTCACAATAGGTTGACTTCAGACCTGGCTCCCCTGCATCTCACCAGCTTACTTAACTGTCAAGCATCTCATCCTGGCCTGATGGATCTTTATTCCTCTCTCATTATTACAAGCTTACATTCAATATGTACTCATTATCGATTGGTTCTTAGTTCCATGTCATCAACCCTCGGTCCATCTGGCTAGGGTGCCTACCCTCGCCCTTCTATTGTTGATCCAGGGAGTTTATAATATCCTTTAAAGCTTTTTTTCTGGGGAATCATGGACACTTTTGAACATATGTTAAGCATCTGTACCAAGGCATTTGTCCCATTACCACTGGCCGCATGATCAAGTAATTAAATCGATTTCAGTAGCAATCAGTATAGGGATTAGTGCCATTAGGAATGTCCACACATCCAGCAAAGTAGCATGGATGAAATGTAGCAAAGACAGACATGGTATTGTGCTTCTGGTCTGTCGCATACAGTACATGACTGGGTGATGGAAGTTTACTTGGAGCGTCAACTGTTTAAAATACCACCCCACATAATCCAGATAATGCTAAGATGAGATAACATCATCATTTATGACACCACAAAACAGCTCATCCTCCTGTTTCTTTGGAGGAGAGGATAGAGGAAACCCAGTAGAGAAAGAAGGTAAAATACCAGGGCATGGTTGAGGGATACCGGAGGTAGGGGTGGAGATCAAGGTGCTTACCAGTTGAGGTGTGATGCAAGGGGTCTGTACGACAACAGCTATGAAGGGCGTACAAAACCCTTGGTATCAGTGAAGCAAGCAGCGCAAGAGTTATTAAGAGCAACATGGAGACTGCAAAAAGAGTCACTAGATGGCTTTCACTAAGAGAGGAGAACAGTAAGGTGTAGCATGCCACTTGGACATAGGCTAAGTCTTTATCAACCTCAGTGATATAGTTTGAAAAGACCCAAATTTCTAAAAACTCCAGGAGCAATTACTGATGGTATAATTAAGGTTAGAAGGTTATCTTTGAACTATAAAGGATGCATATATATTATCAGTATGTAAGTCTCTGAAGATATTTTGAAACACAATTGATATGAAGAACTGATCATGCTTGTTGATAAGCTCAAGTCCCCAAAAAACTTTTATGATGTTCTTAGAAAAAAGAAAATCAACCATTTTTGAATTGTCTGCTGTGGTACAATGAGAGCACCAACAAGCCAACAGGTTTAATTAACAAAAAGAATAATCTTCTAATTAAAAAACTGGTTGGAGTGAAATTGGTTGGAGTTTGAGGCCCCCACTTAGCTGGCACTCAATTCATATTGCATTTCTGTTTGGGTACAGATTAAGGAAAAAAATGAATGCAATTCAGTGAACTTACACATGAAAAACAAGACAATTAAAATGAAAGGAAAGAAGTTAAGAAAGAAGATTTTGGAAGCATTCCCTTGAGATTCTAGTCCATGTTTACATGATTTCAGCTTGCAATTTCTGCAGATTTTTCAGCTCCACATTCATGCTGTGAATCACCAATTCTACCACATCCCAAAGATGTTCTGTTGGAGTCAGATCTGGTGACTGGGAAGGTATCTGAAGAACACTGAGCTCATCATCATGTTCATGAAACTGGTTTAGGTGACTTTTTCTATGTTACATTATCATGCTGGAAGTAGCCATTATAAGATAGGGAAATCATGAACAAGAAAGGATGCACATGATCAGCAACAATACTCAAAGAGTAAATGACATTTAAGCAATAATTGATTGGTATAAATGGGCCAGAAGTGTGCTAAGAAAACAATCCCAACACCATTGCACCACCTCCACCATCACACACCACACAAAGTAGGTTGGGTGCATAGATTTGTGCTGTTAGCACCAAATTCTGATCCTAGATTGAAACCTGTCAGAGCACGCTATGTTTTTCCAGTCTTGAACTGTCTAGTTTTGGTAAGTCTGTGCCCACTACAGCCTCTGCTTTCTATTCTTAGCTAACAGGAATGGAATCCTATGTAGCCCTCCGTTTTTATAGCGCATCCACCTTGAGGCTTGACATGTTGTACATTCTGAGAGACATTTCTAGTCACCACAGTTGTAAGGAGTTTTAAGGGGTGGTCACCCTCTCAAGATATTTCTTCAGCAGCAGCTTCTCAGTTAAGTAAGCTACACTGCATGGACTGTAAACAATCTGTCAAGCTGTTCTTACTTAGCATAATGAACCAACAACCCTAACAGTATGTTCATACACTAAAGGAAAATTATCACAGGAAGATATATTCACAAACACCAGGATCAGGCCAAATACAAAAACAGGCTAAAGGTTTGTACAAAAATCTGCAAAACACAAACACTAGACTGAAACAAAGTCTAAAAATACAAGCATTCAGGTTATTAGCCCAAGAACAGAAATAAAAATGGTAACATTAGAAAAAATTTTAATTGGGACTTTGACTTCCTTTTTTTATTTTCCCTGTCTTTCACATTAAGTGACTGCAATACAATTGGAATAGCTTAGCAGTACACTCCATGGATAGTGTGTGGTGGCATGGGTGGTTGGTGTGGTCACGGTTCCAGATGGAATGGCATTGGACTAGGGGCAGGGGTGGGTGAGGGGGTGACATTATGCTCTATCTCACATGCTGATTGTTATGCATTTTGAAATATTGAGTTATTATTAAATTGTTAAATAAAATAAACAATTGAGCACAAACAAAGAATAGCCTAGAAGCAGAAACAGACAACAGAGCCTAACAGACAAAAATGTAAGGGCTACAAACACCTGAGGCAAGCAAATATTAGAAATTTACTAATAAGATTAATGCAACTTTAAAACTACATTGATCGCAACAAGCTTTAAAACAGCACATTTGCAACTCAATTACACAAAAAGAAATCAGCTTTTGCCATGGCATGCATACTAGAGAGGTACCATACAGATGCTCCATGTACATTAAAGCAGTTTTTGAATTGTATAATAAGGGAAGTTGAGCCACATTACGCCTTGCCTGCATTAACATCAATTGTCTTTGCTGAGAAATTGAGTTCAATTAACGCATTGTTGAAAAGTTCACATCCATCTTTTAAAATATCAATATAGCCCTACTGACAATTTCTAGTTACCAAAGTTATGTTAAGCCACCATCTATGCCCGACCTTTCAATTAAAAATGTTCAGCTTGAGCCTGTGGTCACATGATATCCATGAGAACACACAATGATTTCGGTGACAGCTGCATCAAAAGAAATATCATGACATATTACTGTAAGCACTTCAACAGCTTCAAAATGGATAATGGAAACTAATAATTGTCACAATAGACATTTTCTGCTGAATGATCATCTCATGTGTACCACTGAAAAAGGGCGCCTGAATCACACAAACCATTGATAACTACTCATCAAAAAAAAATATGACACTTACTGTAATGCGTTAAAAAGATAATAAAAAACACATGCGTCTGGTCCCTCACACACCAGAACAATCATTTGAGTTTGACCCTCCACCTGCTCCCTAGTTCTGTACATTTTAAAGTATATCACAGAATTATCCTGGACTTATTTAAATGTAAAAGTGCCAGGCAGGTTATTGGTCATAAATTCCATCCATCCATTTTCGAACCCGCTGAATCCGAACACAGGGTCACGGGGGTCTGCTGGAGCCAATCCCAGCCAACACAGGGCACAAGGCAGGAACCAATCCCGGGCAGGGTGCCAACCCACCACAGATTGGTCATAAATTGAAATTTTTTATTATTATTTTCTTTAAATAAGAGTGATGTAATATTCAGATGGAATACATAAATATACACATAAATTGTGGTTCAAAAACACATCAGAATGACTAAAAAGACAGATAATTAAACAGAAAGAAGACTTCTCACTTGGCAGTCACAATCACAGTGATGCATTATGCAGACGTATTGATGTTGGTGTAAAGCAGCCCCAGTAGCATTTCTTGATACACTGCTGCTGACTAATTCATTTGCTGAAAGTCCTCAGTGTTAGTGTGTCAGAGAGGATGTGCAGCTTTGTTCATAATGGCACTCAGTTTGGTTTTAAGTCTCTCCTTCACTGCCACCTCTAGGAGGTCCACAGTAGATTCAGTGGGCCTCTATTGAAGTGATATTACCAGACTAGCACACCAAAGCCTACAAAATTCACAATGGCCATCAAATAAATGTAGAAGATGCAGAGGATGATACGAAAAAAAAGTTTGCACTTCACCTTTCCTATATAGTTCCTCTGTGTTACAAGACTAAAATGATTAGTTCAGCCTGTTATTGTAGTGAACCTCCAAGTACTTGTAGGAGTGCACTACCTCTGCATCCACTCCCTGAATACTGTAGAGGCTATTTGGTGTGATGAAAGTCAATAAACAGTTGACTGGTTTTACTGATGTTGAGTTGCAGACAATTCTTTCTGCTCAAGGAAACAAAGTTCTCCACCTGACACCTGTACTGTCTCACCACCCCCATCAAAAAATTCCAGAAGTACAGAATTATCTCAGAATTTCTGCAAGTGACACGACCTGGTGTTATATTTATAGTCAGAGGTGTACAGAGTGAAGAGAAAAGGAGACAGAATGGTTCCTTGTGGTTCTCCAATGTTGTTCTCTTCCTTATCAGAAACACTGTTCTTGAGTTGCACAAACTCTGCCAGGTAGATAGTTCATTATCCAGGACACCATTTTCTCATCTTTGAGGTTGCTCCTTAACATTGATGGCAGAATGGTTTTGAAGGCACTGGAGAAGTCAAAAAGCATAATCCTCACAGTGCTTTCAGGTTTGTCCAAGTAAGAATGAGATTTGTATAGCAGATACATAATTGCATCCTCCATTCCAATTTTTGTCACATAGGCAAATTCCAGGTGGTCCATGTGGTCTATGACAAGATTACTAATTTAATCCAGGAACAGCGTCCGAAAGTTCTTTATGATATAAGACGTTAGTGCCACATGTCTGTAGTCATTATGTGAAGAGGCACTGGCCTTTTTTGGAACAGGAGCATTGCAGGATTTTATCCTAAGTAGTGTCATTTTCTGGAGCCTTAAAGACAGACTGAACAGATGACAGAGGATACAACAAAAATAGACAATACGAAATCAAGAACTGACTCCATCTGGTCCCACTGTTTTTCGTGTTTATGGTTTCCACGGTTGTCTTCTCACTTGGTCTTGAGTTATGAACAGCCCATAGTGATGGTCAGAGGTATACTCATTACTTGCCATTCCATTTGAAGTGGTAGTAGTTGTTAATGTCGTAGGGATGGTGTGGGAAGACTGGTCATTGGAAGATGATGAGAGTTGGATAGAAAATCTACAAAAAATTGCTTCAGGGCATTAGCTTTGCCCACACCTTCTTCTAGCACCTGAGTCCTGATTTACTTGAATCCAGTACTTATGCCCTGTTCAATCCAGACATCCTTCATGTTATCCTGAATTCAGTTTGTTTTCTCTTTCAGTTTTGTAAGCTTTCATTCCTTTATTCAGCTTTTTCTTAAGCACTCGCTGTGTGTCTTTCAGAGCTTCTTTGTTATCAGACTTGAATGCTTTCTTTTCTTCATTCAGGAGATCTTTTAGCTCATTGTCAACACTGAAGAAATTATAGTATGCTATGCAGTGACTGAGTCCCTCAGTATCATCCCCATGTGACTTGCACATCATTTGCCAGTCTGTCATTTGGAAGCAGTCATTCAGAGCCATTTATGCCTTGATGCTCCACTTCCTCAATATTCTGGTGGTAACAGGTTGCCATTTAATGACAGGCTTGTAGTCAGGAATAAGATGAATTAGATGTTGGACAGATCTGCCCATAGCTGCCAGATATTTACAACACTTGAAGGCATCTTTAATATCTGAATAAAGCAGCTTCAGCTTGTTATTTCCACAAGTGGAACAGATCATAAACTGATAGAAATTTGTTATAGTTTGTCATCACATATTGTGCCTGTAGAGTGCTGGTAACAGAGTGAATAATTTCTATTGTTGAATCTCCTTTTGCTGAGGAAGAACTATAAATATTAATCAAGATGATTAACTTATCTTCTTGTGCTTCCGACAGTCAGAATTTCAATATCTGAATTACAAACTGTAGTTTTAACTAGAATATGCTCCCTTTTACACCATTCCTCATTCACGTAGATGGTCAGTCTCACCCCTGTCTTTTTTCCACAATGTACTGGTTCTCTGTCTGTATGGTTTCTGCTCAATGTAAAAAACAAAATACCACTGTACCTGTGTACACCATGACCTGCTATAAGAGCAGACACTTCATGCATCTTATTTGACCGCGATCAAACATTACCCATTTCAATGGAAGGCAGACCAATTCTGAATCCTTGTTGCCCTCTCTGCCTTTGTACAAACAACTTCTGTGTTAAAGTGAAACTGAGTTGCACGGCACTCGTGATCTCAATGTAAGTAGCATATTTTGAGAGTACTTGGTACACACCACTTTTATTTTCTCCTTGTCTCTTCTGTTTCCAAGTGTAGCTGACATAAGGAAGCCTTTGGGTCCTCTTCATGACACCCCCCAAATTCGCAAACCAGTCTGAAATAGATTTTAAATCTATTTTAAATTTTTTTTTATTTATATTTTTAAATTTGGCTACTATTAGTGATAATCCAGATTAAATCTAGTATTATTCAAAGCTAGTAACTAGTAAAACAATTTCATGTACAAAAATAAAAACACAGTGAACACAGATCTTCTGTAAAAAGGCTGCTGCTTGTACAGCACCCTGTGATATTTACATTTAATAACAAGATTATTGGATTTATTTGCTTATTCACTTTTTATTACAATCAGCCTTACATTAGCTTTTGCGTATTTGTAACTGAATGTACTGTCACTATTTAATGGCAAGTACTTTTTTAAATCATGAATCTTCTTTTTACTCTATCTCTTAGGATGAAATAATATTTTCTTAGCTTATACCTGTTGTATCCTTTAAGATCACTCCACAAGGTGGAAGCATTGGCACAGAATGATTTTTAATAGAGTGACAAAGATATTTTTTCTTTAAGGACAAACAAAATAAAGAATAGTCAAATATAGCATGGAATTGTTGAAATAAGCAAAATCAGCTACTAAACCCAGATGGCAAACAAATGGAAAACAGGCTAGCAAAAGTCTACAAAATAAGGAAATAAAGAATCTTCAATGACTGTGCTATTGAAAACGTTTGGACAATGAAATCGCAGGTGGTTTGTCCTTATAAAGATGGCTGCCAATTTGTCACCTAAGTCTAACTAGGCTGGGCAAATATAGCCACCACCCCTAGTGATGGTCAAAATTATTACAACAAAATTATGTTTTGTTTTACCGTGAAAGGGTCTTGGGCTGACCCTTTCCTAAAAAATATAAACTTTTATTGCCACACTCAAGACTCTCTTTTAGACAAACACAAACAACACAACTATTGTTTTCGTATCCTTGCAAACACATGGCCTGGAAGTAGACACAGCCCACTTACGCAATACACTTGCCACTGGGACTGCAAACCGACTTCTCCTAGAACTGACTGCTACCATGCTTTACTTCTTCAATTAATGGGCATCTCTTCCCATTCTCTATACCCCAAGTGGCAAGACAGAGCATCTAGGCAAGCAAGGGGAGCAGGCCATATACTTTTACTCAGTCATTATAGTATTTAACATTCTTTTTAATGTGCTAAAAGCAAAAGAAAAAGGCAAATAATCATATGATGGAGCCATCATGGAAAATGGTGCCCAACACACCAAATGAGTGTGGCATTCAGCCTCTTAAGGTTTCATTGCTGCATCATGCAGTATTGTCTTCCTAGTTCTCACATTCTCTTCTTTCACTTTAAGCTGGCGACTTTTTAAAGCTGGTCAGATCCAAGGTGAACACTCCTTGCCCCTCTCTGTCCAATGTCAGTTCAACAGACCATATCAATACATATTTATGTGATATGCATGCATGAAGATAACCAATTGTTTAAGGGCTTCACTTTTACACATGTGAAAAGTACAGAAAACGACCAGTTTACCATTCAGGATTCTGATCTCTTATCTTGCTAGTCTGCCTTTTTGATAGTGGTTTCATTTTAGTTTATCCTTCTGTCTGCTATCCATAATAACATTTCCTCTTTCCATGTTTAAAATCTGCTGCTTTTACCACAATCAAAAGTTCAACCAAAATAAAGATAGAAGTTGTCACAGACCTTTACTGCAATTGTCATCCACAACATACTTTAAACAAGCAACTTAAAAGAAAGAAAGATAACTAGGATGCATTTTCATATTCTTGATACTTCTACTTCCTAATAAAATCATCTTCCCTAACATATGTGAAAAACAAAACATTAAAAAAATAAACAGAAGGAAACAGAAGCAAAAACGAATATTTAATTCCAGACAACACATTACAGTCACACTCTACGCTTGCACCTAATGAAGCATGCTATACAAAAGTAAACTGAATTGATGTTAGTTGTGGAGTTAGCCTAGTAGTGCTATTCTGCATTTTCTGTAGTTCTGTTAAGCACTTTTTGTAAAGTGGACACCAACACCTTTTGCAGATGCATACATTGTGTATTATAGGTATAACAGTTACTTTGGGTGCAGTTTGGTAGTTTTATAGTGCAGAATTAGGTGACTTGTAAAGCTCCTTTTATTAGTTTATTTATCACTTTTAGTATAAACGCTTCTTTAGAGCTATATGGTATGTCCGTGCTTAAAATGTCCAAATCCTTTCGATGCCTACTGCTTACAAACCTGTCAGGTACTATATACCTTCAAGCTGTGGCACTGCTGCATTTCTTGTGTTTACTCTATTCTTTTAGTACTGTTTGTTCTGTGTATTAAAAATTGTGTTGTAATCTTGTAAAAAGTATGAAGTTCCTTATGTTGGTACCGTTAATTATCCATCCATCCATTATCCAACCTGCTATATCCTAACTACAGGGTCTACTGAAGCCAATCCCAGCCAACACAGGGCGCAAGGCAGGAAACAAACTCTGGGCAGGACGCCAACTCACCACAGACCGTTAATGATATTATGCAAAAGTAATAATGAGTAACTGACTGTGGTTTACAAGATTATACCCTGTATTAATTGTTCATTCATAATGTTAACATTCCCTCTCCTATCCAAAAATAGGAAATATAGTTTAGGCAACCAACATAGATACAGACACAATATCTGTCTTGACAAAAAGAGACTATTTAGTCATTTTGATGAAGAAAGGGCCATTCAGCCCAATCTACCATCATTTCCTAGATATTCGCTTATCATGTTCAAAATATAGGGAAGTCGAAATTTGCAGCTCCTCTAATTTCAAGAGAACTACCTAATAAGCTATTCTCTGTATTTACATCTCTGTATGAAATAAGTCTTTGATATTTGTGCACAGTGCATCCTTAACTGATTTTAAATTAAGATGCAGAATCAATTTTATAAAATTCCCATTGTAATGGAAAAACTTTCTCTTTTTGCATTTGTTAGTCTGGATTAAAGTGAACAATCGTAACTCCTTCAAATGTTCTCATAATTCATGCCCTGCAGTCCAAGTGTATTATTTTTTCTGGACTTTCTCTAGTGCTATTATGTCCTACTTGAAACGTGAAACATTACTCTAAATGGCACCTGAGAAACACGTTATACACCCTGACAGTAGCTTCTTTTGATTTGTAGACCACAAAGCGTTCTATAAACCCAATTTGCCAATAATCTTTTAAAACCATCTTTTTTTAATCATCCTATTAGCCTCCTAAAATATTTGTACAATTTATGTAAGTTCAGGAAAATCAATAGGCTGAGAAAATAAAATCATTATCATCAGGATGAATGGATGTTTTGAGAAAGAAAGTGAAGGGCTAATTAAATGCTGCAGTGCAAATGTTGTTGCTGTTTCAAAGACTGAGCAAAAAATGAATTCATGATGACAGCCAATGTAGTAAGATATGGAAAGAAGAGAATGTTGCCATGGTTATAAATTGTGCAATGGCTCCCTTTTCCTGCAGTGAAAGTGAAGACTGAAAGTGAAATTATTTGCCTGAAAGAAGGTGATGCTTAACTTTTGTGTACTGCATTTTGCAATAAAAGAAATGTCAAAATCCATACTCATAATCCTAATGTAGCTTCAGATTGCCCACTGCTGTCAACATACACAAACAAAGCCACTTTCTTGAAATAATTACCAGTGAAATGTTCAAGTAACAGCTTTGTACTGGGCCACACAATTTAAGAAATCAGGGGAAAAATACAATTGCAGTACATCATAATTACAAAATAAATTTCAAATGTGATCAGATTTACAGGGATTATGGCATTTTAAAGGTTCCATATTGATAGGAATCTTTGACCACATTATGACATCAGCTACAATATCTTCCCTTTAAAATGTATGTTTGTATTTTTAGGATGTCCTGCCTTGCGCCCTGTGTTGGCTGGGATTGGCTCCAGCAGCCCCCCTGACCCTGTAGTTAGGATGTAGCGGGTTGGATAATGGATGGATGGACGGTTTTTTAGGATGTAACATAAACACAGTGTGAATCATCCACCAACTTACTGAAATCCTTTGATTAGTTTTGAGTTATTTGATTCCTTAGACTATTCCAGGTGGCAACAGGCACCCTAGATGGCATGTCACTCCATTGCCAGCTACACTCATGCAAAACCCCAAACTTACTCACTGTGGATTGATTTATATTCACATAATATTGCAGTTTAAATTTTAAAAACAATTTCAATAGTAATTTAAGGATGAAACAATTGGAATCTGCTAACATTTGGATAATGTTTTCCATCTTTCCATTTTCTTAGTTTTGCATAGGGTGACAGTGCAGGGACCTATATGGCAGCATGAGATGCAAGGTGGGAATTAACCCTGACCTTTGTCGCACCCTACTGCCAGACATATTAATCAGTTCTGGACCCATTTCGAATTACTATCACTTGACATTTGAGAATTCTCCCTGACATTTCTGTTTCAGACAGCAGCAAAGCAAATGCAACATTCTTGCTTTAGCTAATATGATTCAGTGTGTGACACCTGTAAAAAGACCAATAAATCATGCCAGGACCTTTCTTAGCTTGCATGGAAGTCGGACTTACCCCAGATAGCCTCACCTCAAACTCTACTGAAATTCTTCATTCTGTCTATACCTCAAAAATAGGGAACTGGCTTTAAATGTAAAAGAATAACCTAAGTGTCTTAACATGTCCTTCAAGGGAGAGGAGATAAAAATAAGAAAAAGCCTCTGGCTCGAATGACAAGTCCAAAAACAGGATCTTTATAGGGAAATATATTTGTTCATGCTAAACAAGGCCCTTAACCTGCAGTTGCTCCGTCCTGGGTATGACGTTAATCTGCATGTAGGCCCTCCTGTAGGGAAAAACCTGGGGGTTGGTGGCAGAATTGGCACTCCAGCCACCATAAAAAAACCTCACACTGTTCCCCTCCATCTGAATTAGTCTGGTGCTGAGGTGTCACCCATCACATGACTGCACTCGTGTCCTAATCTGGGATCCTGAGTTGGTTTGTCATGTGGTGGGTGCGGCAATGTGCTGTATCAATAACCTCCTCCTAAACAAAAGTGAACAAAAATGGCAAAAAGGAATGGCCTAAAAAGACAATCGACAGTAATCAAGAGCCAAGATGAAATCCAATATTCAAAAAACGTAAACAGAAGAAAAAATACCGAGTCCAAAAAATGAAAACTGATAATACACTCTTTTTCTCGCAATATAACCCATATAATCCATGATGTAGTTCAAAGTGTTTGACAAGAAATAGATTTAGATAAGAATAATAACTAATAAATAACAAAAATAAATCAATTTAAGCTTACATTGCATAAATATAGAATTAGTAGAAAGGTTAAATTATATTTAGTATCACACTCAAAGTCTCTAACTATGAGTTTGACGCCAAGGACAGATGGCCAGGAGGATAGAAAAAAAAGACAAAAGTTGCAAGGATTACAAGGCCAAAAGACATCCAGGCTCCAACTCAATCAATCAATCAACATTTATTTATATAGCACATTTTCATACAAAAAAAATGTAGCTCAAAGTGCTTTACAAAATGAATAGAAAAATAAAAGACACAATAAAAAAAAATAAACATAAGTCAACATTAATTAACATAGAATAAGTAAGGTCCGATGGCCAGGGTGGACAGAAAAAACAAAAAAAAACCTCCAAAAGCTGGAGAAAAAAAAAATAAAATCTGTAGCGGTTCCAGACCAAGAGACCGCCCAGTCCCCTCTGGGCAATCTACCTAACATAAATCAAACAGTCCTCTTTGTATTTAGGGTACTCATTCTACATTCTACCTAACGTAAATGTACTTTAGCAGTTCCTGACTGTTTTTTAGGTGTCCTTCTAGAAAATTCAATGCAGTGGGTCACATGGACAACAGGAGTATCCGATTTAATTTGAACATCACAAGTAGCTGCACAGTGTCTCGATCAGGTAGGTCGGGGACAAAAAATGGCAGCACAGAAAAAATGCAAAAGAAAAGAGAAAAATTTAGAGATTAATACTGTTTGCAAATCCAAGATGAATATGATAATTCTTTGCATGTATAGTGAGTAGGCGCAAAATGACTTTGAATTTTTCTATGTGCCAACAGGCTTCTCTCAACTTGTATTTCAGCTTGTACTGTTTAAGGAGTCTTAAGCGGTAAATAAACCCATTCAGAATCATTTGGGTCATATTCTTAACTAATCCTTTGGGATGGGCTCCATTACAGCTTTAATTACATTCCTTTTACACAGAAGCATCAAGTTCTGGCAGCACATCATTCCCTGGCCATTATACCAATGAATGGCTTACTCATCAGTGTACTGTAATAGATTATGATACTTTAGAAGGTGGTGACTATCAAAATCTTGTTTAGCAAGTCATCATTTATAAGCACAGTTATCGATGTCTTTATTGTTAATGTTCTACTTTTCCAACTATTGTACTTTCAGTTGTATATTTTGTAATATTCAACTTTAACTTCGTAACATATCCTGTGTCCACTCATTCCTCTCCTTTTCTAATGCTGAGAAACTTGTCCATGCTTTTATCACATCCCACATCGATTATTGTAACTCACTGCTGGCAGGTGCCCCTTCTAATCTTATATCACAGCTCCAGTTGATTCCAAACTCTGCTGCAAAAGTCCTTATTCGAACCAGCAACAGTGAATACATCACACCCATCCTGCTTTGCCTTCACTGGCTCCCTGTGTCTTACAGGATTGAATATAAAATTCTATTAATAACCTACAAAGCTTTAAATGGCCTTGCACCGGACTACATCAGTGACCTTCTAAATCACTCTGCTCCTGTTCGCCTACTAAGGTCCTCTGATTCTGGTAATCTTGTTGTGCCTCAAACTAACCTGCACTCTATGGGTGACAGGGCCTTCAGCTCCATAGCACCCAAACTTTGGAATGACATCTTGAAATTAATTAGATCAGCTGACTCCATTCATTCTTTCAAAAAACAACTTAAAACTCATCTATTTAGGAAGGCTTTTAACTTAACTTAACATTCAGCCCTTTCTTTCAGTTTACCTTTCTGTCCAGGTGCTCAGGATAATTTGTGTGTCTGTTATATCACAAATTAGGTTATTTGTTAGGTTTTTCTTTTAGTATTGAATTAAGTATTTTACTCTTGTTTATTGTTCTTTATTCTATTTAATGCTTTGTTATTGGTTTCACTGTTCTATTCAGGAAAACATTTCTATCCAATGTTACATATACCCTGCTCTTTTTTTCTTAGACTCTGTGAAGCACCTTGAGCATGGGAAAGGTGCTATATAAATAAAATGTATAATTATTATTATTATTTCATGTTATCTTACTGTAGTACATTTTAAGTAAAGTCTTGTTGTTTATGTATCCCCACTTCAATGTATTGATTTTATGTATCTTATGTATCCCCTCTTTAAAGACTGCAGTTTTTTAAAATCTTTGTAAAGCATTTTGTGTTGGTGGTCATTATGAAAAAAAACAGTAAGAAATATTGACTGAGTTCCTAATACAATATTTAGTTAGTGCATTGTTTAAAAAATCTATATTACCTGTGTTGAGAATACTCATTGCTGACAGAGGCATATACAATATCTTGCTAAATGCTTTTTGTCTCTTTAATAAAATAATGAGAAAATCCAGTAACAGTATTCTTTTTACACTTGTCAATTACTGGATAATACATTCTCAGTTATTTGATGCTGTTTCATGGCTCTTTAACTCATCAGTCTGTCTACTATTATGTTTACCCATCTGTGACAGACTTTTCACAAATTAAGACCTAATCCCACACAAGCCAAGAACCTTATTTCAGCCACAAGTTTAATCTTCTGTTTTTTTCCAGAATGAACATATGGCATCTGCTGAATTCCTAATGAATTACATGGATTTAGACTTCACTCTAAGAATATAAAAAACAAAATGTATGCACAAAATAAATTCTACTTGTATAGATTTTAGCAAAATATGTTTTTTTTGCAAAGGTCCATTTATAGACCTGACACCACCAAATGTTAATGAATGAGTTGGTCTCTGCTGAAATACCACATTGTCCTTTATTAACATTTAGGTGGCATAGTGTGAGCATATTTACAGTAGATTCCTGCTGGTAGCAACATTCTGTTATTACACCATGTTTCAAGTTTATTAGGTACACCTATCTCATAGCTGTTGTGTCTCCTTTCGCCTATAGTACCGCATGAATTTGTCTGGGCATGGATTCCACACGATGCTGAATGTATTGTTCAGGAATGTTTTTCCATGCAGAAATAGTTGTGTAGTTGCTGCATACCGATTGGTTGCACTTTCTTGCTTCATACATTGTTTTTCATCTCATCCCAAAGATCTTTCATAGCATTTAGATTTAAAGACAGTGAAGTCCACTAAAACAAAAAAAATCTCATATTCCAGGAATTACTCGGTAACAAAATGTGACATGATGCACTATCATGATGGAAGTGTGGATAAGCTGTAGCCATGAAGGGATGAACTCGGTCAACAGTATTTAGATGTTTTTGAGTGGGTAACAGGGACCCTAATGTGAATCAGGAAAAAATTTCTCACCTCATCACACTTTCACCACTAGCCTGTACTGTTAGCACCAAATAGGATAGCTCTGTGGGTTTATGTTACTTGCAACAAACTCTGATTCTTCCATCAGCATCATGAAAAAGATGACTGGATTTATTTGACCAACTATTTCTCACTCCTCAACTGTACAGTTTCCATGTTTCTGTGTTCTCTGGTGGCATGCTTTCTTCTTTCTCATTGACAACATCAGTACCCAATATGCTCAATTTGTAGGTTTGTAGTCCATTCAAGTAAAAAAATGATAACTGGTGTGTTCTGTGGTGACATTTGACACAACAGAATTAAATCTGAATATGGTCTGCCTGGTTGTGTATGGTCTTTTTCGCCTGTAACCTATGATTCAGAAGGTGTTTTGGACTACAGAATTGCCTATCACTCATAGTTTTGTCCTTTTTTATCATTCTTGATAAACACTTAAAATGACAGCCATTTGGGAGATGCAACCCACACAGCAACTATCATGCCATGCTGAAAGTCAGTAAAATCACTTGTTTTACCCATTCCAACACTAAACTGAACATTAACTTGTGCTGGAAATACTCGTCTGCCTGTTTTATACCACACATTGTTGAAATATAGAATTTATTTGAAAGTGGTAGTGTACCTAATAAACTGACAACACAGTGTATATATCGAAGCCATTTTTAACCCTCGTCTTTCATCTAGTAAAAAGAGGCACAAAAGAACCAGCTTAAAGAAATATTAAAAATATTAAAACAGAAGACCTGCCTAGAGTAATAATAAAATAATCTTTTCAGTTTGAAGGTAAGTTGTGAAACATTGTGTGTAGCTAGTTGTTAAACTCTGCCTCTGGGAAAGATTGAAAAGCAACTGACCTGTGGTGTAACTGGTCATGCTTATCTGTTAAGGGAGTTTTTAAAGCTGAAAAATGATTAAGAAAATCTTTTACTTCAGCTCACTAACACAAGCATGGCACCTCATGGAGGAAGGCCCAAGCGTTCACAGCAAGTAATCATCTTTTCACAAAATTAAGCTAGCAATTTTCTTTGAATGTCAGGTACACTATAATTCTTAATGATCCATAGCAACAAAGCTATTGGTCTTGCATATCCTGAGATGTGCAAAACTTTTCTGATATTTGAATCAATTTTAACTTAATATAAGTTTAAGATCCATTAAAGTAAACATGGAGCAGTAGGTCACAAATAAGATTGATGGTTGGAATAATTGTAAATTACTGTACTGTCATGTTAGACTAATTGTAGCATTGCAAACAATACTAGGGAAACCAAATACTTCAGGAATAAATTTGTTTTGAGGCCCAGGTTTTATAAACACTCTTTAGCCTGTGATTGTGTGTGTTGTGAAAAGGTAAGAAGAAAATGTCAATAGTGCCTACAGTGGTAAGTACTGCCGGTCTTGGGACATACGTTTAATTCTCGAACAGGTTACTGTCTGCCTCTGTTTAATGTTCTCCCCATACCTTTAAATGTTTTTCTTTCTGGGTACTCTTCTTTCCTCCCCACTGCAAAGTACAAAAATGTTTATTAATTGGCCAATCTAAACTAGAGCACTGCGAGTCAGTGGGAGTTAGTGGGAGTGTGTGACTCTGCCTGTGTTTGGCTGGCATCCCATCTAACATTGGTTCCTCTGTTGAAACCACTGTTGTTGGCAGACTGTGAAACCCTACACTCAATGTGGATGGATGACTGCAAAAATTTATTTATTTACCTGTCAACTTTAACCAAAGTAACTTCTCATCTACATAAATAAAATTATATGTTGTTGGTATGTTTGTTTGTCTTTCTGTTTTTTCACTAATCACACAAAAATGGTAGAATGGACTTTCATGAAGCTTAAAATATAACGTATATGATGTAACACAGAGAGCGGTTGTAATGGTAACCCGAAAACAAGTCCAATAATGGGAACTACAATTCCCATCAGTCAGCAGGAGTGCATTGGGAGGACACCATTATACTGTAAGCTAGCCCAAAAATTTGCACAGGCCAAAGCAGGATCTCATCTAAGTGTGTCGGTACAGTGATTTCTTCTCAACAGTTGGATAACAATTTTATTGTCTTTCTGGATTACATATTTTGTTTAAGAGTACATTATTTTGTCTCATTGTGGGTTTTGTTTAGCCATATTGAATTACCAAAATTTTTTACTTAAGTAAACCTTTTTGTGAGAATAATACATATCCCAAAGGGATGCACAAAATTATTTGTGAAATTGCTTGTGAAATGAAGTTTGGCATCAATTACACAAGACTGTTTGTGAAAAGAAACACATCTGTTTTGCTCACCACTATTTATTATTTTATGTTATAGTATAAGCAAGTTTAAAAAATGGATAGATGGTATTATATGTAACTAATGGATGAAAATTCAGGCCACCAGACAAGGACAGTGACAGATTGCTCTGTGTAGGTGAAATGTACGGATAGGAATTTTATTAAACCATTTACACATGACAATAACGCTGAAATAAACTGATGACACCACATTTTTTAATCAAAGCAAAACATTATTTTTTTAAAAAAGTCAATGCTCTCGTGTACCTGCATATTGTTACCAAGTGTGATAGAGATTAGCTACTGTAAATCTAAATGACACTAGATTTTGTATCGCATGCCGAGTTGCTGTTCAGAATATGGCCAAAAGAGAATGACTGAAGATGGCTTTTTATGATAGACATTTACATTTATTTTTTGCTAAGGCATTTATAATTTTAGGTTTAGATTTGTAGAAATTTTAAATCAATGTTGAATGAATTAACTTTGAATCATCTTTATAACATTACCAAATTTCACTGCTTGTGCTGTCTCCTATAATAAATAATACAGGAACTTACAATGATGTCTATCAACCCAAACCCCCCACCAGCCTCTCTACTAATGAATGCTTTACGCAGTTCATGGATTCATTTATTAACAGTCCATCCAGGTTATTAATGGGTGATTAAATATCTATTCATGAAACCACACTAAACCAGGAAATACAAAGAAACAGCATTCATGGTTCCTACCTAGCAAGGAGCCACAAATCAGGAATCCAATCTCCCACAAAATGAATATGTTCGCAAATAATAAGAGCAGAGAAATAGTTTGATATGTAATGTAGGTGATAGACAGGATGCTTACTTTTTATCCAGCAATGATAACCGGGTCAACGTTCAAAAAACATAATATTTGATTTCTTAGCTTAACCCATTTTATAAATATACATGTGCAATGCTGGGTAATTTGGCTAGTCATTAATACAAATGTTTACATATTGCTATTGGAGCTCCAAAATGTCAAGTGAATCTCTGCAGTGATTCATTTTGACACCTTCTGAATTACAGGTTAATGCTTTGGTCTGTTTGGTTAGGAATTACTGAGTAATAAAAGTGTATTCAGCAATAGCAAGGTATAATAAACCAAAAGACAAGCATTAATTATTGTACCTCTGCACACCATAAATTATTCTTCTTTTTTAATGCAAAAAAAAAAATGGCACAACTGTAAAAAGTGAAAATAAAGATAATAGAATTTCTGCATTCTGAAAGATGTTTTATGACCAGACAATGTTAAAGTACCACAAAATCATGATACATAGGGTCAGAAAACTCCTGAACATGATGGCAAGTCATCACACAGCATGCTCATACATATTTGCTTTTACTGGGGCAATCGGACTAACAAGAACATCGTCACAATATGTGAGAAAACTGGAGTACTCAAAGTAAAACCATTTGACCACAGTGAGATTTTAAATATTTCACTCCCATGGTTATCATAGTAGGTCTGAACACACGTTCCAGGAGCTGTAAGTCACTAATCACTGAACTGCTCATATGAGTATTTACAACATTTAAATAAAATATTTAATTTCAAGAATATCTTATGCAAAGAAGTACAAATAAGCCACATTTCCTTTGTCACTATCAAATATATTTAAACAACTGTATTATAAATAACATATTCAGCATAGAAATATATCAGTAAGATTGTTAGATTTAATTTTTCAAGTATCCATTCAATTTGCATCCATTAAGATGAGTACAAACAGTATAAAATTGTACAAAATATTGGCTGAGAATAACATAAATATTATTGCTTCTTTATTTTCTAGAGATTCATCTGTAAATATTTGATTCTGAAAGAGATAAAGATCTCTTTAGTGGTTTTGCTTGCAGTACGACACAAATTATTAAGTGTATGTGTCATTCATTGTATCTGCTTTCAAATGCTGTAGCATTCACCAGCTGTAATCTCTTCATGGAAAACTATGACTGTATAATTATCTGATAATTTGATCACTGAATTTTCCCAAGAAGTTTGTCTCTCAGCCCGATAAACCAGAACACAAATCAAAAAAAAGAATTTGATACCAATGAGTGATAAGAAAACATTGTGAACAAGAATAATTTAAACAATACATAGATTTCTTCTTTTACCAAGCAAGTTTCTTTTCATGAAAAAGGATGACCTTATTTTGCAGACAATGTGGGAGCCAACTAAAAATTTTAGTTGTCTCAAAGATCTTTAACAAATTACAGTTGGATTCCGTTTCACTAAAGAAATGACTTTGATTTTTATCAGTCAAAAGATTGAAAGATCCAGTCTTTGTTAAAGACATGAATAGCATGCCTGAGGTTTATTTTGAGCAGGCTTGAACACAAGTAAATAATATGGTAGTCAAAAGATGAGGTCAGAATCTATGTGATGGTCATGAAAGCAATGAGAACTAAGCAAATCCAGCCAAAGGACAAAGAGAGAATTGAAGGTCAGAAATAGAACTGAAGTTTGAGCAAATACAAGTGTTGTAATTCTGCAGCACAAAATGGTCAAAATTGGCCTCACGCTTCATAGCCAGGCCCCAGACTCAACAGGCTACTAGACACACTCAGGCTCAAAATGGGGTTCAGGCTTTTAAAAGTTACCCAGAAATACTCAAGTGAGAGAGGGAAACCACAAACATTTGGCTTTTAGGAAAACGCAAAACAAAGTTCCTTATATATGTATTACATAATTTATTAAATCATCAAAAAGGGCAAAATGCAAAACATAAGGTATAAAGGATTTGCTTAAAAAGCCAGCCCAAGGTAAAAAAGTCAATTGTGAAATATAATGGCAGAATCAAAGAGCCGAGCAAAAAATATATAGAAAACCAGAAAATCCAAACAGTACCTACAGCACTCCAGATCTCAATGACACACTGCCAGAAAGCTCTTAGAACATGAGGAATGTAGCTTCAAAGGAAATATACAATACATAAAATTAACATTTAAATAAAGAACTATTAAATTACTGTTAATATATTAAATAAAAAATAGAACTATTCAAATACTAACTTAAATGGAAACAAAAAAAACAGCAACATTTATTTATATAGCACATTTTCATACAAATAATGTAGCTCAAAGTGCTTTACATGATGAAGAAAGAGAAAAAAAGACAAAGTAAGAATTAAAATAAGAGAACACTAATTAACATAGAATAAGAGTAAGGTCCGATGGCCAGGGAGGACAGAAGAAACAAAAAAACTCCAGACGGCTGGAGAAAAATTAAAATCTGCAGGGGTTCCAGACCCTGAGACCGTCCAGCCCCCTCTAGGCATTCTACCTAACATAAATGATCAGTCCTCATTGTATTCAGGGTTTTCATGGAAGGACTTGATGATAACGGTCACGTGGACGTCTGGCCTTTAATCCATCAATCTAGAGACATCATGGTGCTTTGATTAGGTGGTGGTGGCACAGATTGCCACCACAGAAAACCGGAAAAAGAACAGAAGAGAGAGTAGGGGTTAGTATGGATTTTGGAGCCACCATGAATAGTAATGATAATTAATTGAATATACAGAGCATCAAGATTAAACTAAAATGAAGTTATGGGAAAGCCATGTAAAAGTAATGAGTTTTCAGCAGTTTGTTAAAGTGCTCCACTGTATTAGCCTGGCGAATTCCTATTGGCAGGCTGTTCCAGATAATGGATCAACTATATCAGAAACAATAACAAAAAAGAAATTAACCTTAGCAAGGGAACAAACCCTTGCTGTTACATAACAACAAAAGTCCTAGCATTAGAGCCTATTTGGTAAAGAAGGTAACTATCGATATTTAAGTTGTTTCAAGTATACAACCTGAATTTGAACCTGCCATATGGTGCTGTATTTATGGAGAAAGTACTGGTGACATCATTGAACCCGGTCACCAACAGAACTGGAATGTGAGGAAATGCAAACTAAATTTCATCAAGAAAATAAGACAGTAACGAGGAGCAGAAATGGTCTGAAGTGAAATCCACACATACAAAAACCCAAAAACAGACAAAAACATGTGTATAAAGCTGGCTGAGAACTAGAGTCTTGACTTGGATATCTTACAAAATTCATCACTATCGTCAAGCTGTTACACAAACAGGTAATTGCAACTGTCTTCTGAAACAAGGTAAAAAAGTATGACTTTGCTATCTGAACAGGAGTCAAAGAGCATTATGTCATTATTTTGGTCCTTTCCACCATTTGCCTTAACATTATTCAGGTAATAATCATTGAACCCTCTCCCTGTAGCATCAAGACTGAGGGAAAATGAAGAAGTCTTGACCACCTTCTGTACCTCAGGAGCCAGCAGTCCCAAAAGGAAATCATTAAGGAGGAAGTTTGACGTCACATCAATATATCTTCAAGAAAGCCGGGCAATTTTATGTCTGAGAACTGTAACCAAGCTAATAGTCTACAAGGCAATTATTGCACTATTTTTAGTGTTTAATAAAAAAGACTTGGTGTAGCTACGATATTTCAAAAGTCACATGAGATCCCATTAGCGTTAAGCATTGTCACAACAGTTTCAGTGTTTTCACCAAGGCAAAGGTGACTAGCATGAAAGGAATCAACCTACAGAACCAGCTCTAGTGGCGTTGCCACTGCATCTGAATGCAGGACTCCAATTTCTGCAAATATATCTGCTACTCTCAGCTTAGCAATACTAGCTGGGTGACATTAGCCATGGAGCTTCTTCTGTGCCAGCACTTGATCCATCAAGCACTACTGTACTTGGAAACTGGCTACCTTTCTGATCTGACAGACAGTAGACAGGTACACAAAGAGAAGAAGCAGATGTCAAGTTTGCAAAAACCTCTCCCAGATGGAACCTCCTGTTTGTATTGTCCCATGGTTTGTGGCTAATGATTGAAACTCCTTGAAGGTCACACATGACAGGCATCATTCGCGTGTTATTGTAGAAAAATAGAAATGAAAAAGAGATGGGATGGCTTTTGTGAGAAATTTCCATTGATGTACACAAACCATTTTTGTCTCAAAAGAGCTTTGGGTTCAGGGAATAGACAGTTGTGATTTTGATATGAATGCATAATATTTTGAATGCAGACTTTGTGTTGCTATTTTCTCTGTGGGCTCTCTAGACACCTTGCTATCTATTCATACATGTGCATTTTCTGTCTCAGGGCAGCTACCAAGAATGTGTCATGATTGAAAGGAGTAGTATAACATAACTGAATATAGAATCAAAGGAGTCTCTTTGTGCTGAAGACAGACAATGAGTTAAAAATAAAAACAGGTGAGAGTAAAGCAAATACATGAGTCATTCACTAAGCAGACTTTTAAACAACTGATGTACATCTATCTAGTTTTATTCAAGTCTTCCTACACTGTTAATTTACTTTGTAACTGAACTAAATGTAACATGTTCTAATAAAAGACACGTTTTTGTGTTTTTAAATCTGTTAAAGTCATGTGGCATATTCTAAGAAAGCTGATAAAATGGACTGGCATGTTCACTTAACTAAAAAAGTATTTGCTAAGCTGCTCTGGAACTGCTTTACATTAGCAATAAGCAGGACAAACCCTCTATAGCCCTGTCAACCTTTCACATTTGTCCACAAAAGTTAGTAACTTTGCATGATGCTTTTTATTATGCAAATAAAATTTTAAAAACTGAGCACATAAGTCCAAAATGCAGAATTTCACAAATTCATCAAATAGAAAAATACACAAGAGAACTCACCACTACCACAAGCACATTCAATGAACTACAAGGGTCTGGGTGTTGTCCCCACTTATATAGGGCTGAAGGCAGTCCCTTGACAATGATGAGCAGGTTGCTCACACCTGTTAGAGTACCACCCAAACATGCAAAATAACACAACAGAATACTTTATGGACAAAAAGAAACAAAATGATCAACATTGCTAACATAAAATATTAACAAAACTAACATAAAAACAGAATTAGGGGTTAGGGACCATGGCTGAAACATAATAGAAAAAATCTATTTGTACTCTCCAATGACCATATTCTGCTGAATATGAACCATAAAGCAGTCTCCACACACCAGCACCAAAGTTAAACGAGTCTCCCATCCTTTATACCGTTGTCTGCCAATATCAGGATGAAGAACATGACAGACACATTCTCCTAAAAGAGAGAGATTGAGGTATGAAAATGGGGAGAGAAACAACAGTAGTGATGACAATAGTAGTTTCTGGCACTTTTCAAAAGTGTGATTTAGCTCAATGTCAATATAAATTCACACAAAAAAGATTAGGCCACAGCTGCTTTCCCACACCTCTATCTTTGTCACTGGCAGTTTTAATTTAGATTTGTACTTAACACTAGAATCCCTGAAGCCTACGAAAATATTCATAAGGCTGGGTCACCTTAAATTCCCTCGCACCTCGTCTTCATTGTCTTTGTTTTGCAAATGTGTCACTCATCCCCTAGTTGGTGGAATGAGCTGCTCACCTCCATCCAAACTGCTGATACCCTCAAAGTGTTTAAGAAGTGACTGAAAACACTGAGGTTCTGTGAACAGATGTCAATTTGTTACCTGGTAATATTTTTGTTATTGCTAGCTTTGCAGCTCTTCACTTTTGGAGGCCAACTTTTATACCCTGTCTGCTACATTTATTCAGAACAGTCCTTAGACTGCTATTACTCGATTATGTTGACCTTATGTTGTAAGTCGCTTTAGATAAAAGCATCTGCTAAATAAATAAATATAAATAAAATGAAAATTTGAGAAAATTGAATTTAAGGGTGTTTTATTAAAAAATAATATAAAAACATATTTTTTATATGAAGTATAAATACATATTTTTATTTACAAATTTAATCACTCATCTGAGATTGAGTGGGGACAAAACGGCATATCCACAGACTGAATTCAAAGGAACAGCCATTGTCCAAAAATAAATAAACCTAACCATCATTTTTTCACATTATTAGAGAGAATAATTGTTTCATTTTTGCCAAATTTCTGACACAGTATATCCCAAAAATCTTAATTTGAATAATCAACCAGAGATAATATCAGTAGATGTTGCTTCTGGTTAAAACACTATTGATTTAATCGAAAATGTATGACTTTTTGAAAATCTTCAGTTTTGATAACAAGCCACTCATCTGTTTTGACAGAAAGAATAAGTGATGGGAACTTTCTTTATCTTATATAAAATTAGAATTTATATAGCTTCAGGCTTGTCACTGATAGTAGCCAGTAGAAATCGGATAACTGGATTTTAAATGAATTTAAAATTTTACAGATGAACTGCAATGTGCGTAAATCCAGGTGACGGCTTTTCAAGACTACACTTCAAATTGGCAGCAAACTTGGAGGGAATTATGAAGAGGACTCGAAGGCTTCCTTATGCCTACAACACCTGAAAGTGTAAGAGACACTGAGAAAATGAAAGTGGAGTGTATTAAATACTCCCATAATCCACAAGTATGTAAACAACTTAGCTGCATTGGAGATAAATAACATCATCCTATCAACGGAAATGATTTTTTCTGTCACCAACACTTTAATGATGGCTCACTCTGACCCTGTAGTAATATGTTTTGACTTCAGCTATGTGATTGTGGAACAGTGTGTGACTTGTTCCACTTGAGGAAATAATAAATTGGACCTGCTGTATTTAAATGTTAAAAATGTGTTTAAGTGTAATGTATCTAATCCTTTAGGCAAATCTGACCACAACCTGATTCATCTTATTCCCAGCTACAAAACTGTTATTAGACAGCAACCTGTTACCACCAGAATAGTGAAGAAGTGGAGCCTAGAGGCTGAAATGGTCACTTGCAGAAATTCTCAGATGATTCTGCACTTATGGGATGTATTGATAAAGGGGAATAGACAGAGTATAGGTGTCAGGTGGCGAAGTTTGTTTTTTTGTTACAAAGAGAATTGTATTGCATTTTAACATCAGCAAAACTAAGGAACTGGTTATTGACTTTCACCGAACCAAAGACCCTCTATGTCCGGTCACTATCCAAGAAGTGGATGTAGAGGTGATCCACTCCTACAAGAACAAGGGGGTCCACAATAATGACAGGTCGGACTTGCATTGGAGCACAGAGGAACTGTATAAGAAAGTGCAGAGCATGCTCTATTTCCTTAGGAGACTGAGTTCCTTTATTGTGGGATGTGACATCTTCTATAACTCTGGCCAGTGTCATTTTCTGCACTGTGGTATGCTGAGCTGGTAACATCATTTCAAGAAAGGCCCACCAAATCAACAAGCTAATTGAAACGGCAAGCTTACATATAGAATGCAGTCTGGACCCCCTGGAGGCAGTAGAGAAGAAGAGAACCAAACATAAACCGGAGTGCCATTATGAACAAAGCTGCACATCCTCTCTCTGACACACTAACACTAAGAACTTTAAGCCAGCAAATTATTCAGCAGAAGGGTGTCAGAAAACACTACAGGGAATACTTTATACCAACAGCACTATGCCTGCATAATGCCTTACTGTGACTGTGATTGCCAAGTGAGAGCTTTTTTCTTTTCAATTTTTGTTGCTTTATTGTAATTTCAGTGTGTGTATATTTATTTATTTACTTATCTGCCTTTTTATGTACAGTATTTATTTATTTAAAAAGCTTCTGTAAAAGGCCAAATTTCCCTCTAGGGCCAAATAAGGTTCTATCTAATACATGGTTTACTACAAAATTGGGGTCAACCCAGCTATTATTAAAAGTAAGGCAGCTTTTTTAACATAATACATTCACCCACGGTTGTATTTGTAACTGTTTTCTATTGATTTGTAATTTCTGTAATATTTTTCCACCTCTTTGGAGTGAGCAAGTAATCAATTGGGGATCCTGCATACAGACTATAATCTACTGTCCTTGCTGCCCAAATAAAACAGGCCAGAAATCGCTGTTATGCCAAGACATGGCATTAAATAAGTAGTGGTCAGGGAACAGAACAGGCACTGGCAAAAACAAAAAAGGTAACACAATTAGAGACTATGATAAGCAAGAAGATTAGAACATTAAAACAATCTTCCTATTAGAATCAGTAGGACCAAGGTCTTAAAATTCAGTAAAACTTAATAAGATTTAAACAAATGGTTACACAATACAGCATTGTAAAGTGCTCAGATGCTGCTTAGAAGCTGCTTAAATATTATCTCTATATATATACAAACTCCAATGCCTGTCTGTATGTCTGTCCACTTTTCACAAGAGAACTACTTAACGGATTTAGATCAGGTTTTTTTCTATAATTTACTTGAACATTCTGGTTGATTTTTCAGCTTTGCTCATAGCGCTAAGTATCACAGTTCGCTTCCAGGACCGATTTATTCACGCAAATCCAAGACAAAGACAGTGAGCCGAGGGGAGAGAGAAGCGTGACGTCAGGAGTAGGGACCCGGGCAGGGCCCTCCTCACTCACACACCAGCCTCCATTTGAGTCAGTCTACCTCTCGCGATGTGTTGGAGCATACCTTGACTCCGCTTAGCTAGCAATACCTGTTTGTTTATTGATTTTTAAAGTTTGCCCTCTTTCTCTACTACACGGGTGGAGTCGTTGGGGACAGCTAGTAACTAATAAAGTCAAATAAGCTCAGGTGATTCCACAGCAAGTATCATTGTCAAGGAATCATTTGCAAAACATTGAGCATTAGGAGTAGTCAAAGGGTAAGATATCATATAAATTGGAATGGACATCAATACCACAACTTTTCTGAGATACAAGGCACCTATGATGGAAAGAGTAGCCATTTTAGAAGATGAGAGGGAAACATGCAATATATTTCTGATGAGAGAAATAAGACAATTCGAGACAAGGCAACATCTATAAATGTTAAAATTGAGAGGTGTAGATTCAGAGTTTTTGACAGAAGAAGAGTAGTAAAGTAATTCTAAAAGACCAGCCAGCCAGTTCCAGGAAAGGTTAGGATCTCAGTCAATAGATACCAAACATTTGTCATGTAGGTATGTCATCAGATAACAAATAACTAATTTAATCTATACATCTTCCTCTCTACTGTAACAGAACACATATTGCAAATGCATACTCATGTCAAAAAGATGGCTCTAAATGTAACAGGAGGTTATAGCACAAATAGGAAATGGGCTAAAACAGGTACAATAAACAGGAGTTACTTTGGTACATAATGTTGTTTAAAAACTGAAAATATAAAACCTTATGCTTATAATATCATTAGTGACATTTGCACTGTTCATTACTATTCCTGTTGAATGTTTAATTATAATTTCATTACATCAATAATTGACTATGGAAATAATAACTTCAATAAA
Organism: Polypterus bichir lapradei; assembly: GCA_026402145.1. NCBI lineage: Eukaryota > Metazoa > Chordata > Cladistia > Polypteriformes > Polypteridae > Polypterus > Polypterus bichir. The sequence continues at coordinate 64,890,007 of JANRMT010062807.1, read as the reverse complement.
CATTCAGACAATGCTGCATTAAGAGAAGACTCATTAATAGACTAAATTTGTATGACTCAGCACACAGAGAAATTCACTTATAATTAAAGAATAAATCAAGGAGCACCTTTATTGATTCACATAGCCACATTGAGAGTGCAATCCCAAAACAGGCATTTAGCCTATCACAACAATGAATATGCAGACTAACTACTGTCAAACTATAACTAATCAGCTATTGGTAACTATAATTAACTGTTCATGTAAAATATTACAAACATAAAGATAAACTGGCTTTGTGAAAGGAACTAGTGGACTTCTAGGGGATTAAAAAAACATGCATTTTATCATGGCCTCTGTACCAAGAGAGCATTGTGTTTGAAAACAATCTAAACATCTTTATATTCTCCTGCTACTGGAATAACAGTTAAAAGTCTTTGAATAAGTGTAGATCAGTAAGCCAAAGTCTTCACTCCACAGGCTGCCTTGTGATATTTGTCATTCCCAAATACAACTGCTAGTTACTGCGGGTTCTTAAGATCTTGCAAAATCTCCTACTGCCATAATAGTGCTGAGAGCGTCCCCCAGAGAAAGCACTTGTTTTCAATTATCACTGAAATTTGTGGTGGAACCTAAGTGTTGTGTACTCTGTTGTTTGTTGTACATTGTTTTCTCAGACTCTTGGACAAAGTGTTTAAAATCAAACAGAAGAACACTAATTACTGTTAGAAAGCATCAACTATCTAGTGTTTGGTTCTAGAATTACTGTTTAGATTATTTGTGTTTTAAATTTCTGAAAACTGAAACTCGTACATTAGATGATACCATCCATCCATCCATCCATTATCCAACCCACTATATTCTAACTACAGAGTCACGAGGGTCTGCTGGAGTCAATCCAAGCCAACACAGGGTGCAAGACAGGAAACAAACCCTGGGCAAGGCGCCAGCCCACCGCAGGGCGCACACACACACACACCCACACACCAAGCACACACTAGGAACAATTTAGGATCGCCAGTGCACCTAACCTGCATGTCTTTGGACTATGGGAGGAAACCGACGCAGACACGGGGAGAACATACAATCTCCATGCAGGGATGACCCGGGAAACGAACCCAGGTCTCCTTACTGAGAGGCTTAGATGGTAACAGTGTTCATATTAAGCTCTGTGTGTGAGTGATCGCTCAAGGAGTATATTTTAAGAGCATGGCTCATGATCCCTCACAAATAGATCAAACTTTCAAACAAAATTAAACTATAAAAATTAATACAAATTAATTAAACTAATTCAATTACCAACTTTATTTAAATGAGTTTTCAGCAAAATTGCACTATATGTAACGGTCTATGCCTTTGTGTCTTTGTCACTTTTGCCATGTCTACACACAAAGCTGATGAGAGTTCAAGTAGTACATCAAAGTCTTTGGGGTTTAAGACACAGTGGTTGATGGAATGGTTGAAATGGATTTCCCTCAAAGCACTGGACAGCATGGGCTTCTGGGAAGTACTTGTTACTACTCATAGATGGATGGTGTTATTTGCAATATTTGATTGAAAAAAGGATGATTTCAAAGTGGGTGCTGTTTTCACTTTTGGTACATTTGTGGCCTATTTTAGGTCTTAAGTGCTAGCTGTGAAAGAGAATTCAGTCTAATAGGTAATACAAAAACAAAATCTAGAAATCACTTACATGCCAAGCATTAAGAACACTTGATGAAAATTAAACTCTTTCAATTCTGAACAGATTGTTAATGTTGATAAACTTGTGCGAGACAGAAAAAGTCAGAAGAGAAACTATTCAGTGAAATTTTGAGTAGAAATAAATTGTTTGTTAAAACTGTTATCTCTCTCTCTCTTCTCCTGGGTGTTTTAGTCTCTTGGTGAGGGGTTGGCTGTATGGGTTCTTCTTTTCCATTTGGTTCGGTCCTCGGTGTAAGCCATAGTTCCTTCATATCACGCTGTACTGTATCCCTCCACCTCTTCTGCTGTCCACAACTTTAATGTCCAAATACTTTTGCTACTAATGCAGGCAGTGTCTTCTCTCCACTACATGTGTCCATACCATCTCGGCCATGCTTCCCACAATTTCTCTCTAATGCCTGCTACTCCAACAGTACGATAGATGTCTTTCAGTGTGACTCCAGTAATTCAGCCCAATATTCTTATCTTCATTTTTTCTAGAATTTCCTCTTCTTTCCTTCTCAGTACCCATGCCTCTGCCCAATACATTAGCACCGGTTTTATCATGGTCTTGTACACTTTCCTTTTTAGACCGGCATCTTCTTATTATATATCATGTCATACAGTTGTTTCCAATTCTGCCGAGCTACTTTAATTCTGTGCTTAACATCCTCCTTTTGCATTCACTAGTGACCCTAAATACTTCAAGATGACAACTTGCTTCAGTACATTTCCTCTTATATCAGGACTTCATCCATTCTGGAGCACACCATAGTTTCAGTTTTCTGGATGCTGATTTTGAATCCTTTACTTTCCAAGGTATTCTGCCATAAATTAAACCTGGATTGTAGGTTGGCAAGTGAATTCTCAGCCACAATCAAATCGTGTGCATACAGCATGTCCCATGGCAATTCTCTTCTGGCACTGATGGTGTCCATCACAATTATAAATAATAACGGACTGAAGCAAGATCCTTGATACAAACCAACTTGTATTTCAAAGTCTGTTGTGTTGGCACTGTTGTTTTTGCACCATCATAAATTGACTTGATAACCCGTATGAGTTTCTTGGTGACTCCTTCCTTTCTCAAGCTCCAGTATACCACCTTTCATGACACCCGGTCAAATGCCTTCTCAAGATCCACAAGATCTTTTCTTGTACCTCGTGGAATGAAGATGGCATTGATCATGCCTCTTCCCGTCATGAAACCAAATTGATCTAAGTGAATTTACACATTCTGTCAGATTCGTCTTTCAGTCACTCCTTCATATACCATCAATTCAATTTTCAGCAATATAGTTTCCGCATATAACTTTATTAAAAGTGTTACCAGTTCAATTAATTTTTCAATACTTAGCATTAAACATGAAATGCAGTAAATAATCATGTGTGATTTTTTTTTGTGTTATATACGGAATTGTACTCTTAATACAGATTCTCAAAAATTGTTGGTGTTTAGAACTTGTTGCTCAGAAAAAGAAAAAGTTGCATGTACCAGGCCATTCCTTAGAGGGAACATTGAACGCTGCTATTATAACAACAACAACAACAACATTTATTTATACAGCACACTTTAATACAAACAATGTAGCTCAAAGTGCTTTACATAATGGAGAAAGAGAAAAAAGACAAAATAAATAATTAAAATTAGGGAATACTAATTAACATAGAATTAATGTAAGGTCCGATGGCCAGGGAGGACAGAAAAAACATAAAAAAAAGTCCAGATGGCTGGAGAAAAAAATAAAATCTGCAGGGGTTCCTAGGCCTCGAGACCGCCCAGCCCCCTCTAGGCATTCTACCTAACATAATTGACCTCACAATCAGTCCTCATTGTATTCAGGGTTCACATGGAAGAATTTGATGATGATGGTCATGTGGACTTCTGGCCTTTAATCCATCAATGTAGGGACATCGCTTTGATTAGGTGGTAGTGGCACAGATTGCCACCACAGAAAACTGGAGAAAGAACAGAAGAGAAAGTAACGGTTAGTACAGATTTTGGAGCCACCATAAATAATAATAATGATAATTAATTGAATATACAGAGCATCAGGATTTAACTAAGATGAAGCTATGAGAAAGCCACGTTAAAGTAAAGAGTTTTCAGCATTTTTTTAAAGTGCTCCACTGTATTAGCTTGGCGAATTACTATTGGCAAACTATTCCAGATTTTGGGTGCATAACAGCAGAAGGCTGCCTCACCAGTTCTTTTAAGTTTAGCTCTTGGAATTCAAAGCAGACACTCATTTGAAGATCTAAGGTTACGATTTGGAGTGTAAGGTGTAAGACATTCTGAATATAGGATGGAGTGAGATTATTTAAGGCTTTGTAAACCATAAGCAGTATTTTAAAGTCAATTCTAAATGGCACAGGTAACCAATGTAGTGACATCAAAACTGGAGAGATGTGCTAGGATTTTCTTTTCCGAGTTAATATTCTAGCAGCTGATTTTTGCACTAGTTGCAAACAATGTATGTCTTTTTTTGGTAGTCCTGAGAGGAGTGCGTTACAGTAATTTAGCCAACTGAAAACAAAAGCGTGAACTAATTTTTCAGCATCTTGCAATGTTATAAGAGGTCTAACTTTTGCTATATTTCTTAAGTGAAAAAATGCTGTCCTAGTGATCTGATTGATATGTGATTTAAAATTCAGGTCAGAGTCAATAGTTACCCCTAAATTCTTTACCTCTGTCTTGACTTTTAATCCTAATGCATCAAGTTTATTTCCAATAACCTCAGTATATCCATTATTGCCAATCACTAAAATTTCTGTTTTCTCTTTATTTAGTTTGAGAAAATTACTACTCATCCATTCGGAAACACAAGTGACACATTGTATCAGTGAATCAAGAGTGTTGGGATCGTCAGGCACTATTGATAAAAACAGCTTTGTGTCATCAGCATAGCTGTGGTAGTTCACATTATGCTGACCTAACGGAAGCATGTAAATCAAAAAGAGGAGCGGACCCAGGATAGAGCCTTGTGGAACACCATATAGAATATCATGTGTCTTTGAAGTATAATTACCACAACTAACAAAGAATTTTCTACCTGCCAGGTAGGATTCAAACCAATTGAAGACACTGCCAGAGATACCCACCTACTGACTAAAGTGATTTCTAAGAATATTGTGATCAATGGTGTCAAATGCGGCACTCAGATCTAAGAGGATGAGAACAGATAAACGGCCTCTTTCTGCATTTGCCTGCAAGTCATTTACTACTTTAACGAGTGCATGTTCTGTACTGTGATTTGTTCTAAAACTTGACTAAACTTATCAAGAATAGCATGTTTATTGAGGTGGTCATTAAGCTGCATAATGACTGCCTTCTTTAGAATTTTACTTAAGAAAGGCAGGTTAGAAATAGGTCTAAAATTTTCAAAAGCAGAGGAGTTAAGATTATTTTTCGTGAGTAGGGGTTTAACTACAGCAGTCTTAAGACAGTCTGGGAAGACCCCCGTATCTAATGATGAGTTTACTATGTCAAGAATACCATCAATTAGCACAACAGATACTTCTTTGAAAAAACTTGTTGGTATTGGGTCAAGGGCACAGGTGGAGGGTCTCAGTTGAGAAATTATTTTATGTAAATCAGGTAAATCTATCCTGGTGAAAGAATTTAATTTGTTTATAATGGAGTACCAAGGTTTAAAAGGATCAGTATTGGGGAGATGTACTATATCATTTCTAATATCATTAGTTTTTTGATCAAAAATGCAGCAAAAGCCTCACAAGTTTCATTGAAAGTTTTTTGGAGGCATTCCATTGAGTGACCTGGATTTAGCAGACAATCAATTGTAGAGAACAAGACTCTGGGATTACTAGCATTGTTACTTAAAATTCTAGAGAAATAACACCGCCTCTTAAGACGTACTATGTTGTTGTATTCTGTTATTTTAACCTTCAATATTTCATAATGGAAAGTCAGTTTAGTTTTTCTCCATTTACGCTCAGCTCTCTGGCATGTTCTCTTAAGATCAGACACTCTTTGGGTCTTCCACGGTATAACAGTACTAGAAGATTTTTTAACTGTCTTTTCAGGTGCGACTATGTCAGCAGTAGCTCTCACCTTAGTATTAAAATTTTCCGCCTAACTATTTACATTATTCTCACTATTGTAGTAAGCACTATAAATGGACTGGTTTCTTATAATTCTTTGAAGCTGCTGATGAATCAAAGAAGTGTTTTTTAACAATGTGCTTCTCGTGAATATTTTCTTTCATTATTTCTATATTAAATAGTAAGAGAAAATGGTCTGATAGACCAATATCAATGATCTGCTTCATATCAACTTTTAGCCCTTTTATAATTACTAAGTCTAACTTATGACCTGCTTTATGTGTAGGCTGACTAATGTGCTGGATCAAATCAAAAGAGTCCAGGAGGTTCATGAACCTCAACCTCAAAAGAGTGAAGCAAAGTTCTACAGTATGAGGACCTGTTGGGCAAGCAACTCAACATGTAACAAAGAAGGCTGATCTTTCTTGTAATGAGATGTGTGATTAGCCCTTTCCTTAAATTAATGTTACAAAAAAGTTAATGAACCAGTAATTAATTTTGTAGAAAATATTATTTGCCCACTAGAAACAATCATCAAAACATGGCACTGATATTGCTGAAAATTACAAATATCTTGGGACAATTATAGATTCGATTAAAACACTGAAAGCTTCAAAAAAAGAACTGAGTAGAGCAGAAACTTTATTTGCCATTTGCACAAGTACAAGAATTCAAGTACATTTGAAAGCTTGAACTCCCTCAGTCAACCAAATGTTTAATTTAACAAAATAAAAAATTTCATACATAATTTGTAGAAAATAAATAACAAGGTCCTTAAATATCAAGGTGCTTAAATATCAGAGACAGTTAAGAGAGAAGAGGATGGGGGACTAGGAGAAGCATGAACATACTTCTCCACAAGCTGTATATCTTTAGCAACTATTCTGATTGCTGCTGAAAAGAAGTTGTTATAAAACTGTTCTGTTTTTAATTAAATTCTCTATCCTTAGGTGTCTGAGGTTATACCCAGGTTTCCTACACATGAACAGAGAATCTCATGGATGAAAGAGGTCTCTGAGGATGGCTAGTGCTTTGTTCCTACATTGGTGTACAGAATTTTAATGGAGGAAGTTGAAAACCAGTAATCCCCAGTGCAGTTGTTATCACCCTTTGTAAAGCTTTCCTTTCATCCTAGTGTTTACAAACCATACAGTGATGCTTCCAGTCAGGATATTCCTTCTTTACTTCTCTGGCATGATAACACTACCTGTGTATTCACTCCTTTTCTCCTCGGTGTTTGATGGGCCCTGCCCATATAACAAATGCACAGCATGATGGCATAGTGGTTAGCACTGCAATTTAATGAACTCAGGGTTGTGGGTTGCAGTCTCACTGCTGATTCTTGTCTGTATCGATTTTAGCTTCTCTTTTTTTCTACATGGATCTTCCACCAAATTTATCTCCAACAGTTAGATTAATTGATAATTTGATATTGGTCCTCTGTGAATGTATCATGTAGTCGGCAGGTGCCCAATCCAGTGCTAAATCCCGCCTTGAGAATATTGATGCTAGAATAGGTTTTGGCCCAGTGGGGTACTAAATTGGTTTAAGTGGAATTCATAATGTGAGGTTATATAACAGAAATATATTATACTAATTGCTCAATATGTTATATAGAATAGAGACAAATTCATGAAATAATAATTGACTGTTCTGTCAAAATTATTCCAAGAACTAACCTGAATGAAAAGAACCACTGCATATTAATTGAATTTGTTATGATATGACAAAACTTCATATTAAGCCTCAGCATTTCCAATTATCTGTTTGTTCATGTACTCTATTTTAATTACAGTAAAATTCCGTTACAACGAATATCTTTACAACGAAATTTTCATTATAACGAAGTATTTTTATGGTCCTGACAGCTCTCCCATATAAAATGAGTCTAGTACATTCAGCAGATACTTTTAATTACAACGAAGGGCACAAAAGACCTTGAAATGCCTGAATGAATCATCCACAGAGCAGTAATTTCTGTCGATCATCAATCATTTGTTGTGCACAACGATTCCCAAACAGAAACACTGTAATTTTTTTTCTTTCTTCGAATTTTCCTCGTACTGTTTTTTTTTCTGCCTTTTTTGTTTTCTGCGGTTTTCAGTGATACCTTTTGCTTATTGCTCATCAACATCTGAAAAACATCCATTGGAATTTAACTCATTGTCACCCTCCTATAGAAACGGCAGACACAAAAAACGCTAACAGTTCATATTAGAAAAAAAAACTTTAATTTTTTGCAGATCTCGATTGCGTCAAAAAGAAAAAAGACGCTGCCAGTGAATTCGGAATTTCGCCATTGACACTGTCAACTTTCTTGAAAGACCGAGCAAAAAAAAAAGAAAAATCTCGGGTTGCAAACGTATGTGAACTCAAGAAACTCGTTCAAGAAACATTCCTATTAATGTGGCACTCATTCAAGAAAATGTGAGTTTTGTAAACTCTCTTGGGACCTCCCCCAACTAGACAGCATACCGAAGAGCGTCCCGAAGTACGATCTCCGCGTCTGTATGGGGCACACAGCTATGCTGCGTCTCTCTGCCAAAGTAAACAGAAAAAATCTCGATGGGTGATGCAAGGTTAGGAGCAAGTATATTGTAAATGCAGATAACAGGATTACTTGGTCACTGACCTGGCCACAACCCTGCCTGACTGCTGTGTGTGTGTATAGCAGAGTGGCAGATCACGCTACAATAAATAAGTGTGCCGTTCCTATTTCAAGCTGAATAAAGCTGGTTTTGCTAAAGTACTGAGAATAAGCCTTGTGTTTTGGGGTGCAAGACAGAGACTTATAGCGCGACCCTGATCTTTTATGATTTGCTTCTGTGGCACTTCACTGAAGCAATGTGAGCCTGCTGTTGCCCTGCCCCAGCAATGGACATACAATCTTCCATAGACGCTGCAATAATCGTGCAACCGTTGGGTGGGAAGTGTGCGGGTCCAGAAGTGTTCAGAAACCTCACAATATGAAGAAGAAGAAAAGGATGATTCGGCTTGTGATTGATAACTGCTGCACACAACATGCTTCCACATTTAGATAATGTTCGCGTTGAATTCCTCCCACCCAATTGCACAGCAGTGCTTCAGCCATTGGATTTGGGCATCATTCACACCCTGAAAGTATATTATGGCAAGGAAATGCTGAGAAAAATTGTAGGCAGGAGGAGATTAAAATTAACGCGAAAAAATGTATTGAAATGATTGCAAATGCCTGGACGCAAGTTAAAGAAAGCACTATAGTAACAAATACAAAATCTCATTACAACAAAATTTTCGTTACAACGAAATATTTTTTAGGTCCCTGGGAGTTCGTTGTAACAGAATTTTACCTGTAGTTTAATTAGTTTCATGTTTCTGTTTCTAATTAGTTTTAATTAGATAGTTATAAAATCATGAGGTCAATACATAAAAAATTGAAAAAAGCAAAATACCACAATTCCAAAAAATTCATATTAGTGGAAAGGGAACAATTAGCAAGCAGTGTATTAACATATGTGTAAATGTTATACATATGCACTGTATTTTATTTTTGTTAAAATTAAGGTCAGAGCATACAGTGTATGCTCTGAACACAGTAACTGATGTCTTAATGAAGGAGATATTTTATTCATAACTTTGCTCAGTGGCTTATGGGTGCCCACGAGGTGACACTTCTCTGGTCATGGGTGACTTCAACTACTGGCACTGTGAGAATTGTGTCAGTCCCAGTGGACTTGTAAAAGGTTAGGGACGGCTGATTACTGGATCTTGGTTCCAGCACCCTGAACCACATCATTGGACTTAGTATTCCAGTACTGGTGATGCAGTAAAGGAGATTGAAGACATCCTCATGCTGGAGGCTCCTACAGAACTGCAGGGTCTGCAGATGTGCACAGTTTCTGAATTCTGATTGTTGTTGCTACTCTGAAGACCCAGCTTAGGTCCAGTAGGCCACCAACTACTAGAAGAATAAGGATAAACTTGGCCAGACTCCAAGATCTGGCTGTTTCTAATAAGTTTGTACGCAGTTTGTATGAGGTCCTTGCAGACTTGGGTGCGACTGCCGATTCTAATGTAATGTGGGAGACCTTCTGTCACAAGACTCTCAAGGCTGCTGAAGGTTATGTTGGTGTTGCCAGTGTTCCCAGAAGGACATATTTCATCTCACAGGGGACACTGGATATTTTCAGGAGAAGTCGCAGTGCATGGCTTGATGGTATCTCTAGTCTGTATAGGGAACTGAGAAGTATGGCTGTGAGGGATCTGGGGGAAGATAAGGAGGTATTTGTTAGAGGAATCTGTGAGCAGGTGATACACCATCTATGATCTAGCAACGTAATTCCGGCTTACAGACGAATCAAAGTATTACACACATCCAAACCTGTTCCTTGGAGAATCACAGCCAGGGCATGTGATTGAATGGTCCTTAAGGATGATGCTGCATTTGTGACTTACTTTGCTGGCTAATTTGAGTAGCTGATTAAAGCTGATCCTCCAGCTTGGACACTGGAAATCTATGGGTCCATGGTTCTCAAAGCTGATCCTCCAATTAGATGTAAACCATCCAATCTCACTGAGATTGCACCGTTGGTGACTCAGATGAGGGTATGGATGGCTGCAGGGATCTGTGGTATCCGGGGTGAACTTCTCCAGGGGAGCGGTAAAGCTGACCTCCTGGCATTGCAAGGAATCTTTGTTACCTTTTGGCAAACGGGCGTCACCCCGAGTGGAAAATCAGACTTGTTGTCCTTATTTGGAAAGGATGATTACCAGGATTGTGTCAGCTACAGTAGGATAACACTGCTCTCGGTGCCAGGTAAGATCCTCGCTAGGTTCATCCTTAATAGGATCTGTGATCACTTGCTCACCTATCAGCGACAAGAGCAGTCTTATTTTACGCCTAAGAGGTCTACCATCGACTGCATCCTGGCAGTGAGGGTTTTCATTAAGCGCAAATGTGAGTATCGGCAGAGTTTCTTTGCAGGCTTTGTCGATTTTCATAAAGCATTTAACTCAGTTGATTTAGCTGTACTATGGGACATCCTGAGACTTCACAAAGTTACTTGATGTCTTTTAAATTTTTTTTACATTTTCATTTACTTCTTTTTCTGACACTTTTATCCAAGATGACCTACAACATTTATAGTACAATTGGTTATATTTCTTTTTTGATCTTGCAATTGGAGCACAGGCAGGTTACTTGCTCATGGTCACGCAGTGTCAATAGCAGTATTTGAACCCTCAGGGTCTGAAGTCCAAAGCTTTAACCATTACACCACGCTGCCTAATGTCAGGGCCAGCCTATGCACTGGTACTCTGAGTGTTGTGCAGAGTGGAGGCAGAACCTCTGCATTCTTCCAAGTTGATTCTGGGGTACGTCAGGGGTGTGTTCTTGCTCCTACTCTGATCAGTGCCTGAATGGGCAGGGCAGGGTTGTGGCATCCAGTGGCTGTGGGGCATCTGTGGGTGAAGAAAGATTTACTGATCTTGATTTTGCCGGCAATGCTGTGATCTTTGCAGAGTCAATGGTTGCTCTGATTGGGGCTCTCGAGAAACTAAGCAAGGAGTCTGAGTTTCTGGGCTTGCGAGTGTCCTGGATAAAAACTAAGATTAAAACCTTTAATGACCTCATGGGCACAGCCATTAGCAAAGTTTCTGTCTGCAAAGAGAATATTAACTGTGTCAAGAAATCTACTTCCCTCGGCAGCAACATTTCTGCTGACTCTTCCTATGAAGTCGGTAGACGAACTGAGAGAGCATAGGGAGGAGGAAGGTCCAAGTCTTTAGCGTCCAGGTGCTTCTTGTCTTGCTATATTGTTGTGAGACATGGACACAATCCATTGACATGAGACGAAGACTGGACTCCTTTGGTACTGTGTGTATTTGGAGAATCCTTGGGTACTGCTGGTTTGACTTTGACTTTCCAAAGGAGGCACATTACCTGCATTGTGAGGGTGCATCAGTTTCAGCACTACTGCTATGTGGCGTGTTTCCCAGAGGGTGATCCGGCTTGCAGGATCCTCATTGTTGAGGACCCGAGCAGCTAGACCAGATCAAGGAGAAACCCAGTAACACCTGGCTTCAGCAGACAGATTGTCGTTTGTGGAAGGTGGGACTGGACCGCGTATCTGCCTGTTGGTTTGCCAACCAGGATCCAGAGGTGTTTCGATGTGTGGTGGGTCTGGCTACATGTTGTACCACTGCATGCTCCCCAACCAGACCTGAAAATTAAGAATTTTTGCAAGACATATGTCTATCCAAAATTTTAAATAAGTAATGTGTACTGATCATGGACAATGAAATCAAGATGCCTTAACTTGTACCACACCAAAATAAAAGCTATAGTTTAACTATCGAACTATATAAAAGCAATATGCAAAATCATCTGTCCACTACAAGTGAATTAAAGAGAGTAAGCATTGTTTTAGACATGGAAACATACAACAGCAGCAAATGGTACAGTCTACTTTAACTTCCAGGAAGTTTTTGATGCAGTTCCTCACACTAGAGAAAAGTCTGTTTATGAATCAGAGAATGCCAGAAATGATGTCCTGCAAGAATCAGCACTGAGGCATAGAGATGATTTCGATTAACAGTAAAAGGTCAAGGGAGTTAATTTTGCAGAAGGTCCATAATTAGGAAGATTGACAGCTTCTTCAGTCTTTATGAAAGTACAGTAACATTTTATTGGATCATTTTCCTTCTGCTTTCTATGTTATACTGCTTCATACACAGTTTTATTGAAACATTATAGGTAGTTATTATTTGCTGACCACCCCATAATTAAAGTCATCTTAAGGTCATAATTTAAAGAGGCACATTTGTCTCTTTTCACGAAGACTGGCATTAATAATAGTCAAAACCCTGTATTTGCCATTTTCTGAGAAATCTATTAGATAAGCATATCTTTTCTACTAGTTTTGTATGGTGCGGCACGGTGCCACAGTGGGTACCGCTGCTGCCTTGCAGTTAGGAGACCCGGGTTCGCTTCCTGGGTCCTCCCTGCATGGAGTTTGCATGTTCTCCCCGTGTCTGCGTGGGTTTCCTTCGGGTACTTCGGTTTCCTCCCACAGTCCAAAGACATGCAGGTTAGGTGCATTGGCAATTCTAAATTGTCCCTAGTGTGTGCTTGGTGTGTGCGTGCCCTGTGGTGGGCTGGCGCCCTGCCCGGGGTTTGTTTCCTGCCTTGTGCCCTGTGTTGGCTGGGATTGGCTCTAGCAGACCCCCCGTGACCCTGTAGTTAGGATATAGCGGGTTGGATAATGGATGGATGGATAGTTTTATATGTAAGTCACTTTATAAGTGCAATATTACTGGTGACGCAGTAAACTCTTAAGTAATACAAATCTATACTAATAAAAGGCAAAGCCCTCACTCACTCACTCACTCACTGACTCATCACTAATTCTCCAACTTCCCATGTAGGTAGAAGGCTGAAATTTGGCAGGGTCATTCCTTAGAGCTTACTTACAAAAGTTGGGCAGGTTTCATTTCAAAATTCTACACATAATGGTCATAACTGGAACCTATTTTTCTCCATATACTGTAATGGACGCTAGCCCGATGGCCGTGGGGGGGCGGAGCTGCGTGTGACATCATCACGCCTCCCACATAATCATGTAAACTGACTTTAACCGCAGTACGGAGAAAAGAAGGAAGAGCTCCCAACAATAAAACAGCGGAGAACCCGTGGACTAAATAAAAAGGCTGCTTAGTTGGCGAAGCAAGGAAAAACGACGGCC
>JANRMT010062807.1:64824125-64869908 GCA_026402145.1 Polypterus bichir lapradei | reverse complement strand
TATTAATTTTTAGCATCTTTTCAAAAAACAATATAATGTCTACATACAGGCCAAGCTAATGTGAGAATGCTTCAACACATGACATTCCATGTATAAGTTCAACCACGTTGAATCAAGTTGTGTGTGATGATGATCAATAGTATGATGCTTAAAGGGTGTTCTTTTTTCTCTTTCCACAATGCACACGAATACCCAAACAAACACACACACACACACACACATATATTATATACATATGTATGATATAAACTGCTCAAAAAAATTAAAGGAGCACTTTGAAACCACATCAGATCTCAATGGGAAAAAAATCCTGCTGGATAGCTATACTGATATGGACTGGGTAATTTGTTAGGAACGAAAGGATGCCAAATCGTTGGATGGAAATGAAAATTAACCTATAGAGGGCTAAATTCAAAGACACCCCGAAAATCAAAGTGCCAAAATTTCATTGCAGCAATTCCAAATCGTACTCAGTAGTTTGTATGGCCCCCGCATGATTGTATGCATGCCTGACAATGTTGGGGCATGCTCCTAATGAGACTATGGATGGCATCCTGGGGGAGCTCCTCCCAGATCTGGACCAGGGCTCCTGGACAGTCTGAGGTGCAACCTGGCGGCATTGGATGGACCAAAACATAACGTCCCAGAGGTGTTCTATTGGATTTCGGTGAGTGTGGGGGCCAGTCAACGGTATCAATTCCTTCATCCTCCAGGAACTGCCCGCATACTCTCGCCACATGAGGCTGAGCGTTGTCGTGCACCAGGAGGAACCCAAGACACATTGCACCAGCAAAGGGTCTGACAATGGGTCCAAGGATTTCATCCCGATACCTAATGGTAGTCAAGGTGCTGTTGTCTAGCCTGTAGGGGTCTGTGTGTCCCTCCATTGATATGCCTCCCCAGACTATTACTGACCCACCACCCAACTGGTCATGCTTAATGATGTTACAGGCAGCATAACGTTCTCCATGGCTTCTCCAGACCCTTCTACGTCTTTCACATGTGCTCAGGATGAACCTGCTTTCATCTGTGAAAAGCACAGGGTGCCAATGGTGGACATGCCAATTCTGGTATTCTATGGCAAATGCCAGTTGAGTTCCACAGTGCCGGTCAGTGAGCACAAGGCCCACTAGAGGACGTCGGGCCCTCAGGCCACCTTCATGAAGTCTGCTTCTAATTGTTTGTTCAGAGACATTCATACCAGTGGCCTGCTGGAGGTCATTTTTAGGGGTCCTTCAGTGCTCATCCTGTTCCTCCTTGCCCAAAGGAGCAGATACCGGTCCTGCTGATGGGTTAAGGATCTTCTACGGCCCTGACCAGCTCTCCTAGAGTAACTACCTGTCTCCTGGAATCTCCTCCATGCCCTTGAGACTGTTCTGGGAGACACAGCAAACCTTCTGGCAATGGCACATATTGATGTGCCATCCTGGAGAAGCTGGACTTCCTGTGCAACCTCTGTAGGGTCCAACTATCGCCTCATGCTACCAGTAGTGACACTGACCATAGCCAAATGCAAAACTAGTGAAAAAACAGGCCGAAAAGATGAGGAGGAAAGAAAAGTCAATGGCATCTACCTGTTAAACCATTCCTGTTTTGGGGGTCGTCTCATTGTTTCCCCTCTAGTGCACCTGTTGTTAATTTCATTAACACCAAAGCAGCTGAAACTGATTAACAACCCCCTCTGCTACTTAACTGACCAGATCAATATCCCAAATGTTTCACTGACTTGATGCTATACTCTGATTAAAAAATGTTGCTTTAATTTTTTTAGCAATTTATGCAATATATACATGATGGACACTACAGGGTATCTCAGTCCCCAAACCCAGACTACAACTACACTAGACAAGGCTCTATTCAAAAAGTCTCTTTTATTTTGTCATAAAAGAAACTTTGTCCAAAACAGGCTTTTGTTACAAACCAATGATTCTTTCATGCACACAGTGAGTAATCTTTATCTTAATCTTGATCTAAAATGTCCTCCTGTTCCTCCTTCTCCACTACTCCAGATGAGCCATATCCTACTGTCCCAGAGTTATCTGGCTAAGGAGAGGAGGCTTGTTTTAAATATAAACCCACCATAAATGTGCCCAGGAATCAATTAATTCTACTGTCTTTTTAAAGTTCTACATTTAATTCACCTCTATGCACCAAATAACACTTCCCCTTTATCTTTAGCCTTAAAAGGGTACTCTGTTCTGAGATGATTCATGACTTCCGATATAATGGAGGGTCAGGGGGAGACAGCCTTCCAGGAACATATGCTCCCCCAATTTGCTACATGGCAGTATTCCTGGGCCAGGACACCCATACACACAACTGTAGGGCATGCTGGGAACTATAGTCTCATGGGGCAACCCTGCTGGGTTCCATAGGTGCCGCCAGGGAGAGCTTCAGAGATTGTCTGTTGCTTCTTTGTGGGGCTTTTCTCTGACCTGGAAGTGCTTCCTACATGTAATGTCCTTGCAAGAGAAGTATTTCTGGGTCCTGCATAAAAGGAGGCACTCTGTCACATCCAGGTGAGATAGAGCTGGGTACAGAAAAAGGAATGAAAATGAGAGAGAAGAGAAATGTATTTTGTGTTGTGAACAAGAAACAAGCCTCTATGAAAGTACTTTGTTAAATAAATACACTTGTTTGAACTGGGATTTGTGTCTGTGAGGTTCGTGGCACTCTATTTTGTTCGCAATAGTTTCTTTCAAACTGCAGCTGAATGGGCTTACTCAGATGTTTTTTCCTCCTCTCCATTATTTACTTTTAAGTGCACTTTTGTAACTTAACATTATTGTTTGGTTGTATATGCTTTCACAGCAAACACTATTAAATCTGAAGGAAAATTGGGCAAGCAAATGTTGATGGTGTAAGGTGAAGAACTGAAGGCCACATCAGACCTGCTGACTAGACAATACAGTAATTGGTATTTTTTCACATTTTCTTTACTTTGTTTGCACACAATTTTATGTAAATGATTTTATTACAGTGTCTCTAAAAATGAATTATTAATAATCACAATCATCATGTCTGAGAGACATACTATACTATAGTATGACACAGAGTGCCTTTAACTGCAGTTCTGACTGTCCACAAAGCGTCATTTTCATTTTATAACAAGGTTTTAAGACTGCAGCTTGCTGTGTTCATTAAATAAGAGGTTCTGGGTGCATTTGAGGATTGAATCCTTGTTTGTTACATGCTGGTATTTCAGACATATTGATTGAGTTGTTTTATTGATCACTTTAGCAATGTGAAGGCAAATATCTAAATGTTATGTTTGTTTACAAAGCAATAATGAAAATAAAATGGCAGTTTTCTTGCTCTTTAAATGTCCTTTCAAGTGCAAAAAGACAGTGTTCTTCAAATGGGAACTTAATTATAGAATTTAATGTTCAAAAAGAATAGTTCAGTTTGTTAATGTGTTTAAAATTGTAAGATATTCACTGTATGCTTATTTTTAGGTAGACAATAGTACTGTAGTTGAGATATTGGGCTTTAAAACCACTTGAGGTAAGTTAAGGTTTACTTACAACCTTTTTATTCTGTCAAGAGTGGCAGCTGGCAGAGTGTATTTGGGAATTTAAAATGTCTATGATGTTTTGACATGATGAGGTGTATGGAGAATTAGTGGCCACTTCTTTCCCTATAATTGGATACCTGTAAGCACTGTGAAATCATCAGCTCTTTTGTATATTTTGCAAAGCCAGGCTTCTTCATTCTGATACTCTGACTTTCATCATTTATCAGAGGCTCTGTCTTTTTTTGTGCTAATACACAATGCAGTTTTGGCTGTAAAAATGACTTGTATTTTTGGTACTTTTTGTTCTTTGGGTTCATACAGTAAATGTCAGTCTTGTTGCTGTAGTGTTTTGCCAACTTGGCATTATTATAAGTGCCTCAAGTGCCCACGTTAATCAGTGTGGTTCAACACAGGGTAGTGAGCTCAAGATGATGTTGCGATTTTATTATTGAAGTAGGTATTTTAAAGTGTTAAGAATTATAGATGATAAGTTCATACTAAGGTTTCAAAAAAAATGCTTAAACTGTAAGTTCCTTTTTTATAGTTTTCTTTTTACTTGAACTTTTCACCTCTTTAAAATCATCCAGTTTTAACCATGAAAGACAGAAGGTAAAAATGAAACTTTCCTCTACAAAAGAACAGTATAGCAAAAATTCTATTTTAAATGGTAATTTTCTGCACTTCCAGATTTTCCATGTATGTAAAAATGGACTTTGAAACCATTGAATATGTTATATAAAAAACAATATTTTTATCTGGAACTATAAAATGCAATAGTAAGACCACTTCTGGTGTACTGTGTGCAGTTCTGGTCTCCACTGTAGCAGCACTCGAAGCTGTGCAGATGAGAGAAACCAAGCGCATCCCAGTACTTAAGGACATGTCCTACTCTGACACACTCGGAGAATTAAGTCTGTTTAGTTTCGAGCACAGGAGACTGTGTGGAGACCCAATTTAGGCATTTGAAATTCTCAGAGGTTTGATAAAGTAGATCCAGCAACATCATTTCAGGTTAAGGATGAATCATATATTGAGGACACCAGTGGAAATTAAGGAAAAGTGCATTTAAAACTGAAGCGAGGAAGCACTTCTTTACACAAAGAGATGTGAAACTCTGGAACAAACTACCAAGACATGTAGTTGAAGCAGAAACCTTGACAACCTTTAAGAAAAATCTGGATGAGATACTGGGACAGCTTAGCTTTTAGCTAAACAAACGGGCTTGAATGACTGAATGGTCTCCTCTTACTAGTCGAGGTTCTTATGTTTCTTCTGTTCTTATGTTTGTGCATGTACACCCCATGAACATGTGCTGATATGGTCTGTGAAGATGACATTGGATGGAGAAGGGTTCCAGCTTCGGTAAGATTTAAAAAGTCAGCAAGTTTAGGCAGAAGCAAAAAAGAAGAAAAAATCAAGGACCAGAAGCTCCATTCCATGACTCTTTTGAGCTGTCGCAATGTTACTATTATGAGGATGACCACAGACTCAAATTGGATACGCCAGAAGTATCATCTGTTTCAGTTGCTAGAACAGCCAGGTTGCATGGTCATTTGTCACATCCATTTTCATAGCTTTTGCTTTTGGGACATTAAGAATATTAAGAATGCTAAAGAAAATAATGACTGAGTAAAGGTTTATAGCTTCTCACCCTGCTTGCCTTATTTTTTCTGTCTTTCCACCTGAGGTATAGTGAATAGAAGACATCTTCCAACAGACAAAGTGAAGCAAGGTAGCAGTCAGGTCTGGGTGAAGTTGAGCTGTAGTCTGCAAGCTGTATCTCCATTTTAGACATGTGAGTGCAAGGATAAGAGGATAAAAGATGAGGAAGAGAAAATACGTGTGGGTCTACGTGAAAAAGAATAAAAAAGGAATAAAAGAATCAATGTTTTAGGAAAGGGTCACCTCAAATCCCTTCCACAATTAAACACAAGTATTGTATCATTTTTATTTCTCTAACACTAGATCAGTTACGCTGTCCCAGCAGCACATTAAGAGAATCATAAACCCAGGCTTTTTAATATACATTTATCAAAAGCATGGTTCCTGGAGCTTATCCCAGCAAGCATTGGGTGAAAGACAGGAACAATTGTACATCACGGGTCAGGTCGCTGCCACCGCTGGGCTGCGAATGAAAAGACCACCGGCAGCATTTGCTCAGGAATAAGCCGTCCTTCTCATGGCCCTGGAAATACAAGTATCAGTATGCCAAATTTACATTGTGTGGAAATAAACCCTGATCATGGCTCTGTGCAAAAAGTAGCCTCATTAACTAATATTGCATTGTTTAATTTGAGATCTCTTAATGGCAAAGTATTGGTGCTGTGAGAACTCATCACTGACACCAAACCTGATATCCTTGTATTTAGACTTGGCAAAAACCGAACGAATTTATGTCTCTCACGGAGGCGACTCCAACTGGTTTCTCTTTCCACACAGAGCCTCGCAGCTCGAGGCAAGGCAGTTGGTTTGCAGTAATTGTCAGAGCAGACTTAAACATCAAACAAATCCCAATTGACTGTCCATTGTCTTTTGAGTGCCTGGCTCTTAAACTAATAATGGAATTAGGTCCTGTCTCACTCATTGTTTTTTATCGTCCCCCAAAATACAATGCATCGTTCTTATCGATCTGATTGAACTTTTGACCCACCTAAGCTCTAACATGACTACATCTAAACTGAGAATTGAATTCCTATCCTTATTGGACTGTTTTGACTTGACACAACATGTTGATTTTCCCACCCACTCTGGTGGTCATATATTGGATCTGATCTGCACTTCTGGACTATCTGTTGCCAACATTTACAGCACTGATTTGGGACTCTCTAACCATAAAGCAGTATTTTTCACTGTCTCACTGCCTTTCCCTCCTCTTACCTGTAAACGACAAATTTCTTACAGAAACCTTAAAAATATCTGTCCCTCTATCCTTTCTATTTCTGATCTTTTATTGCCTTCACCTATTCCAACAACACTAGATAGTCTTGTTGACCACTATAACTCAGCCCTTCATTCAGCATTAGATAAAACAGTTCATTTAAAACACAAGGAAGTTTCCTTTAAACGTTCAGCTCCTTGGTATAACTTAGAATTGTGATCTATGAAAGCAGCTGGCCGATGCCTTGAGAGAATGTCACGTAAGTCTGGCCTCACCGTGCACATCCAGGCTTTCTCTGACCACCAAAGAGCCTACAGAGAAGCACTAACTGCTTCCAAGAACACCCATTATGGCAGAATAATAGAAAGTGGCCATGATAATCCAAGGGTTTTGTTCTGTGTAGTTAATAAACTACTCGAACCTGCATCTGGCCCAATTACCTCTTCTACTGAAGTCTGTAAGGAATTTCTCCACTTTTTCCATAGCAAAATTAAAGATCTAAATAATTCAACTAACATAAATACATCATCTGTTTATATCTCTCCCTGTTTTCCCACTCCATCCAGCTCCTTCACTAAGTTCTCACCAGTCACATCTGTGTTTGTTAATAACCTGCTTTGTAAAATGAGGCCGACTACTTGTGTACTGGACCCCATCCCCACTACACTACTTAAATCCTGCCTTCATGTCATAATCCCGACTGCTACAACAATAATAAACTTATCCCTTGACTCTGGCTCTGTGCTGCTCACTTTTAAAATCGTTTCTGTAACCCCAATGTTAAAAAAGTCTGGCCTTGATGCTGACAATCTTAACAATTTTCGGCCTATTTCTCACTTACCTTTCCTGTCAAAAATTCTTGAGCGTGTTGTAGCTTCCCAGCTCACCAATTGCTTAACTTCTAATAATTTTATGGAACCCTTTCAGTCTGGTTTCAGGGTGCAGCACAACTGTGAAACTGCTCTGCTACGGGTATCCAATGATTTGCTTATGGCAGCAGACTCTAGACAATCGAGCATATTAATTCTATTAGACCTCAGTGCAGCATTTGACACTGTCAGACATGACATTCTACTGTCCAGAATGGAGGACATGCTGGGTATCTCTGGCACTGCAGTGGTTCAAGTCCTCTCTGAATGATAGGCAAGAGTTTGTTAGTCATGGCAACAGCAGATCCAGCTCGGCGCCATTCACACAAGGAGTTCCTCAGGGCTCTGTCCTCGGCCCTCTTCTCTTCTGTATTTATATGCTTCCTCTTGGCCATATTATTCGTAGCTATGGACTGGGTTATAATTTTTATGCAGATGATACTCAACTCTGCTTCAATGTTAAA
This sequence comes from Polypterus bichir lapradei, assembly GCA_026402145.1. Classification (NCBI taxonomy): domain Eukaryota; kingdom Metazoa; phylum Chordata; class Cladistia; order Polypteriformes; family Polypteridae; genus Polypterus; species Polypterus bichir. The sequence continues at coordinate 64,862,183 of JANRMT010062807.1, read as the reverse complement.
AGTGGAACTTCATCAGAGCTTTCTCAGCTCACAACCTGCCTCAGTAAAATTAATACCTGGATGGAGCAGAACTCTTTAAAATTAAATTGCAACAAAACTGAACTCCTGCAAATTGGGACTAAAATGCAATTTAATAAAATGAGCTCTTTCCCAGTCCATCTTGGCGGTGATCTCATCAGATATGCCTCTGCTATAAAGAATCTTGGTGTCATTTTTGATTCCTCACTCTCTTATTTCACCCACACAAATCACATTAAGAAACTTTCTTACTTTCACCTCCGTAACATATCCCGTGTTCGCTCCTTTCTCTCCTTCTCTAATGCTGAGAAACTTGTCCATGCTTTTATCACATCCCGCATCGATTATTGTAATTCCCTACTAGCAGGTGCCCCTTCTAATCTTATATCTCAGCTACAGCTTATTCAAAACTCAGCTGCAAGAGTCCTTACTCGAACCAGCAGCAGCAAGCACATCACATCCATCCTGCTCCGCCTTCACTGGCTCCCTGTGTCTTACAGAATCGAATATAAAATCCTACTAATAACCTACAAAGCCATAAATAACCTTGCGCCAAACTACATCAGTGAACTTCTCCATCACTATGTGCCTGCCCGCCCACTAAGGTCCTCTGATTCTGGCAAACTTGTTGTACCTCACACTAATAATAAACTCCATGGGTGACAGGGCCTTTAGCTGTATAGCATCCAGACTCTGGAATGACCTACTGAAATTAATTAAATCAGCTGACTCCATGAATTCTTTTAAAAAACAACTCAAAACTCATCTGTTCAGGAAGGCTTTTAGCTCTACTTGACTTTATTACCCTTCTCTCAGTTTACCTCTCTGTCAAGATGCTCATGTAAACTGTATGTGTGTGTGCTAGACCATCAATTATGTTGTCTGTTAGGCTTTTTTTCTCTGAATTCACTGTCATAATCTTCTTTATTTATTTATGTGGTTTGTACAATGCTATATACTGTATACCCTGCCATTCTTTCTTATATTCTATAAGTGCCTTGAGCATGGGAAAGGCACTATATAAATGAAATGTATTATTATTATTATTATTATTATTATTATTATTATTATTATTATTATTAATTGCTGGACAGGGCACCGGCCTATTATAGGATAGGCACACACTCACACTAGGACAAATATGACAACACCAATTCACCTAACCTGCACGTCTTAGAACTATGGGAGGAAACGGGATCATCTGAAGGAAACCAACACTGACACAAGGAAAACATGCAAACTCCATTCAGGGAGTACTTAGGAAACCCAGGCAAGAAGGCAGCACCGCTCCCACTGTGCTGCCTTGTTGCCCTTCCTCATAATTATTTTTTTTATACCAGTTTTGTCATGTCAGGCTAAACATATGACCCTAAGCAAACCTTTTCCCTACTTCACATATAGAAAAATGTGTGAACAAAGGTGAGGAGTCCAGAACTAACAATGGTATCTGCCAAATATTGAACAACAGCAATAGAAATTAGCATTAAATAGGAGATACAAGTCCAGTTGCATCAACTCTGATATTAATCCTATTCATACTTTAATAGTTTTAAAGCCTAAAGTTAAAGGTTTAGTTGATTTTTAGTGAGTTTATGGTGTTACCGGTTAGGGAGAAAACATAATCACTGTGAGTATAATTATAGTGAATTCATTTCGATTAATAAAAAAAATTACACATTGTGATGAACGGCCAGCATTTCAGTCTGGCCGGGACATTGCTCAACTGGAAGAAAAAGCCTTTTTTGGGCACTACATCCCCCGGGACGCTAGATGGCAGCTCCCCTGGACGGAAATGGTTCCCCGGATTCCCACAGGGCAGCATGGGACATGGAGTCCGGTTCTTCAGCCCTGTTGGGTGCCGTGGGTGCTGCCAGGGGGAGCTCACCAAGAACCAGGGGGATATTATCACAACGTTAACCCAGAAGTACGTAGGAGTCACTAGGACGGAAACCTGCAGTACTTCCAGGGCACCTGAAGAAGGCGTTTGACAAGGAGACGGAATACTTCTGGGTCATGGACTATAAAGGATTGTGGGAAACCCCAGCAGAGGGAGCCGGAGTTTGTAGGGTGTGTGACGGAGCTGCTGGGAGTGGAGGATTGTTATTGAGATTATTGTTATTATTATTGTTATTAATTATTGGAGAATTGTGGAGAGTGGGTGCTTTGGACACTTTATTAAAGAATTATTATTAAAGAATATTCTTGTGCTTTTACAAGTGTGTCTGGGACGTCTGTCTGGGGAGTTCAACGGGGCAACAGTGCCTCTAGCGTCCACAACATATAAGCTTAATATATCATGCACCATTACAAAATCTGCAGAAACAATAGACCAAAATGGACATGGAACAAAAAAGAGAATGTTAAAGGATAAAATATACACATACACTTAATGGTCATATTATTAGGTACACATTTCTAAGACTCCAGACTTAGTACGTCTAATTTATGGTAATATGTCTGAAATACAAAAGAAATACAAAATAATTACAGTAATATTAAACAAATGAAATGTGTATTGTGACAGATAGGGGGCGCTGTCGTCCCCTTGAACCCTCAGACCAGACGCCATACACTAGATAAAAGTCCAATACTTATTTTTATCCGGACAATAATGTGCACAAAGCACCCTCCACTCCACTATATTCATAAACAATAATCAATAACAATAATCAAATCCTCCTGTCCCAGACGCGCTGTTCCCTTCCTCCCAACTCAGCTCCCCCATCTGGGATCTCCCACAGTTCTTTACAGATCATGACCCGGATGTTATCCAGCAGGGATGTGCATTAAAACTCCATAGTCCATGATGCCCTGCTGGAATTCAGGGCACCTCCACATCGCAGGGAGGGTTCCCTCTGGCGGCTTGGGGATATTGGCCGGGATAAACTGCCGGCCATAGTCCACAGTACTCCCCCCCAGCGAAGAACCATGGTTCAAAGCGGCCAGCACTGCAAGGGACATCTTCCTCCAGGAGGATCTATTGGTCGGGCCTTGGCAATGTCGTGAACACTCCCGTGAGAACCTAGGAGGAACATTGTAAAAATAAGACCTTTGATCCCATGTCCTCCTAGGACAACTTCGCCATACGTGGCCCAGCCGGCAGCATTCGTAGCAAAGCCACCGCCCCCCTGTTTGTATCCCTCGGCAAGACTGGAAGCACTCTGGAAATTCTGGCTCCGCCCTTTTCTCCGCCCTTGAGCTTTCAGCTTCCTTTTCTAGTTTGTCAGAAGACCCCCGTTTCACTTTTGGGATCTCCTGTTTAATCTTGGGTTTTCCCACAGTCTGATGCTCTCTATTTGTTAAAGAGAGACCCTTTCCTGTTTGTACCCATTTTGATTTGTGATTGACTGGCGGTGGCGTCTTCAGAACCGCATCGCTACAGGAGACAGCACTATTCAGCTGCTCCGGCACAATTGGTTCTTCCTCTGCCCACTCAGTTAAGGTTCCCGACTCTCTTGTAGGGCTCGCAGCTACTTGGCACCCGCTATGGCTTAACCGCGGGCGCGGGTCACTCTACATCCCTTTATATTGTACGGTACCAGTAATACTCACCTGTACTGCTGCATTATTTAATACTGGAGGCTCTTGACTGAACCACAGCACGTACTCATTTACCTTCCTCAAAGGCATTTCGGCCGTCGCCCTCAGTTCCTCAATGATCTTCTTTATGGCCATTAACATCTGTAGAAAACTACTTACAGGCTGGATTAATTTTTCCAGCTCTCACAAGTCCATAACATTGGTTAATTTGGCCGGAAGCAGGCTTAAACTATCACTTGCCTTGCCATCCAGCCGGGAGCCAATGAGCACGTCTGCTTCAGGCACATGCTGTTTTGGGTTGCGCGAAGGCTTCTGGGAACTGGAGTTCTCTTTTGCTGTGGACCGGTTCGCCATCTTTGGCGGACTGCGATCTGCCTTTATTAATTTGTTGGCAGACCGACCAGCCATTTCCCGGCCCTCCTTACCTTCTCGTGGGGTGAGCGGTGCTTCGCTTGCCTCCACCTTCCCCTTCGGAAAGCCCAAGTCTGTTTTCTTGTGGGCGAAGTCATCCACAGCGGTACACTGACCGTCTCCTTCCCAGAGTCCTCTGGGGCAGGTCACGTGTTCCTCGCTGGCATCCGACATGCGGAAGTCCGTCTTTATTCTCGTCGGCTCTAACGAGAGCGCACCATCGTCTTCGGGATTGTCTCCTGCCTCCCACAGAGCATCTGGATGCTTCTCTACGAGGTATGAGCACAGGACAAAATGCGTTATTTTAAAAAGGTTTTCAAGTTCGCTCCCGGCACATACCTCGTAGCAGTCGTCTTATTCCGAAAGCTTCTCCCGAACGCTTCTCCCGAAACACGTAGCCACTCCATGGCTCGTTTTGAGCACAGGCAAGGTTGAGCCCTAGACCTCCGCTGGTGCTGGCACTCTGCTTTGTCTTCTTTTTACCCATTACGGACTTGGTAAAGGTGGGTTTTGGCGATTGTTCTGTGTGTCTTAATGCTGTCCTCTTGGGGTTCTCTGTCTACAGAATTTTTTTTATTCAGGTCTTCTGCCAAACCGACAGCCAGAGAAGTCTGCCGGCTACGCCACTGTGACCGATAGGGGCCACTGTCGTCCCCTTGAACCCTCAGACCAGACGCCATACACCAGATAAAAGTCCAATACTTATTTTTATTTGGACAATAATGTGCACAAAGCACCCTCCACTCCACTATATTCATAAACAATAATCAATAACAATAGCAATAATCAAATCCTCCTCTCCCAGGCGTGTTGTTCCCTTTTTCCCAACTCAGCTCCCCCATGTGGGATCTCCCACAGTCCTTTATAGTTCATGACCCGGAAAAGGTGAAAACTCCTTTTCTTCAACCCAGAAGTACATCATTTCTTCTGTTCATGTGACTGGGACGTACTTCCGGGCTGTATGGAAAATAAACGTCTCTGTGTCTCCTTGCAGCGGCCCCGATGTTATTCAACAGGGCTGTGCATTAAAACTCCATAGTCCATGATGCCCTGCTGGAATCCGGGGCATCTCCACGTCGCAGGGAGGGCTCCCCCGGTGGCTTGAGGATATTGGCCGGGATAAACTGCCGGCCATAGTCCACAGTATGTATTGTTTAAGTGAGACTGCTACCAGCAACAATACAAGCAACAAAAGTGATTTAAAGAGAAGACAGACTCTTAACAATAGCTTTGAGGAATTTTTCTCTTTTGGTTTATCCAGAAAAATTTCTGAATGCCAGTTAAACTTTTCCCAGGCTTAAGATTGCTAATTTATGTTGAGACTAGTGTATCGATTGCATTTCATTGTCCTGAGCTCTTACTGGATGTTATGAACAGGATAAGTAAGGAATGGTGTCTGAACTACAACTACAATGCAGACCTGCTGCAGTAAGTTGGCAAATAAGATGGTAAATCTAGAATAGTACTTTGCCTAGTCTTCCTTACACTTAAAATACAGGGTAGTGCCAACGAAGAATAAGTAAACACATTAAAGAGAAGTAAATGATTCAAATGGCATGGCCAAAAACCAGTCATACCTAGTGTGCAATGGTGGTAAATACCTACAATACCTAAACATGCAATTGCGACAGAAGCTGCTTCAACCAAATATTAACATGTGCTGTCTGGTTGTGCAAGTAGCTTTATTTCCTGCTAAGTTTAATTTTGTCATTTTAATTTTTCTTCACATGAGTAAAAAAATGGAATGGAGCAAGGTATTCAAATTTTATAACAGTTTTACAAAGTTTTTAAAATATCTGAACATTTCTGTAAGGCACTTTAAAGTGAATTTTTCAAGACATGATTTCTAGTCAGAGGAGATGTCAAACGTGATTATTGCAGTTGCTGATCTTGTCACCTGAACATGTCACATTACACGACTAAAGAATTGCAGGGTATGTCAAATTAGATGACTCTGTGATGACATTCAGGCCCAGTCTCACATTTACAAAGTACTGTATTGTGAACATGCTTGCCCCTTTTTCTGACAGCCAATAACATGCTGCCTTACAGAACTGATGTCTGTGCAAAAGGGTTTACACATACAGAGAGGAAGATGAAATTTCACCCCTTTTTTATCTTTTTTTCCATTCTCTCATGGTATGCAAATCATGCAACATTTGACATCTTGCTATTCTGTTTATCAGGTCGAAAACACTCATGTTCCTTATTCCTTGTAGCTGTATTATATGTATTGAACTTATGGGTGAGAGCTCATTGGTGCACACAAGTCACTTCGTGATGTAAGTCAAACCTTGTTGAGTTTGTCGGGGTCAGTGGCAGACTGATTCAGAATGAGTTGCTGAGTATGTCAAACTACACAAGTGATGACCGCTATATTTCACCATGACTGCCTTCTCTAAGATTCTGAAAATGAAGTCTGTGACTGAAGATAACTGGAAGAGGTGAGTCATGTGTCATGGGTTTAAGTTGTAATAATTGCCTGAAATCTAAGGTACAGTGTATACCCAGACTTGTACACTCACTGGCCATTCATGGGTATATCTGTTCAACTTCTTGTTAACAAAATATCTAGTCAGCCAATCACATGGAAGCAACTCAATGCATTTAGGTATGTAGACATTGTCAAGACGACTTGCTGAATTTCAAACTGAGTATCAGAATGGGGAGGAAAGGTGGTTTAAGTGACTTTGAACATGTGGTATAGTTGTTGGTGCCAGACAGTCTGGTCTGAGTATTTCAGAAACTGCTTATCTACTGGGATATTTCATGCACAACCATCTCTAGGGTTTACAAAGAATGGTCGGATAAAAGGAAAATATCCAGTGAATGGCAGTTCTCTGGGTGAAAATGCTTTTTTGATCCCAGATGTCAGAGGAGAATGGCCAGACTGGTGCAAACTGATAGAATGGCAACAGTAACTTAAATGACTACTCATTACAACTGAAGTATGCAGAAGAGCATCTCTATTTACATAACACATGAACCTTGAAGCCGATGGTTTATAGCAGCAGGATAGCACACAGGGTTCTGTCAGCTAAGAACAGGCAGCTGAGACTACAGTTCAAATGGGCTCACCAAAATTGGCCAATAGCACATTGGAAAAATGTTGCCCGGTCTGATGAGTCTTGATTTCTACTGCGACATTCAGATGGTAAGGTCAACAACAGGAAAGTATGGATCCATCCTGCCTTGTATCAACGGTTCAGGCTGGTGGTGGTGGTTTAATAGTGAGGGGGATATTTTCTTGGCACACTTTGGGCACCTTAGTACCAACTGAGCATCATTTAAATGTCCCAGCCTACCTGAGCATTGTTGCTAGCCATGTCTATCCCTTTATGATGTCTACTTCTTGCAGGATAGCGTGCCATGTCACAAAGCTGAAATCATCTCAAACTGGTTTCTTGAACATCACGATGAGTTCACTGTACTCAAATGGCCTCTGAGGTCACCAGATCTCAATCCAATAGAGCACCTTTTGAATGTGGTTTGAACAAGAAATTTGTGTCATGGATGTGCAGCCCACATATCTGCAGCAACAGTGTGATGCTATCATGTCAATATGGACAACATTTCCTCAGGAATGTTTCCAGCACTTTGTTGAATCTACAGTAAGGCACAAAGAATTATGGAAGTTCTGAAGGCAAAAGGGGGTCCAACCCGGTACTAGCAAGGTGTAACTAATAAAGTGGCCAGGTAGTGTATGTTGTCAGTTCAGAAATTGTTGAACAATTAAGCTACCCTCTTTTGTTCTACTTTTCTCTTTGCTGAATTCTCTCAAAATAATTTTTATTTCATTTTATTTTGGTTCTTTTGTAATTGATGTTTTTTTATTGTCTATATCTTGTCATTTTGAATGTATTTAATAAAGAGTTGATCACAAACAAAAAGAAGAATTTACCAGCAAAGCAGCCTGGACAGTGGCATTAACAGATGTTTCTAGAAGATTCAATAGAGACACAAAATTAATTACCTTTTCCACATTAAACACTTCTGTTACATGCACAAAATTTACTTTGACAAATCTGTATTTCACTTCATTTGGAAACAACTGACTCACTGAAATATTTTCTTGACTCAAGCGATTTAGTACATAAACCTCATTTAGACTCCAATCATTATTTACGCATTGTTAATCCTTATTGAATTATTGAGTCAGTACTTGTAAAAATAGCACATGAAAGTGTAGTTGGCATGCATCATCAGTTTTATTTTGTATTGGCAAATTTAAAATCCAAATTTTTACTACTTAGCAATTTTTAACACTGCCTTTCGGAAATGTGTGCGTGTGTGTGTTTAATTTCCTTTGTTCTCTTAACATTTTGCCATGCCATAAACATTTCCTCCATCAGGTTTCTGTGCCTAAATAATGAATTAAACTAATTTATTTTGAACCATATTTGTAGCATGAATAATGAGTCAGCAAGGTTTGCGCACAGGTTAAGTCAACCTCTGGATCTTGGATTTAATGGCTGTTAATTTGAAAGCTTCATATTCTGCCTATAAATTGGCCATAAATGTATTGGGTTTCCACCACACATAGTCTTGTTCTAGAAGGAAGTCCATTATAAAACAGCATACACCCAAAATGTGTGTGTGGAAAACATGCACACACCACTCTATTAGATAATTTCCTTAATTGAGTACATTTCTCACTTTGATACCTTAACTATTTACAACTCCTCTGCATGATCGGCTTCCTTGTTGCTCTATTCCTGTGGGTAATTCTGCAGCAACACATACAGACTTTATCAGCTGTCCTTCCTAGTAAGCACAAAGTAGCGACTGGTTGTTAGCATGCTGGCACGTAAATGGTTCACCTGGTTTGTCAGGGCTCCACAAAACTGAATTGAATGGCCAGCAGTGTTTCCACCTGCAGTGTGCATCCATGCAGCTGCCACAGCCATTTCATACCCAGAGCCTCCTCACGTACAGCGCAGGTAATTTCACCTTCGATAACTAATTATAAAAGAAAAGAAAAAATATTATTGGTCATTGTACCTTACAAAATGATCCATGTCAAATGGCTTGTTATGGAGTCACTTCCGCGGGCAGAAATATCAGACAAGCAGTCTATGCAGTGGCCCCTGATTCTCCAGCAGCCCTTAGCCTTCTGTTGCCAGGTCTTCCAAGAATTCTATGACCTACCTTACTTAAAATTTACAAACTGCCCCAATCTTTCCAGTTAGCTACTTGTATTGCTCAAAAAAAAGTGATTCCTACTAAGCACCAGTAGTGTTCATTTGGAAAAAGTGTTTTTTGCAGTGAATGTGTTTTGTTTGCTGAAAATTTTTTTTGAGAAATTCACTCGATGACCATTTTTGCCCAATGCCCCATATTACTTCATAAGAGCAATGTGATATCACTAAGCTGTAGCATTCATACAGAGAACTTTCACACGTGTACTGTAATGCCTCTGCCTGATCTGCTTTGCGCATGTGTGATGTCATGACCCAATCGGTACCTCACACCACGTGCGTTTAAAAAAATAAATAAAAAAAAACAAAAATCTTGCAGTATTTTCAATTCAGGAGTGAATTAGCTTACCATACTGAGAATATAATGAGTACTGCCGCTGGATATATAATACTGAACTTTGTGCATTCACTAACTCACATGCCACCATGCATCTCCACATGGCTAATTTTGTATGCCAGCTAAATGCATGTGTAATTAGCCATACGGTGCAACTACAGTGGAACCTCGGTTCACGAACATCTCGGTTCACGTACAACTCGGTTCATGACCAAAAAGCTCGCCAAACTTTTGCCTCGGTTCACAACCACACACTCGGTATACGAACAAGCCAGTTTCCCCTGCCTGCCTGCCTGCCTGCCTGCCTGCCTGTCTGAGCTGAGCTGAGAGAGAGAGAGAGAGAGAGAGCAAGAGCGAGCAAGCACGTGCCTGCTGGGGAGGGGGAGGAGGAGATTGCTGCACATGTTTGCCTTACAAGCCAGTTTCCCTTGCCTGTCTGAGCTGAGACAGAGAGAGAGAGAGAGCAAGAGCGAGCGAGCACGTGCCTGCTGGGGAGGGGGAGGAGGAGATTGCTGCACGTGTTTGCCTGCCTATCTGTAGGCTGTAGTGCAAGCGAACCATCCCCCCCACCACAGGCAGGCTGAGAGAAAAAGAGAACTGCCTGGCTTTTTCATTTAAGCAAAGCCGCTCCTTGTTCATTGTTTTCAATAAGACTTGCACTCTCTTTGTGCTCTACAGTATTTCGTTTGCTTTTGCAGTTAACTATGGCTTCTAAGCAAGTGAAGAGTGGTGAGAAGAAAGTTTTGAAGAAAATTGAAATCGAAGTAAAGAAAGAAATTACAAGAGGTGAAAAAACTGTTTACCAGTTTGCTCATTTACCAATCTGAGAACCCTCGTGCTTTCAAGCAGCACAATGTAAACAAAGCCAGACTGCCAGTAATGTGGGGGGCAAACATGAAGGGTTGGGTCACAAGGAATTTGTTTTTGAAATGGCTGCATGAGGCTTTCACTCCCACCAGCTAAAAGCACCACAAACCCAAGAAATCACAAGAGTGAAAACACTCTTTTTTCCGCTGTGCTTAAAACTCATTTTTAAAAAAATGCTGCGCGAGCACGTTCTACAGAGAGATTAGAGAGCGCGGGCAGCTGACAGGGAAGGGATGGGTGGGTGGTGTGTGTGTGTGTGTGTGTGCGCTACAGAGAGAGAGAGAGAGAGCGCGAGCGAGCCAGCTCGTGTAGCTAAGCAGGGAGCCTGGGTGTTTTGTGTCAATGTTATTCAATGTTTTTACATTAGTTTACTATTACACTGTGCATTCTATGGTGTAATTAACTATATTTGTGCTTAATCTTTACATATATTTACATATTTACATACAGTTTGTACGGTCTGGAACGGATTAATTGTATTTACATACAATCCTATGGGTGAAACTGCTTCGGTTCACGACCAACTCGGTTTAAGACCAAAGTTCTGGAACGAATTATGGTCGTGAACCAAGGTTCCACTGTACATGTCAAAACAAGCCTTACAGGAGCCATCACCCTCCACCACCCAAAGTCAGAAAACACATGAGACTCAGTGAAATAATAAAAGTAACAAATATTTATTATTATTTACAAGACATTTCCTCTGATTGGAAGATCTTTTTAAAATATCTGTACAGATGAATCTGAAACAAAAAGTCATTCCAGCTATGCTTGGAGCCATTACTTCAAACAAAGAAATGTGTCACTTCCACACCGCCACTTGGTGGAACAGTTATTGTGTGCCCCAAGACTGGAACTCTGTGAGTGCAACTGATTAATTAGAGGATGTGGTGGATGTTTGCCGACTGGCTGACTAACCACAAGCGTTACCTGTGTTTCAGACCTAAGAATGTAATACTCTGATCTTCACCCTGTCAAATAAGCAAATCAGCTGCCATGACACAACGTCAAAGGCTCCACCTCAGGCACTGACATCCAAGGTTTGATCCCCATAAGGGGATGCAAAACTGCATACACCTGATGAGCCCCAATAAACGTGAAACACGTGTCTTGCACTCTTTGTATTATTTGGCAGATACTCTATAACATACAGTATTTATGATCTGCTTCTTGGAACTGAGAGGACGTGGCGGGTGTTTGTTGAATGACTGACCAACAATAAGCCTTACCTCGTTGGTAACCACCCAATTAATCAGAATGCATCTCAGACCTAAGAATATATAAATGTATTTTTTTTAACTTATTGCACCTTTGTGGCCATTTGTTGTATGTTGTTTGTGTTTATTATGCTTTCTTCCTCACAGCACAAGATCAAGTTTTTGGCCACACTAATCTGTCCAGAATAATGGGTAGACGCTTCTCTAGCCCTCAAAGACACTTAAAAGACAATTGCACCTCAAAACTAGCCCCATTTGCCAAAGTTCCCAAATATTACAGTAATTTCACCAAACTCACAGTAAAACAAACTCCACAGGGTTCGTTCATCACTAGTCACCATCCTTAAAAGGTAACCTCGTCTAACTTCTCGTTGCTTCCAGCATTATTCTGCCCCCTAGTAAGAAGAGAGTGTTTCAATTTTCTAGGAATGCTCCGCAACTTCACTTTCTGTCATTATCACTTGTCTAAAGATAGGGTCTGGTGTGCCTGGCATTTGCTAGACTGGCCACTTTGTAGCATTCTGGGAGAACATTTCAGATTTTCACCCAGGCCACAACTCTCTTTTCTTTCCTGATGCCTCTACTTATAGCCCTTCTGTAACTTCCAGAACCTACACAGGGAATGTTGTCTCTCCTGGCTTCTGTGTGGCTTCTGCCATAGGTAGGGATAACATTGTTTAGGTTTTCTTCACAGAGTGAATGATGTTGTCATCTTTGTAATAGATTTCACGCATGATCCTTCCACTAAAATTCTTCATCACATTGTAAACAGAGAAAAATAGTATGGGTGCGTGTTCAGTTATTGGGTTTAAACTTTGAATTCACCATTTAGAATTGATTGGAGAGAGGCACTGTTGCATGAAATATTCTCCTCTGCTGCTTGTTATACCCATTCAGTTGTTCATTGCTTGTACTGTATGCCATATTTTATGCGTAGGGAGGATGAAATGCTTCAAAGCTAGTGTAAATAAAGAGGATAGCATGTTGTATTATTAATAGCTTCTACCGTATGCATGATTAAAAGTCTCTCTGCGCTTGTGGTGCTTTAAATAGATTTTATGCAAAGACCTAAATAAATGTATAATGCATACATTATGGATTTCTGTATCAGTTTGACACCACATATTTTATAGTGCTGCAGTCTATTCATCTTGTTTTGTTTCTTCTGTGATTTTTAGCTTATTTTTGTCCTTTACCTTTGCTGTTCTCTTGGCAAACTCACATGGATCTTGATGTGACAATCATGCCTGAAGTGATTACTACATTCATCAGTGTTTGTATTTTTTGCACAGCATCCATCCTACTGCTGCTTATCTAAGAGAACACATGAAATCTGACAAATGAGCCAGGACTGTTCATTCTATCAGGCTCATTTGGTTAGATAATAAGTCTCCCAATATCAGAATCAGAATCACAGTTAATGGCCAAGTATGCACGCTTACAAGGAATTTGACTCCAGTTTTGGTGACTCTCCAAGTATGTTACATAATTGACATATACACAACTGTTAATCACACACTTCAGATAAAAAACAAAACAGAGAATGCAAATATGTACGGTACTTATATATATGCATATAAAGTGCAGAGTGCAACTCAGTGCAAGAAAGGCTGAAATACACTAAAAATCAAGAATTAACAATATGCAAACAGTACTGCAAAAAACCCTGGGAGGCCTGGGGGTTACAGTGCCAGGCCTGATTAAGCTGAATTGACCATTTGTGAGCTTGATGGTCTGTGGAAAAAAATGTTCTTATATTTGCTTGTTTTAGCGTATATTAATCTATAATGCCCGGCTGATGGATGTGAGGGGTTAGTGATGATTTTCCCTGCCCATTTCATGACTCTGGAAGAGTACAGGTCCTGTAAGATATTTTCAGTAGACCCGACTATTCGTTGTAGCTTGCTTTTGTCATGTTTATTCACTGATCCAAACCACATTGTTATGGATGGGCTGAGAACAGACTCAATGGCTGCTGTGGAGTCATCAACTCCAGTGGAAGGTTCAAATTAATCCGCTATCACAGGAATCATATTTGTTGTTGTCCCCTTTTTATGATGGATCCTACATTGGTCTCCCATTTCAAGTCCCAGGAGATTTTGGATCCCAGAAACATGAAGGTTTCCACAAGTATTACAGCTGTATTAAGTATGGAGAGAGAGGCTAATATTGTTGGACTTCTTCTAAAGTCCATTGTCATCTCCACAGTTTTGAAAGTATTTAGCTTCAGATGGTTCTGACTACACCAAAGTTGCTCAACCTCTCGTCTGTATGCAGACTCATCACCATTCCTGATGAGCCCACTGACAGTTGTGTCGTCCTCATATTTGATAAGTTTGACAGAGGTGTCCTTAGAGGTGCAGTCATTAGTGTAGAAGGAGAAGAGTAATGGGGAGAGCACACATCCCTGGGGGGGCACCTGTATTGATTATGCGATAGCTAGATGGGAGTTTCCCCAGTTTCACATGCTGTTTCCTATTGGTCAGTAAATTGGTGATCCATTGACAGGTGGAGGCAGGGGCGGAAAACTGGGAGAGTTTCGAGTGGAGGAGTTACAGGGTTACTGCACTGAATGCAGAGTTGAAGTCCACAAATAGAGTCCTTGCATATGTCCCTGGTTTGTCAAGATGTCGCATGATGTAGTGCAGACATATATTGACTGTATCGCCCACTGACCAGTTCTCTCAATAAGCGAACTGCATGGGATCCAAAAAGGAAGCTCTGATGTCCTTAAGGTGAGTTAACATCAGTCTCTCAAAGGTCTTCATGACCACAGTTGTCAGAGCAACAGGCGTATAGTCATTCAGTTGTGTTATACTGTATTTTCTGGGGACTGGTATGATTGTAGCTTGCTTGAAGCATAAGGCAACTTTACACAGCACTACTGATTTGTTGAAAATCCAAGTAAAGACAGGGGCCAGATGATCTGCATAGATTTTAAGTAGGAGGTTGAGACCCCATACGGACCTGTTCCTTCTTAGAGCCAACACACATCCCCTTCAGAGATATTTAATACAGGCCGAGTGGGAAAATGTGTGTGGAGGAGAGTCATATAAATCTGTACACTTTGAGGACTGGAGATAATGTTGTTTGTATTCTGGGACTTATCAAATGTGCAATAAAATGCCTTCAAATCATCAACCAGCTGATAATGTACTGGAATATGGGGGGGGGGGGGGCTCTGTATTAATACATTTAAAAATTGTCAAAGTTTCCAATCCAATTACATAATTCAGTAAGTTTTTATTCCAGTTTCTCCACAACTCTTCTGGGGTTCGGTCTTAGATAGCCCTCTCCTTAATTGTCTCAAGTGTATGATTAAATATTTAACTGAAAGAATACTGCAGTTATATCAGTTATATATATGGGTTAAGTCTGCAGGAAGTCTTCTCTCTTCAGTCCTAAAGAGTGGAGCATGCTCTTTTGTCGTGGGCTGAGCTTAGTTTAACTTGTCACAGCTTCTTTAAAACAACATAATTGTTTTAGATTGCAGTGAAAATTTGTTGTATTACTAGTACCTATGATTTGTATGCTTTGACACTATAACTGTTATAATTTGCCTGTTGCTGAAACTCCAAAGCAGGCCTTGAATCCTAAAAGAAGATTTCAGCATTTCTATGAGGTAAAAATCAGTTTTGTGCTTGTGCCGTCATTTTTGCTTTTGATTTTGATAACTGTTTTTTCTGTCTTCTTCATTTTTGTCCTGGGATAAGGAGGAAGAAGAAGAAGAGCTATCTGTTCATTTGTTTTGTTAATTTTTTCATCACCCTTATTTTTGAGCCATTATAAATGCTGTACCGAATCACCATCACTTATTTAGCTGATTGCTGTATATAGCCATATTCATTGACATTGCTGAGGACTGCATTTAATTTAAACTGCATGACACCAGGGTTATTTTTTATTGTCTTGCTGGCATTTTAATAAAGACTTGTTTTCTTTGAATTTCTTTGTGGCATACATGATTACCTTTAATCAATGTGAACAGGTCTCTATCAGGTTTGCACATCTGGGAGCTTCCATTTTTTCCCATTCTTCAATTGCTTTGTCCTGGGATGACATTAACCGGAATTCAGCCCTGCAAGCAGGTCCTTCAACTTGTAGGGAAAACTTAGGGATTGGTGGCAGAACTGGCATTCCAGCCACTGTAAAAAATCTCACACTGTTCCACTCCATTCAAACTAGTGTGATGCTGAGGCGTCAACCGTTGCACGGCTGCTGGGTGCATCAACGAGCTGTATCAGTGCATTTTCAAGTCCTTCAACTGGATTGAGATGTGGACTCTGACTTCACCACTTCAGGACATTCCCAGTGTTGTTTTTAAGCCATACCTGTGTAGCTTTGGCTTTATGGTTGGGGTTGTTGCTGGGAAACAAATCTTCTCCCAAGGCATAGTGCTCTTGTAGACTGCATCAGGATTTTCTCTAGGATTGACTTTTAATTTACAGCATTCATTTTACCTTCTTTCCTTACAAGCCTTCCAGGGCTTGCTGCAGAGAAGCATCCCCACTTTGCTGCCAACGCCATGCTTCATGGTGGTGATAGTATGTTTTTCATTATGTATAGTATTTGGTTTATCCCAAATGTGGCATTTAGTTTCAGGGCCATAAAGCTTAATTTTGGTCTTGTCAGACCATAGAAACTTTTTCCATCTGACTACAGGGTCCCTCAAGTTCCTTCTGGACAACTTTAGCCGAGATCTTATGTGTGTTCTTTTTTTTTAATAGTCGCTTTCTCTTTGCCTCTGCTATAAAGCTGTAAGTTCAAGGCCAACAATTATTGCACATGCACAGTCTCACCAGTCTTAGCCACTGGAGCTCATAACTCATTCAGAGCTGATGGTCTCCCTCACTAGCCTCATTCTTCCATGATCATTTAGTTCTTGTGGAAGGCCTGATATAGGTGAATTTCCAGCTTTGCCATAATCTTGCCATTTCTTAATGATTGACTAAACTGGACTCCAACAGATATTCAATGACTTGGATATTTTCTTGTATCCATCCCCTGACTTGTGCTTTTCAATTTCCTTTTCATGAAGTTACTTGGCGTGTTCTGTTGTCTTCTTTATGTGGGTTAGGCCATTATACTGTCTGAGTACAAGTTGGACCTTCTATATAAGGTGCATTTATACTACAATCAATTGAAACCCCTCAGCTTCTTAGAAATCGCCTTAGTCAATGGGTGGGCCTCTCTGGCAGTGTCTTAAATTGGTTTGAATCCTACCTGACAGGGAGAAAATTCTTTGTTAATTGTGGTAATTACAACTCAAAGACACATGATATCCAATATGGTGTTCCACAAGGCTCTATCCTGGGTCCGCTGCTCTTCTCAATCTACATGCTTCCGTTAGGTCAGATTATCTCAGGGCACAACGTGAGCTACCACAGCTATGCTGATGACACACAGCTGTAATTATCAATAGCACCTAATGACCCCGATTCTCTTGATTCACTAGCACAATGTCTGACTTGTATCTCAGAATGGATGAATAGTAACTTTCTCAAGTTAAATAAAGAGAAAACTGAAATCTTAGTGATTGGCAATAATGGATACAATGAGGCTATTAGAAATAAACTGGATACATTAGGATTAAAAGTCAAAACGGAGGTAAAAAGCTTAGGGGTAATTGTTGACTGTAATCTGAGTTTTAAATCGCATATTAATCAGATCACTAGGACAGAATTTTTTCACTTAAGAAACATAGCTAAAGTTAGACCTCTTATATCACTGAAAGATGCTGAGAAATTAGTTCACGCGTTTGTTTTCAGTCGACTAGATTACTGTAACGCACTCCTCTCGGGACTACCCAAAAAAGACATAAATCGTTTGCAACTAGTGCAGAATGCAGCTGCTAGAATCCTAACGAGGAAAAGAAAATCCGAACACATCTCTGCAGTTTTGATGTCACTACACTGGTTACCTTTGTCATTCAAGATTGACTTTAAAATTCTGCTTATGGTTTATAAAGCCTTAAATAATCTCGCCCCATCTTATATATCGGAATGTCTGACACCTTATATTCCAAATCGTAACCTCAGATCCTCAAATGAGGGTCTCCTTAGAATTCCAAGAACAAAACTTAAAAGAAGTGGTGAGGCGGCCTTCTGCTGCTATGCACCTAAAATCTGGAATAGCCTGCCAATAGGAATTCACCAGGCTAATACAGTAGAGCACTTTAAAACACTGCTGAAAACATATTACTTTAACATGGCCTTTTTATAACTTCACTTTAACTTAATCCTGATACTCTGTATGTTCAATTCATCATAATAACTATTCATGGTGGCTCTAAAATCCGTACTGACCCCTACTCTCTCTTCTGTTTCTTTTTCCGGTTTCCTGCGCCACCACCACCTACTCAAAGCATCATGATGCTCCAACAATGATGGATGGATTAAAAGGCAGAAGTCTACGTGACCATCATCTTCAAATCCTTCCATGGGAACCCTACATCCAAAGAGGACTGTTTCATTTATGTTAGGTAGAATGCCCAGAGGGGACTGGGCAGTCTAATGGTCTGGAATCCCTACAGATTTTATTTTTTTCTCTAGCCATCTGGAGTTTTTTTTTTGTTTTTTCTGTCCACCCTGGCCATTGGACCTTACTCTTTTTCTATGTTAATTAATGCTGACTTATTTTATTTTCTTACTGTGTCTTTTATTTTTCTATTCTTCATTATGTAAAGCACTTTGAGCTACTGTTTGTATGAAAATGTGCTATATAAATAAATGTTGTTGTTGTAGCTTCAGACAGGTGACCTCCATTGAAGTAATTATGCAACTGGCTGTACTAGTGATGATTCTAACTTGACATGGATAAATACTTCATTCAATTATGTTGTGTTTTACATTTATAGTTAATGTAGCCCACTTTTCAGAGATCTACTTTCGCTTTGACATTACAGAGTCTTTTTTATTGATCAATGTCAACAAAGATAAAATAACTCTACTGTGGTTCAATGTTGTATAACAATAAAATGTGAAAAGTTCCAAGGTTTGAGTACTTTTCATAGACAGTGGAATGAAGTTTAAGTATTAGCTAGTTTAGCTTTTCATAGTCAGTTTCTCTGTTTTAAAGATTTCTTTAATTCATTTTTTTATTTCATAATACATATTCAAATATAAATATTAAACAACCAAGGCTGGTTGTTACCAGGACAGACTGTATCATCCTGCAACCTTAAATTGGATTAACTGAATGTGATAATAAATGGGTGGAAATATTTATTTTGTAAAATATATTCTATTTATAATACAATATAATTCAGTTATATAAGTAATAAAAATATAATTGCTCACATTGCTGTCATTAAAATATACATAATTTGCCAATTTTAATCTTATTAATTTCATTAGCCTTCATTGTACGAGTGACAGGATCAGCATCTTCTAATCCAGTACCATGGAACAAATCATTTTTCTTAAGAGATATTTTAATACAGCTGAAACTAAGTCTTACACTTGTTTTCGATAACAAAAAGTAACTATTAAAACAATGAGTTTAAGTAAAAACACATTAAGCAGTCTGAGAAGTACAAACTTGTAAAAAAAATTAGGACAGCAACTACTCGACATGCTCCTATGACACAGCTTATAGACCATTATAAACTATCAGTAACAATGTGTTTATATTAAAAACAAAATACAATGTATCTTCATTTGATGCAAATTTCAGCATTACATTTTTTTTTCTTTATCATACTGTATGTATGGCAATGTGGGCATTGCCCATTCTACTAGGCTTTAGTGGCACACCAGGCCTGTTAAAATTTAACAAGACTTTAGACATCCAGCTTCATCTTCCCTCAGCTTGCATTCCAAAGTAACTCTTTGTACCAGGAACAGCCTGTACTTCACTGTATAGCAAAGGTGTAAATCACAGTTGAACTCACATCTTTGCAGGGGCACAAAAAGGACTCAAGCAAGAGCAAAGACCTATAAATCAAGGAAAGATAACTGGGATGGACAGAATAACTCACCTATGGGAAGACACTGATTTTGCACCCGAAAGTGGCTTTAATCCAATCAGATGAGGGTACACTATCATTCATAAACCAGTTTCACTAATCCCATCTAGAATATGACATTCTCCCTGAACTCCCCAGAGACTCTCATGGTGCATTTTCTCTGGGGCACTCTACACCAGGGCAAAACTGTGCCCTCATTCTGCAAAATCTAGTAAAAAAAAAAAGTAGTGCTTGACCCTATGAAGCTGTTGAAGACAAAACAGAACGTGAACTGACAAAGCAGAATCACAAAACACAACAAACAAAGGATCATGCAGCAAAGACAAAGAGTGCACTGCAACACAAGAAGAATCCTCCACTTGAACAAAAGCATCAATTCCACACAACATCAGACATCACCTTTAAAAACTTGGTATTGTAAAACTATTTGTGACAAAATAAATTAGAACTCTAAAAAGTAAGTAAACAGCAAGCCTCTCTATGTTATTGTTTGTTTGTCTAATCCTGTCTTACATGTCAGTATATATGCAGTTATCATATTTCTATAATTCTTGTGTTTACCAGTAAATTGTATTATTCTGTTTCTTAAAATGAATTCATATCAGTTACCTTGATATAAATATAAAGGCAGGAGACCAAGGTAAATAATGTAGGAGCTTTGCAAAATTATTTAATTGATTGCCAGAATTTCTGAAGGCAAAATGGATAATTAATCAATTTAGTGTAACCTCACCCCATTTTCCTACACATCCTATATTTAAATAAAAACATTGTGTATGTAGCATAGTCAGCAGGATTCCTGGCCATCTGTGTGGCAGGGACCTGCATTTTAAAAAATTCTTGTGGCAAAACCTGGCATGACACACATCCCGACAGCATGACAGAACGCACAAGCTCCGTGCTGATGCACAGTTGCACTGCTCCCACACTGATGGGAAAAAAGGAGGTCCAGATGAGGCTTGAAGACAGCAGGGAGCCAGATGCATGCCATTTTTGCCAGTGAGCTTACCACGAGGAGAGGCCACCCTGGAGAAGGGAACTTTGGGATTCAGGAAGAAGTAGGTGCCAGGCCCAGGGATGATATCTGCTGGGAATGTTACATGTCTGTCCCATGTCCCTACATCCTAGATGGAGAGTGCCAGGATCACCATCTGTGGCTGAAGAACACCAATCTGTAAGCCGAAAGTGGGATACGCACCAGTGATACGAGTGAGGAGGACCTGGCCCCAATGTTCGAAAGAAGGACTTCGAAAGAAGGACTGCCTCACCTGAGGAATGGAATCCTGTAAAGGGAAGAGGAAGTGGTAAGTCTCTGAACCGCCCTCTCTGGATCAGATAAGGAGTTGGAAGGTTTGCGCCAGGATTATGCCAGTAAATTGCTGGTGGCGGGGCCAGTGAATCACCACCCCGACCCCCTAGGAGAGCATGTGCAGGAGCGGTATGGGCCTAATGACTTACAGCCCACTGACAGGGAAGATAAAAATCTGAGTTCATTTTTTATCACATGGCAGCTGGAAAGGGTGCTCCAGGTTTTGTGAGACTGGTTGCAGGTAATCAGGCTTCTGAAGAAGATGATTGAGTGTCTGGAGAGGATGGCCAAAGTGCCCCTGAAGGTGGTACATGAATACTTAAGAATGTTCGGTGCAGGACTCTCCAGTCAGGTAGACACGATTGCATAAGAGAGTGACACCAGTAGCGTACAGAAAAAGGGAACCCCAAGCGAATTGTCCCTGGATGGTTCTGAATGTTGATGAGTAGCCAGGATTCCAACAGTGGACAAGGGTGTGATGATCGACCACCCAGTGGTGGGGGAGAAAGACCGAGGGCTGGACAAGCTAGACCAGCTCGTTGGTGCCAGGTTCCGGGCTGTTCAGCCCCGCACCAAACCAGTGGCAGTCAAAGGCAAGTCTCTTTCTCCCATATTGAGACCCAAACTGTTGCCATACCCCAAAGCAGAAAGGAGATCCATGAAAGAAAGACTGTGCATGAGTCTGAGCATTCATGTGGCTCAGAGGGCCTTCTTTCAGTAAGATGGAGGGTCAGTGCAAGCTCTGCTGAGCATGGAGAGAGGCAGGAATACCTGTCCGGCTTTCGATTTCACAAGTTGTGAGCTGCAGTAGGAAGGCAGAGCTGTTATGAGTGCCATTGGCCGGTACACAGCTGGAGATGCTACCCATATGGATGGATGAAGACAGCTCCTGCGGGACAGGACACTTTGTCTCACAAGGCTCTGCTGAGGGAGGGGGTCGTGAGGAGGATGGCCAGCACACTTGCCCAGCCAGGACACCTTCTTAATGGAAGGAATAGAGGAGAAAGGGTGCTCAGGACATTATCTCCCCCAGATCTCTAGATGGCAACCCCTCCTAGTTGTTACAGTGTCATGGATTCTCACGGGGCACACTGGGAGTAAGAATTTGGTGGATCAGCCCAGATGGGTTCCAGAGGTTTTGCCAGAGGGTGCTCTTGAGCTTTGTTAGTCTTCTGCCACACCAAGAAGTGCTTTCGGACCAGACTTTTGGGCAACCTGAAGTACTCCTGGGTGCTGCATAAAAGAAGCCCAGTGCCACAGTGCCAGGAGCCAGAGTTGGGGAGATGAAGCTTGCTAGAAGAAGGAGGAGGCAGAGACAGAAAGAGAAAGGAGAGAAAGAAAAGAAAGTAATTGCTGTGTGCAATTATTTGTTTTGGTGTTGTTACTGTGGGAAACGTTTGGGAAAGCTTTTCCCACAAATTAAAATATTTGTGTGCTGTTCTGGACCTGTGCCTTGCGTCTGACTATGTCAAGTTCAGGGAGCTGGAGCAACCCCTACAGGCTAAAATATGAAAAAAGAACAATTATGATGAGAACATGCCCATTCCCCAGTTTTCTCCATGTTCACTTTGTGTTTCACCTGGAGCTTTGGTCTCCACTCATCTGTAAAAGCCTTAGTGTCAGGTAGAAGAAAAAATTGACACAATGTAGTTGCATTATATTTGATATGAAAGGATGTATTAGATACGCAGAGGATTAACGTTCTTTTTTTGGTGCACAACAAAGTAAAGTGCATGCTTAACGAAAGCCTGCATATTTTAAAGGAAAACACAGATTATATTCTGGAAATTAAAAAAAAACAAGAAGCTCACATGTTTTTATCACCTGTGCTCATGAATAAGAAAGGGGATCTTAAAACAAGATAATTGCTTTAGATTGCGTTTAAAATTGGTTGAATAACTAGTCCCTGTGATCCATCTGCTTTGAAAAGGATTGAAGAAGAACGGAATCAAGAAAGCAATGTATGCTTTGTATTTGTTAAATATATACTGCACACTTGTCACTCCTCTGCTGAGCTTGCTAATGCTGCCTGTCAGTAAATGATCCATTACATATGACTGGTCATCTTTTTCACTTGAATTGCAAATCTGTCAGTATTAGTGCCCTAGAGACAGAATTGCAGTGGTAATAGTTGCAATTATATATTTTACATGGTAAAGAGAATATCATGAGACAAAATAACAAATTTATTGATGTCTATGATGACATATTGTAAACCTTTTATACAAGAAACCAAAGAAATGAAGTAAAAAATCATTTAAATTAGTACTGAAATTTACAGCACAGTTTCACACTATTTTACAGTTCAAGAGTGGTGTACAGCATTATGTACTTCTGATTTTACTGATGTAAGCAGAACAAGTTACAATATTTAGCATATTTATTAATAAAATTCAATTACAAGTAAAGCAGCTGATACAGGTATGGTTAATGCTTTACTGCAACTGGGAAGAGACATGTTGTTGACTTTTTTAATTAGAACATTAGAACATTCTAGATGAGAACAGGCCATTCAGCCCAACAAAGCTTGCCAGTCCTATCCACTTATTTCTTCCAAAAAAATATCAACTCGAGTTTTGAAAGTCCCTAACGTCTTACTGTCTACCACACTACTTGGTAGCTTATTCCAAGTGTCTATCGTTCTTTGTGTAAAAAAAAAGCTTCCTAATATTTGTGCAAAATTTACCATTAACAAGTTTCCAACTGTGTCCCTGTGTTCTTGATGAACTCATTTTAAAATAGCAGTCTCGATCCACTGTACTAATTCCCTTCATAATTTTAAACACTTCAATCGTGTCACCTTTTAATCTTCTTTGCTTAAACTGTATAGGCTCACCGCTTCTAATCTTTCCTTGTAATTGAAACCCTGTAGCCTTGGAATCAGCCTAGTCGCTCTTCTCTGGACCTTTTCTAGCGCTGCTATGTCCTTTTTGTAGCCTGTAGACCAAAACTGCACACAGTACTCAAGATGAGGCCTCACCAGTGCATTATAAAGGTTGAGCATAACCTCCTTGGACTTGTACTCCACACATCGTGCTATATAACCTAACATTCTTTTAGCCTTCTTAATGGCTTCAGAGCACTGTCAGGAAGTCGATAGCTTAGAGTCCACTATGACTCCTAAATCCTTCTCATAAGGTGTACTCTCAATTTTCTGACCGCCCACTGTGTATTCAAACCTAACATTTTTACTTCCTACTATATGTGTAATACTTTACATTTACTGACATTAAATTTCATCTGCCACAAATCTGCCCAAGCCTGTATGCTATCCAAGTCCTTCTGTAATGATATAACAGATTTCAAATTATCTGCTAATCCACCTATCTTGGTACCATCTGCAAACTTAACCATCTTGTTACTTATATTCCTATCTAAATCATTTATATATATTAAAAATAGCTGCGGCCCTAGCACTGACCGCTGTGGAACACCACTCTTAACATCGGCCAGTTCTGATGAGGTTCCTCGTACCATCACCCTCTGCTTCATGTGTCTGAGCCAATTCTGCACCCATCTAAAAACATCACCCTGAACTCCCACTTCTTTTAATTTGATGCCCAACCTCTCATGTGGCACCTTATCAAATGCTTTCTGAAAGCCCAGATAAATAATCTCATAAGCTCCACTTTGATTGTATCCTTTTGTTGCCTCTTCATAGAATTCCGACATGTTAGTAAAACACGACCTCCCTCTTCTGAACCCATGCTGACTGGTCAGAATAACTCCTGTCCCTGCCATGTGTTGCTCAATCTTATCCTTAATAATTCCTTCCTTTAATTTTCCTGTGATGCATGTTAAGCTTACTGGCCTATAGTTGCTTGGATCTGCCCTGTCACCCTTTTCATATAATGGGATGATATTTGCCATTTTCCAGTCCTTTGGAATCTCTCCAGTGTGCAGTGACTTCCTAAAAATATGTGTCAAGGGTTCATATATGTACTCACTAGCCTCCTTAAGAACTCGAGGGTAAATATTATCTGGTCCTGGTGATTTGTTTGATTTCATCTTATTTAATCTGAGCAGCACTTCTCCCTATACAATTTCCAAATCCCTCAGTACCTCCTTAGTAGTTGCGTTTACCTCTGGGAGGTTATCCACTTGCTCACTTGTAAACACCTCAGAAAAATGTAAGTTTAGGGCATCCGCTATTTCACTGTCTGTGTCTTTTAATTCCCCTTTACTATTTCTGATGCACTTGACCTCCTCCTTGACTGTTCTTTTACTACTAAAATACTAAAAAGAATCTCTTAGTGTCTTCTTTCACCTTATCTGCTATATTCCTCTCCAGCTGTCTTTTAGCCTCCCTGATATCCTTCTTAATGGTTGCCCTCATGTTCTCATACACTCTACGATTCACTTTGCAGTCATTTGTCTTATATGCCTTATAAAACAGTTTTTTCCTTTGCAACTTCTTTTAAAAATCTTTATTAATCCACTGTGGAGTTTTTTTCATCCCTCATATGACTGCATCATACAGATATTTACTTTTGCTAATTGTTGTGTTAGATGGTCTCAATACTCAATACTTGTTTCCTTATTCCAGTCAGTCTTCTTTTTCTCTTCAACAAAATGACAAACAGTGTTAAATGCTGAATAACTGCCATTAGCCACATCTGTGTATTAAATACCTACTGTATATTTGCTGCATTATAATTCAGAGAGAATTTCATAATGTAACATATTATTCAGTGATTCATCATTTATAACTACATATCTTGGTATCTTAGACATGCAAACATTTTCTTCTTTTGAGTAGAGAATGATTAAGCATATTGTAGAATCCCGGCCTGGATGAAGCCTGGTGACTGAGGGATCGTTGAGTCTACCAGGCAGGGCGGAGAGCAGCACGGATGACTGCCATTAGGGATATGATTGGTTCTAGAAGGAAGAAAAGGTGTTTTACCCTGAATGAAGGAGCTATAAATCGAGGCTGGGGTTTCTGGACGGTTCAGGGATTACGAGAATGTGTGGTAAGTGTGTTATATAAGGGTGAGGTACAAACATGGGGGAAGAGGAGGAGGACTCAGTGTAGGGAACCAGAGCATTTTTTAGGCTGTCTCTCATGGCCACAACAGTGAGACGTTTATAGGTAAATGTAAATAGTTCCTGTTCAGTTTCCTTCGTTGTTATTTTATATTTGAGTACTCTTCGTACACTGTTAAGAGTAAACTCTTCTTGCAATCACTTCTTTCTCCTTCTGTTTTTTCCTTCTGAACCTGTTATGGGGAGATCACTACAATATCTTTGACATAATTGTTGTATGCTTACAACAGTAACAATTCTTTTGTGTTCTTCAAGCTCACTAATGAGTATGTTGCAGATTTCTTCAGTGAAATTTGATTGCAGATTTTGCCTTTTTCATATCTTTAAACAGCCACTTTCATCTTTTTTTCATCATGAAGTTTTTGTTCTTTCTAACACTTTGGTGAGGAAAGCTTATACACCTTCTGTGTCAGTAGTTTGAGCAAAGAATTTGCAAAAACTATGCATTTTTTTCATTTCACCCTGCCGGATCACTGATATTATTACATTGAGGTCAAGTACCGCAGGACTAGGCCTCCTAAGGTTCTAAAGGCAAAGTCTGAGTCGCTTAACAATGAATGAATTCAGTAAGAGCCAACCAGAACATGGAGTTAGGAAAAGCATGGTTTTAAAACCACAAAGGACACTTGATTCATGGAGTCTTGATTGTAGGCTTTATTCAGGAGCTGAATGAGTGGATGTGAGTGATTCAGAAGTAGAAATTCTGAATATGTTAAGGTAGAGAGAGAACAAATCTGGGCACTCCATACAGGGCTGGATTTAGATGAAAAGAGGCCCTAGACTATTCCACTTATGAGGCCCTTTCACCTCCCATTTTTAAGTTTGTTCAAATTGCTAACAATTTGAATGTAGGCCCCTCTTGATCTTGAGGCCCTAGGCTGAAGCCTAGTTAGCCTATAGGAAAATCCGGCCCTGACTCCATATCTGAAATAGACAAATACAAAACATCTCCCAAAAGTTCTTTGGAAAGAAATAGTACAATGAAATTTTTTACTGGCATGTCCAATCAACATGCAACACATTACCAATGTCTGGCCAGTGGCGTAACTAGGGGCGGGCGGAGGGGGCGGTCCACCCCGAGCGGCAGATTTTTTGGGACAGCATTATTGACCAAAAGGCTCAGTAGAATTCATGTGTAAACAGCAGGGGTCGAAAAAATATCACCCATGGATGAAAAAAGTCAAATTCTCTGATTTTTATCCACAAATGCTTCAAAAATAATTTTCATACTGTCCTTCTGCTATGAGGCAATAACAAAAATAAACAGAAACATTACACCGATCATAAGTTCTAGGAAGATAAACAACTAATTTACTATTTATAATTTCGTTTCATTATCAATCCGAATGCGTTCTTGCTCTGCGCAGAAAAACATCCCCACCGATCACTTGTGGTTCTGGTTTTCGCAGCGTAATTATATTAAACTAATAATTAGAACACGGCTTATCAGTGTGTCTATACTATATTCTTGAGATGCTTATAAATAATTATGTGTAAAAAATTATTGCTATTTCTCTATATATGAATACATCTATGCAAAATGTATCTTAATTTTTCTCTATACATCATTTTAATTTTCTATTTAAATAGGTTAACATATTAACACATTAACATATATTGAAGCAGCACCCTGCCCAGAGCGGCACAAACTCGTGCTACGCCACTGTGTCTGGCAACATTATAAAAGAGAATGCACTGAAATACATAATATCATTTTATTTTTTAGAAAACACAAAGACATACTTCCTGTCTCTATTTCCATACCACTTGCTTAATGACTAGGTGGGTGAATATCCAGAAATACTGAAACTACTGTACCCGGTTCAACCAGAAAACCTGAGGAATATTTTCATCACCTAAACTAAAAATACATACTAGTAATTTGTGCCCCAAAACATGCAGGTTAAAATACCAGGTGACTGGCAATCTCAAGTTTATTTGAGTCTTCTGGAATTTTAAATTATGACACAGTCATGATAACGCAGTAGGATTTGCAAACATGAAAAGATTACTGACTGTTCTGACTCTGTTTCTGAAACTAATTGCCTGTAGTATAGTAGGTCCATGGCTTAACAATAGGTGGCTAAATTTAAATAAATAAACCTGTCCCAAGAAGGTGCAGGCGCCAGCTGGGCGTGGGTGCATGTGAATGTGGTTAATACACATGTTGGCTGCCTGAGCCACATACACATGTGGTGGTGGGCAGATCAGTCAGGCACCTCAATGATGCTGCAGAAGGAGCAGCTCCTTGCACCTGTGCCCTGTTAGAAAGTAGAGAATATGAAGGAGCCTGCACGAGACAGAAAGGGGGAAGAAACAAAAGTAAAGAGAAAGAGAAAACTGGAGGTTAGCAGATGGGAGAGAAGCAGACAGGAAGGTGGAGAGATCTGGTGCAAGCAACCGTGTGAGCGAAAGAAGAAAGGCAGCCGTGAGCCCTCCAGGGAGCATGAGGCAGACACTCACTGGCTGAAGGGGGTCATTCCAGCTGAGTGATTCTGGGAACTGGATTGACTTGATGCTCTCTCCTGTGAAAGTCCAGGAAAGGCAGAGGGAGTTGGACAGAGGAGCCATGGACAATAGGGACCCAGGCCTTTGTTCACATTAGGAGCCCTGCTGGAAGCCATGGGACAGCAGGGACCCATACCTGTGGAAAAAGGATGGCTGTGACTGTTGGTTGGCCATCTTCTCCTCGTGCAAAAAGTCTGGTCAGGATAAGGGGAGGAGATGCCAGGATAGAAGAGTTGCACTAGGTTCTCGGAGATAGGATTTTAACCTCTTTTTAACGGATTGTTTATTTGATTGATTTTAACCTCCACAATCACTTTGAATTTTATGGATTATTTATTTAATTATGGAAGGGGCACTGCACTGTTGAACACATTTGTTTTTGATTGTTTTAATAAAAGCACTATTCACTTTATGCATCTACCTCTTGTTGTGTGAATGTGTTCTCATCTGCTTGGCTCATCCCTTCGATACCTTATCGACAGTGGTGGGTTCAAGAGGCTCCACGAAGGGACCGGTAGCATGGAGCTAACTCGCACCATCATATTGCCTTTTTTTGTCAAGTTCAAATTTCACCGCTTGTGCTTTGTATCAGTGTTTCTCAGCCACTTAAACTGAGCTGTGGGCTGCCTCCCATGGGTTGCAGGGTGCTGTAACTGGTTATCATATTTGTATGTGCCATTTTTGTATTTTAGATTTTTAATATTTTTATCATTATTACTATTGTCAACAAACTGCTGTCATGGGCTTTGGTTGCTTTCGTGGGCAGTGCCATATTGTTTAACATTGCCTCCTGATGTTACAGTGCCATGCATGTAGAACATGGCTTTGTGAATGGCCCCCTATTTTAGTTTTGCTAAAGAACTTTAACCAAATCTATTGTTTTCTATTGGATAGGAAGTAATGAAGAATTCCAACTAGTGTTTTGACTTTTGCTTTGTATTCTTTTCATTTTTTTGTATTATAAATTCTCTTTTGTGCATTTGGCTTTGATGATTGATTTTTTTGTTAGCTGTTTTGTGTTCTGGTTTTTTACCTGTCATACACATGACACATTATGTTTTTGCTTACATCAACATCTTCTTTTTTTTTCCTGTGTGTGCCATCATTTTGTGATCTATGTCACTGCAATGTGGCGAGCTGTTGCTAGAGGCGTGGCCCTAATCGTAGCTTGTTGTGATGTCATTAACACAATACTTTATAAGTCAGGCCCAAATGGGAACAATGGCCATGTATATGGATATTTCTCAAGACAATACAGCAATCCTTTAATGTGCAAATTCTTAGTTTTTCAGGTTAGCAATCTTGCACTTTGCTCCTTCAACTAAGATTCTAGCATTTTGTTTTAGGTTTTGACACATTTTTTTTCTCTCTTTTTGGTGTTGATCTCTGCTTATTTACTGATTTCATTTAATCTCCTGATCCTTCTTCCTTGCCTTTCAGCCTGTCAGCTTCAATCTAATGGCACTACAATATTTCTGTAACCAGAAAGTAATTTGCAAAAATACTGTACCTGTTAAGAAAAAAAAAATAACAAAAGAAAACATTAGTGATTAGGCAAAAAAACTGGAAGAATACTGGTGGTAAATTGGTACAGTAAAGGTTAATATATTATAGAGAGGAATCATGTTGCTTAGGGGTTTGTGATTATTTTTATGTGCAGACTAACTGGAATAATACAACTGCAGAATTCAATAAAGTCGAAGTATACAAATTATCTTTAAACTTTTAATGATTCCTATATCATGTGTGATCTACAGTTTAAGAAAATAAAGTAATGACACCATCCAATCAGAGTCTGTACATGGAGATTCTTAAAGTGAGCCAGGAAAGAATGTGAAGAGTGTCGTTAATAAGTCATAGATCTGAGGAAATATTGTAACAGAGTGCTGACAAACTGAAACTGAAAGATGGCTGTCTGTGAGCATTTCACAGAGTGGGTGGAGACACATGATTGATTGCTGAATAAATGGCATATAATTTGTTGGTGAGGGAATATGGAGTGAGGCAGTTCACAATAAAATGAAAGCAGCTCCTATGATGCTGGAAACTACATAATATTTTATGTGTCATTTGTAATTATTTTATTTTTCATAAGTTGCATGGCCCTCAATAGTTAAATCTTTCATTTATCCATCCATTTTCTGATCCTGAATTAGTCACTATTATTATCTGTTAAGTTTATTTCATTATATCTGATTTTCATCATACTGTATGAACAGAAACCAGACCCATTTTGGTAAGACAGTTTGCAGAAAAAGACATGTGTCTCTCACGTAAGACACGAGGCAAGCTAACTAACAGAGGGGGCAGATTCGCTAGGGTTAGCAGTATGACAAGAAGATAAGCATCAAACAACTGTTCACAGCCAAGGCAGGATATACAATACAATACAATACAGTTTATTTTTGTATAGCCCAAAATCACACAGGAAGTGCCGCAATGGGCTTTAACGGGCCCTGCCTCTTGACAGCCCCCCAGCCTTGACTCTCTGAGAAGACAAGGAAAAACTCCCAAAAAACCTTGTAGGGAAAAAATGGAAGAAACCTTAGGAAAGGCAGTTCAAAGAGAGACCCCTTTCCAGGTAGGTTGGGCGTGCAGTGGGTGTCAAAAGAAGGGGGTCAATACAATACAAATTCAGGGAAATAAGGAGTGTGCAGAAGTTCAGTTTCTGGTTTAAGCTGGCTGTTTTATTTTCTGTGAGTGATAAACCAGCAAACCAGAATGTACCCATATTTGGAGCTTGCATTATCGTGTTTCAGACTCTTGAACTGTAGTGAATGTATGAATGCTTAGACATTGCCCAGAACAGCAGAGCTCACTTACATACGGATAGAAGTCATTGCTCCTGCCCGTGCCTGTACAACATGTTTTCCCACACTCTGTCTCAAAGGTGGACAAGTGCCGATCATAGGAAACCCCAACTGTATCATGCTTTGGCCAAGTAGCTCTCCTTCGAATGTTATATTCTTGTAAGTGTTAAGCCTATATTAAACAAAAACTAGTATAATTTTCCTTTAGTGTTACTGATTCTTTATTCTGTTTAGAATCACTGCCATACCACTAGGGAAAGATATAAGATATACATATACTCAGCAAAAAAAGAAACGTCCCCTGACTTTCAACTGTTTTTACTTTCAGTAGACTTAATGTGTAAATATTTGTATGAACACTAAAAGAGTCAACACCATAAGACATAAACTAAAAATGTTTCACAATGTGTCCCTGAATGAAGGGAGGCTCAAAATCAAAAGTACCAGTCAGTATCTGGTGTGGCCACCAGCTGCTTGAAGTACTGCAGCGCATCTCCTCCTCATGGACTGGACCAGATTTGTCAGTTCTTGCTGTGAGATGTTACCCCACTCTTCCACCAAGGCACCTGCAAGTTCCTGGACATTTCTGGGGGGAATGGCCCTAGCCCTCACCCTGCGATCCAACAGGTCCCAGACGTGCTCAATGGGATTGAGATCTGGGCTCTTCGCTGGCCATGGCAGAACACTGACATTGCTGTCATGCAGAAACTCACGCACTTTTTGCCACTCCTGTCTGGTCCAGCGAAGGTGGGTTTGTGCCCATAGGCGGCGTTGTTGCTGGTGATGTCTGGTAAGGACCTGCCTTACAACAGACCTGCAAGCCCTCAGTCCAGCCTCTCTCAGCCTATTGTGGACAGTCTGAGCACTGATGGAGGGATTGTGTGTTCCTGGTGTGACTCGGGCAGTTGTTGTGGCCATCCTGTACCTGTCACGCAGGTGTGATATTCGGATGTACCGAACCTGTGCAGGTGTTGTTACACGTGGTCTTCCACTGTGAGGATGATCAGCTGTCCTTCCTGTCTCCCTGTAGCGCTGTCTTAGGCGTCTCACAGTGTGGACATGGCAATTTATTGCCCTAGCCACATCAGCAGTCCTCATGCCTCCCTGCAGCATGCCTAATGCACGTTCACACAGATGAGCAGGGACCCTGGGCATCTTTCTTTGGGTGTTTTTCAGAGTCGGTAGACAAGTCTCTTTAGTGTCCTGCGTTTTTAGAACTGTGACCTTAAATGCCTACTTTCTGTAAGCTGTTAAGGTCTTAACGACCATTCCACAGGTGCATGTTAATTAATTGATTATGGTTAATTGAACATGCATGGAAAACATTGTTTAAACAATTTACAATGAAGATCTGTAAAGTTATTTGGATTTTTAAAACATTATTGTTGAAATACACAGTCCTGAAAAAAGGACGTTTCTTTTTTTGCTGAGTATATCTTTATGTATATTGTTGGGTTACTAATGGCCTCTTCCCAGGGTGCATGCACCCTTCTGAATACACACTTTCATGTTGCAGAAAAGAGGAGTGCATTCTTACGACATCAACCGCATGCTATAAAGGCAACAACCTTAGACCGGGCACAGGGCACAAGTGGATCATACCTGTTTACAATGAGGAAAAGGGAGTTATTACAAATTAAAGAGAAGTTAGCACCTCTGTTTCAAAAAAGATGTTTAGTAAGAAAATGAAAATTTTATTTTTCATTTTTAAAAATTCAGATTTTTTTACTTTATTTTATCTAAAAATTACATGCTAAGGGAACAAAAAAATCATTGGTGCATCATTTTGAAATCGAATCCTGATGTCCATAACAAAACACAGGCACTACCCCATCAAATCCATGCAACTCTGAACTGTAACAACTGCACGAGTCAAATTCAAGGTGATGTTTGCAAATTAAACAGAATATAGTTTGCAACAATGATGTGTAAATGTAAACAAAATGTAGATACTTGTAGTTGTTAAATTGTTCAGATTGATAAATTCTAGTTTCCCATTAAGTGGTTTCTAAAAGCTAAGTATTTTTTACTATGATAACCAGCATAAATATTCAGAGAAAGTATAAAAATATAGTCAGGACTTAACATGGCAAAAATGTTTCCAATGCATAGCTGTAAAATTTCTCATTAGTGGATTAAAATTTACACAACAAAGAAAGTAAATGAAGGGATTGTATCAATGACAAATGTTGCACCAGGGGCCTCATGTATAAACGGTGCGTATGCACAAAAATGTTGCGTAAGTCTGTTTCCACATTGAAATCGCGATGTATAAAACCTAAACTTAGTGTAAAGCCACGCACATTTCCACAGTAGCTCATACCCTGCTCCCAGTGTCCAAGCAGTGCTACTGTTCCAGTGTTGTTTCCCTTTCTTTTTTAGATCCACATCCCTGATGCGGCTTTATAAATACACTGAAATTAACCGCATATTGTTTATTATTTTAATGCATCTGATTGTAATTAACCTGTAACAATATAATGGTCCACGGAATGGCCAAACTATTCCAAATACCATAGCTACTTTAGCATTATTACTCTCACTGCATCTTCTTTTTCTTTTTTCAGCTGCTCCCATTAAGGGTTGCCACAGCGGATCATCTTTTTCCATATTACTCTCAATGCACCACTCGGAGCAGCTGATCGGAAAGAGAATTATCTGTATACAGCATCAAGCACATGCTGCCTATTTGAATTGCTCTCACACGGCAAATGCTTCAAAACCTTTCCTGTACAGACCTCACGGTTCAGAAACAGTTTTATCCCAAGAACTATAAACACACTCAATCAGTCCATCAAGTGCTCCTTGTAGAACTGTTTGTACTTATTAGTACAATCACCTCACTGTAAACTTGCACTACAGTTATAATATTGCACAACCAGTGCCACTTTTTAAAGCGTGTATTTACATATGATGATAATATCATTTTTAAGATGAAATGCAGCAAAATATGTTTATTATATTACACAGATAAAACTTTAACTTCATTTAAATAATCTATATTATTAATAATTAAACGTGTGAGGACACGGTGTCACTGCGCTAGCAAGGATCTGGCGCTCCATTTATGGATTATTCCTGCCTCACTCTGTATTCTTCTAAACATGTACTATGAAGATATTTCAATGTTCCTTAAAAGTTATGAAGTATCTGCGTTCTAAGCTTATAGATGGCTTAACGTCTATTACAGAGCTGATTGTGTGGCAATTGGGTATTTGGAGAAAGAAGAGTAAGGACAAGAATTGGGGGTTAGTACGTTTGGAAGAGACAGTACTGCTGCAATAAATTATTTCATCGAAGGTCGCACACAATCACTGCGCCACCGTGTTCCCATGTTTAATAACATGCTTTAACTTCTATCATCATGAAAATGATATCAAGTATACATCTCAGTATTTTAATTATTCAGAGAGCTCTAATATTATGAATGTAATGGATTCTGTGCCCTGTCGGATGAAGAGAAAGCCTGGAAGCACATAGTGATTCACACACATAGAACACATAGAAGATGAAATACAAACCAAAGCATTTAACGTGCTACTTTAGTTACGATGGGATTTGAGAAACTAGTAAAGTTTATGAGGTTCTACTTTAATGACAAAATAAACTACGTGAATAAAGTGGAAATTTCGAGATTAAAGTTGACATTTCGTGCTTTTTTGTCACTGTGTGCCTATTTTGTTTCTCTGTACCTTAATAAGCTTTCATATTAAACTCAGACAGTGGGCTACGACTCGCCTTTTAACGGCGACTTTGATATCTGACAACTTGTTTTTTATTTCGTGCACTGTGCGACTTCGTGAACTTGAACTTTCAAGTTTCTCCAACACTCTATATCACTCGATCAACTTGCTTTTGTTGTTTATACCACTGTTTAAGCCAACAAATAGTACGTTTTTCCTTGCCTCCACTTGGTATTCGCTGAAATTCTTCTATTTCCCCCCGTGCTTTTGCAATTGCCTTTTCACAGAACGCTGAGCAAATGTTATTTATATTGATTTGCATATTCAATGGGAGGAGACGGGACGGAACAGCAGGCGCGTGTACATGTGTTACTTTTCACACTGACCGAGCTTTATGTAGTGGAAGAACGTAGAAGTTGGCATTTGCACAGATTTGTGCATCTGGATTTTTTTGTGCGTAAGCACATTTCCGCTTTTGTGCTTATGCCATGTTATAGTGTGAATTCTACGCACGGTGTTATGCATGAGGGCCCAGGAGTGGCAGCTTTTGGTCATTTTTGGTAGCCAAGCTCACAATGCGGTACATCGTGCATGGAACACTTCAAGCAGCTACAACAATGCTCCTTTTTTCTGCCTGGCACTGTATGTGCTAAATGTTTTGTCCTAAAAGACATAAATGTCACTCTACACTAAAGAATGAAAAATAAAGAAAGAAAAAAATGATTCATGGCTAGCAACAGTTTAAAAATGCCAAGGCTGGTACTCAGAAATAATTCTGTGTGTCTGCAAACACTGGTGTAAGTGATTCAGCATTTTTTTTTGTTCTTATCACTTTCTTAATGCATGAGAAACTGTTTACTTCAAGTACCAGAGATTCGCCTATATTAGATTTAAAGTTATTTTATACTGATCACATAACCAAAATAGTCTGCACTGTCAGGTCTCTCTTTTTAAATCTTTTACTATGAATATTGTAATTTGATTTACTAATCAGTCCCAGGGTAAACAAATCTATACAGCAAAGAAAATCAATTATCAGCTTGTCATTGTCATCAGACAATGAGTATTTGTACTTCAAGTGTTGTGGAAATAAACCTCTGTATTCAAATAAATCATTCTTGAGACCAGATGAAAATGCTGAATAATTCTTTATTTGCACAGAGATGTGCACAAATGTCTCAGTCCATGGAGTGAGCAATCAATAAAACAATTCATTCCCTTTTATACTTTTCGATTAACATTACTTTATCTAATACATCATGTCATCTGACTCTTAATATGCAGAATTCTATCATCTTAGCCAATCAACTACAGCCACCATTAACTTTGTATACATGCCGATTTTTCCATTATTCTAAACATTGCTTCATTAAACTGGGGTGTCCTTCACAACAGGGGTGTTTGGGCTTTCTCATTAGTTTATCTTTGCTCTTTAAGGGAGTCTTTATTACTCATTTACTTCATTTTTACCTTCTACTTCATCAACTACCTTGATGGTTCTTCTTAAGATGAGGCCACCCTCACAAGCCTGTGCTTTAAGCCACATTTAGTTAATCCTTTAGTTACCTTCAGTCCTTTTCTTTATGCTTTTAATAATCAATTTAAGTATATGCTTGTATTCAACTGTAAAAATGATAATGTATTCATTAAAAATATTTGATTAAAATTATTTACAAGTAAAATATCTGCTGTGAACGGGAAGAGGCAGACATGTTGCAAAGTCACCACCACATTTATTTACAATATATTTACAAAGTCCAAAAAGTGCACACAAACCCCAAGTCCCCAAAGTCCTGGCCAGCACACAATGCCTCCACTCTTCAGGCCGCCTCCACTCTCCTCTGCCTAGTCCTTCTTCCACCCGACTCCAGCTACGAATGAAGGGAGGCGGCCCCTTTAATCCTCACCCGGATATGGTCCAGGTGCTCCCCGGCAATCACCCGCCGACACGCCCCTGTGTGGCGGAAGTGCTGGCTGTACTCCCGGAAGCATTTCGGGTGTCCCTGCTTCTCTTCCCCCCAGCACTTCCTGGTGTGGCGGAAGTACTGGGGTCCAGGGTTCCCAAGGCATTGGGGCACCCTCTGGCGGTGACCACAGGCCCCTACGGGGTTGGGCTTCCATGCCCTCAACCCATGGCCCCCAAAGCAACCAGGGTGGCGGCCCCCACGTGATCCAAGGCAGGCGCACGCCCTCTTCCGGTCCTTTATGGCGTCCCAGCTGGGTCGTCGCCCCTGGCACCTCTGACACTGCATTCTGGAATTGAACAATAAGGGCCAAAGGTGCCCAGGAATTGTCCATTTTATTCATCGGTTCACTTTGCTTACAGAATATTCAGCTGATTCAAGCTTATCAAAATCATGAAAAACAAGTCGAAATTACTTCTTAATTGCATAATAAAATGGTATGTTAAAAAGCCAGACTTATTAGACTTTTTTACTTTCAAACTTTCAAACACTTGATGTACAGTATGTATACTTTATGTGTATTTTAATAGCCATATTCAAGCTTTTTTATTATATTTCCCCTTTAACAGCAGTATGATTATTTAGAATGTAACCAGTGGTTTGGCAGCTAATTAAGAGAGATGTTTCTATATTCTTTGAAAATATTCTTTATCAAATTCCAGCTAAATTCTTTTGAAAAGAAATCACTTTAGTTTTCTTTCTACAACAGTACGAGAAAACCCCCACATATGGTATACCTTCAGCTTGTCTTAATGTCTAGTTATGCATGACGTTGAGCATTTTGCAGTTCCCCCCTTTCTTTTGGCACTCTAGACCCGACAATACCTCATTTTAGGCCATATTTTGTGCAGGAAATTACACCCTTATGATACAGTGTAAGCTAATAGGTGTCTTTTTATCAATAATGATCAGACGGACTAAAAGTTGTGCACGCCACATCAATCGACCCCAGGGGTTCACTCCCGATTGAGATAGGAGTGGTCAAAGTTACTCCTTTTCAGAAAACTTTGAAAAACTGCAGTTCAGTAATATGGGCATGTGAACTGTTATTTTGGATGGCGCAGTGGTAACGCTGCTGCCTCATAATTAGGAGACCCAGTTCACTTCCCAGGTTCTCCCTGCGTGGAGTTTGCATGTTAGATAGATAGATAGATAGATAGATAGATAGATAGATAGATAGATAG
>JANRMT010062807.1:64744569-64821687 GCA_026402145.1 Polypterus bichir lapradei | reverse complement strand
TGGGACATGGAGTCCACCACAGCAGCCCGGTTGGGAGATGGGGTGGCCGCTAGGGGGTGCTGCGGACGACCAGCCACCACGCTGGATGGTTTATCAGCCCCACCCGGAGGTGCAATTAAGACCAGCTGGTCAGGCACCTGGAACACCTCGGGGTGGGGTATAAAAGGGCGTGCCTCCCAGCAATCAGGGCCAGAATCGGGAGGAAGAGGACGAGGTTGCCTGGGAGGAGTGGTGGAGCAGGAAAGTGTGGTTTTTGTGTGCTTTGGACTGTGCTGGGCCTGTGGGACACGGGGAAGGCGTGTGCCCATGGCTGAAGAAAAAATAATAAAAGCCTGTGAGTGTGAACACGTGCCTCTGCGTAGTCTGTGCCGGGTCGGGCGCTATATAGCGCCTTTATCACAATATATATATATATATATATATATATATATATATACAGTATCTATATATATACAGTATATATAGATAGATAGATCATGTATTTTCTGACAGGAGATACCATATATTCTTCTGAATACAAAGAGTATAGTAAAACCCTGTGGCAGGTTTTTGGCTCATTATTCATGACTTGTTATATCTTTAACTGTTTTATTGAACATTTTGGTCAGTCCTGTGGACTGTGAATGACAGACAGACATGGTCACTTTTCACCATAGTTTTTCACTACATTAGGATGGAACTGAAAGATGTTAATTCCATACCAGAAATAAATTCTTTCCTATGTTTCATCAGTTTGATAGTGTCTAAAATGTACTTTTCAAAATGTATTTTTAAAGGATGAAAATGGAAAGATAAATGTACTGTTAGCATGTAATTATCTTAAACAATAAAATGACAAAATGCAAATAATGTTATAATAAATGTGTACTTTTTTATGCTATTCTCACTAAGCATCCTACCATCCTCTTTCTGTTTTTCTGCCCCCCAAATCTTCCTTCTACTCCTCCTTTGCACTAAAATAACATTTTTTTTAAGAATATCTCTCTGATCTCCAAAAATTCAAACTACAAACCCTTTACATTTCTGCCATTAGCATTTTGTCAATGCAGCTGTTTTCCCATCCTGTATATAATCTTGACGCTCTAAAGACCCATGATATCTTTATCCATAAGTGTTAGGGATATTTGTCACTCATGGATTCCTACTGATCTTTTACAATGCAATTCAGTTCAGCTTATGTATATATTCTATAGTGCTCTCCACTGAGTACTGGTGCAGGGTACTGTTAACAATTCTCAGTTAAAATAAATACTGTAGTATACAGTAGATGAAACTAATTACTAAATACAGAACTGATACATACCTGTATATAAATGCAGATTTGTTAACTTATACAAAAAACAAGGTAGAAATTGTTTTTTTTCCATTTATGTTTAATCCATATCTGTCCATCAATTAATTGATGAAAATGGGGGAGATTAAAAATGTAAAAAAGAAAGTCAAAAACAAAGTCACAGTCCTATATAGAAGTCACCTCATCTAATCTCTGGAAATTCTTTTATCACAATTTAGTGCTTATTGGGACATTCTGTGGCCTTCATCTATTTTTTCACACAACAGTGTAATTAAGTAGGTAAGAAGGAAAATAAGTAAAAAGAAAAATCTACTCCTTTATGTGAGAGGTATGTCAGAAGCATCTCAAGAAATGCTACTTGGGCTCCTTCATTTCAACAGCAATATGCCTCACTGCAACTGGGACTGCCAAGACAGATTTTTTCTTTCTTTTTAAATTTTCTTCCTTTTCAGGCATTCTGGTGTATGTTCAGACCAAAGTGGGCGTTATGTCCATCTATCTATCTATCAAGATTCTTGTAAAATGTTTTTCTTCCAATGCCCAGTCTCCCCATACCATCCCTACTACATCAACAACTCCCGCCATGTCAAATGGAATGGTGAGTCCACCTTTGACTATCAGTGTGCACTGTCCATAACTGCTGCTTATTGCACATTAATTATGGTGTATCTTGCATCATGCCTCACCATATGTATTCATGAAGAGTGAGCACTGTATGAGTTAATGCATTACAAATATGTGTGTATTGAAGTGAATGTCAGGACGGAAGAATTTCTTAGCTTCAATTTGGCTTCGGCAAATAACAAACATATTTCACAACAGTCAGTCAGTCAGTAATCATCACACTCGCAACCATAAATTCAGGAAGAAGTGCTAGGTTTTCCAAAATAACAACTTAATTACTTTGGGTCAAAGTTTCCTGCCTGGGCAATTATTTGAAATTAGTTGACACCCCTGAGATATATGACTGTAATATCAGGATGTTTTATGCGTGCTAGGGGCTTGACTAGTTCACACGTATTCCAATTCCAGTGTAAGTATAGTTAGTTGCAGCTCATTTCATGGACAGAATGGCTGTAGTCCAATGACACCTTTTGTTCTGTCTCTGCCTCTCTCTACTCTTTCTTCTTTACAGGACTGTGTTGTGTTTGGAGATGAGTGTTGTGTTGGGGATGGTTTTTCAGTATGATTTTTGATATGTATCCCATTAGATATATTTGTTATTCTATTGTCCTTTTCTTCTAATAAAGGTTTGAATAACAAAATAAATATATACTTTTACTACTAACATAATTGCATATCACAGCCTATATAGGATAAGTGTTTCTGCTACATTTCTTACTGTGGTCTGTTCATAAAAAGCACCTTCCTGTGATAATTAAAGTAGATATATATAGCAATGTATAATACATCTGTTCTCTTTTATTGATGTAATGAATTAGACAATAATTATTCTAATATCCCAGGGAAGCTTCTACAGAATTATTTCTGTATCATCACTCATTTCAGGTTAGTTGGCTTTCAGAAAGATGTTTTTGTATGTACTGCCTAGAATTTGCGTAACATTTGTTATTAGTATGAGTGGTAGGTGGCAAAATGGTATAAAACTAATTCATGCTAATTAAAGCAAATAGAATAATTACAGTTCTCAGGATAATTTTCTCTTTTTTTTTGTACATCTTGATATAAAAGTGTAGTAATTTAGACTAATGCAGCCCTACTGTTTATATTTTGTAAAAGAAACAAATTACTTAATTACATAACAGCTCAACAATGCCTATAAGTAGGAGATTGCTGGGTGGTATCACAATGTCAAGTGGTAACATCATAATGAGAAAAATAATCAATTACACTATTGAAGAGTGAATTTTCCAAACTTTATCAGTCCATTTTGCTCAGTCTGAGATAACACTATTTATCTGTTTTTGGTGTGTGATAACATTGTGCTACATTTAACAAAAACTTTGAAATTAAATCTGTTTTTTAGCACCATGAAGGTTTACAAAACTCCATAAATATATTTTTCTTTCACAATAGGATTCTAAGAGTACGCATCATAGGATGCAAGGCAGTCCACTCGTGCAAAGACTCATACACATTCATTATAGGACAGGTTAGACCCATGAATTAATATAACTTATTAGGACATGTTCACATGATCTCCTCCACTGTCAGCTGTCCATCGTTCATCATTTAACTCATGGACAAATATTATTACTTTCCAATTGTGTTTCTACCTTGTTCCTCATGTGCTTTGATCTATATTTGTTTGTGTAGTGTTCTGCATTCATGTAATTAATATAATCTATACTTGTGTTTAGTTGTTCAGAATGCTCTTTACTGTACCTGCACTCAGTGAACAGCACAATACAAAAAATAAGT
Organism: Polypterus bichir lapradei; assembly: GCA_026402145.1. NCBI lineage: Eukaryota > Metazoa > Chordata > Cladistia > Polypteriformes > Polypteridae > Polypterus > Polypterus bichir. Next base: position 64,818,011 of record JANRMT010062807.1, on the reverse strand, counting down.
TGTTGTTGTTGATATGAAACAAATCAGTAATTGTCTGAAAAAATGCAAGGGAAATATGGTAACTCTACTTGTGTTAATCACTGCACCTCCACATAGCCCCAAATTCCCCAACCCACTCAGTAAACTTTTTATAAATTGAGTTTGGTTGACTGGTTGAAATTTTAACTTTTTCTGTGACACTGGTATATTTTGAGACTGGCTAATAGTCATGTAATGAAACAGTGGTGCACTTCAAATTTTTAAACTTGTAGTCTTTATTAAAAATCTGTTTGCCAGGTTTTAAGATAACAAGGCAGTGCAATAACATTTTTTTATAATTTCATATTATGCACAGATATTGATATAATCAATCTTTTGTTTCTTTACCCCCTTTGAAAGAAAGACAAAAGAAATTAATAAAACAACAAAAAGTACTAAAATAAGCTCTAAAATGACAAAAACAGTTTAAGATCAAAGATTGCTCTGGAGGTTGAAAAAGAAGAACAATCTCCAACAAAGACTGTTGCATTCCATAGCATTGCTAAACATACCTCTGTTAAGTAGACTTTATTATTAACTGTTTCGCTTAATAAAATGTCTTTCAATCCTTGGTAAAATATATTGTTTGAGAGAGATGAGCTGCTAAGCAAGCAATGTGACGAAATACAATGACTTAGGATAATCTATGAGAATGTAAGTTCCATTTGGAATAATACCAAAAAGAGCAATAAGTGGATGGATGCCTTTTAATTTCAAAAAAATGTCTGATAATATAGAGAATAAGGATATGCATTAAGGCTGTTGTTTTTAGAAAGTCAAAGCAACTATTCAAAGAAGTCATGTGTTTGATGGCACCTGTTGCAGGTGAGAGCCAATGCTAGTCAGATTTGAAAGAATCTATTATGATTTCTAATTGTATTAGCTCAAAAAGAACAAAAAGATATTCTCGGGAGAAGGATTTTTCCAGTGATTGTCTGTTTTTATGAACTTAAAAATGTTCCTCCTAAATTTGTTATAATGAGCAACAGAGTTCACTGTTTTCCTTGTAGAGTATAGTCCAGGGGTGAGCAACATTGGTCCTGGAGTGCCATGTTGTCTGCATATTTTTTTCCAATATAATATGTTCATGAAAAAGTCAATTACTGATGATGAAGCACTTGTTGCTCAAGCAACATTTTAAAGCTTCATTTTATTTGTCTCGCTTGTTTAGATTTTTCACCCTTAATTGCTGCTTTTAGTCTAAAACAGCTTAATGCACTTTTTAAATTGCTCCTTATTAGCAAATGACAAAGGAACCAGCAATTCTCCACCTAGCTTGTCTCCATGTATACCTGTGTGTATTCATAATGAGCTTTCTGGTTTAATTAAATATTGTGAAGGAAACTGAATAGAAAAAAATGGAAGGAGTGAGAATTACTCATCTGTTTCTGGCATCAAATCTTTTGGATGATATCCATGGAAAGGAAAAGAAAACCTTGTTATAATAATGACCTGATATGGCAGAGTTAAAACACTAACAAGCAGTGAAATTAAATAAGAGTTATTATTGTTAACAATTGCTTTTTAATTAAGGAAACTGAGTTGGAACAAAAGCCTGCAGCGACTACAGCCCTCCAATACTCACGTTGCCCACCCCGATGTAGTCTAACTCCTTATCACAATAATAAAAAAAAAAGTGTGATTCCCATATTTTTCCTTTTTCTCTAGAACAGTTTAATCTCCCCATATCTTTTTTCTAGAGTCATAACACAATAGATTTTTAACAAAAACTAAAGAGCAAACTTCCAAATTTCACGCAATCTGTCCAACAAGCTTCACCTGTTTTATGCTGCATAAGCATTCCAATAACGCATATCAAATATTATTTATTTAGTAAATACTAGTGTGAGGTTAGGTAATCAAAAACAAGTGTAATAATTTAATAATAAAAGCAGGCATATTTAAAAAAAAAACAGGTAAAAAAAAATAATAAAAAATAACAGAAGGACCACAAAATTCTGTCTCCTTAATGTCCTGACCTCCTCAATCCAGCAGGTGTCCCCCCTTGCCACATTGTACTCAACGTGCCCTGGTGACAATAATACAGTTTTGCCCGAGAATAAAATGCATGAGCTTTTCAGCACCAAGGAAAAAGAACAGCTCCTGCTTATAGCCTGTAGAGAGCCCCTATTCAAATAATATGTAGGTAAAAAGGAAAACAATAAATAGACCATGGCTTTCAAAACTATCTTCATATAAAGGTGTAGCACTTTACATTAAGCATTTTATATTAGATTTTTTTTTAGAACAATTCCCTCAGACATTTGCTCAAATTAGCTTCTTCATATGAAATTCATAATGCCATTTCCACAATCTGAATTAGTCAGAATGTGTTTTCATTCCAGAATTAACTTTAAATTACAAGTCTTATCTCACATAGATAATTAAGCTCTCTAACTGATATTTATCAGATGTAGCCAGACACAGCTGGAAAAAAAAGTTTTAGTGGCATTGTGAATGATGGTGACACCGATAGTTAATTACATTTTTAATTAAATAGCAAATGTGTTTCACTGGTCATGAAAAAGATTAAAATTTCCTAATTTGCACTTACTTATTTAATGGATGTGAAGACGATGTGATCAACCACAAAATGCTAAAGCCCTTTGTTTGTGTACTGTCATGTAGGCAAAGACTGGCAGCTCAGCATCATGGAGGCACTGAAAGCCAAGGAATTGCTGCTTCTGCTCATATCCTCTTCACTTTTTGCTCACCACTGATTCTCCATGCCATCTAAACTTTATTAAAACAGCTTATATATTCATCTTACCAAGCCACGTTCAAATATAGGTACTTCACAAACAAGACTTCTGCTGGATATCTGGTTAAGAAGATATTTCGAACTGATGATGGTTCAGAAAAAGACACCATCTCTCCCTTCTTGGCTTCTTTTCTTGAATAGATGAAGCAGATAAATTCTCCATATGGCATCAATCAGTAGAATCACACTGAGCTCCTGTCTAATCTAAATGCCTTCAGTGTTGACTAAAAAGAAGCTGCTGAGGCCATAACTGACTGTTATATAGTACTATGAAAATCTCTGGCCTCAATAAGGAGTTGGTGTCATTAAGAAGAAAGCTGACTGAAATGAAAGGTCATCAGCACCACAGTATCCTGATAATAGTTACATTAAGGATTGTCCACAAAGGAAACAAAATGTTTTGCTTTTTTCTGTCAGCTCTGGCCACCTATTTCCCTTCTACTACTTCTTTTCAGTTATCTATAGAGAAAATAAATGGTGAATAACACAACATATACTTTATCAACTATAAAGCAGTTTATTGATTATCAAGACTGCCTGAAAGTTATTCATGAATTAAGACAATTTCAGGATGTGTCTTTTGAAGGGAATAAAATTGATTTTTTGATCAGGATTTTAATACTAAAACAGCTGATGCTAGACGAGCACTGAGCCCCCTTATTAGGAGGGCAAAAGAAATAGGGACTTTTTTAGTCTTTTCTGCATGATTTAAGCTCTTCTTCATAGCACAAATTTTATGCTACTCCAGCTGAGATGAACAACAGCTTTAAATTGCTTTTCCTGTGTTATACTTCTACACTAGATGTCTTCATCCTTGAAGTCTCCAATGGGCTGTTGTTATGACTAATCCTAGCAGTTCTCTTATGAATCACCTAGCTGCTGCTCTCCTGATGACGGTGTTTTTCTTTGTTTATGACTGATAATCCCTTAGTATTTCAGTGGCTTTACTTTACGTTTTCCTTATTAACATTGTCACTATTAGTATTTTAGTTTTTGATTCACAATTGTTTGTGTAAATGGCTGGGTTCTTCATCTTTCCTTTTCCCTCTACAGAGGTGGCTGTAAATGTACCTGAAGCTGCCTGTGGTTTAGTGTGTCAACAGTGTGTGTCAACTCTGATGTTTTGAATCCAGAGCTTTGTGTGTGTGCTTATAGGTCTTTGAACTACAGCTCCAAGGTTCCCTACTGCAGATCTTCTACCTCAATCAGGTTACGTTGGTGTGTAGGGAGGGAGTGCTTATAAAGGCAAAAAGTATTTGAAACTGACTGCCTGCTTAATTTGGACAAGCTGATATTTATAGTCATATAGAAAAGTTTGGGAACCCATTTTAATTCTTTGAAAGCTCAGCCAATGATAAAAAAAAATCCAAAGTAGCAACTTCCTTTTAATATATGACATGCCTTATGGAAACAGTAGTAATTCAGCAGTGACATTAAGTTCATTGGATTAACAGAAAATATGCAATATGCATCATAACAAAATTAGACAGATGCATAAATTTGGGCACCCCAACAGAGATATTATATCAATACTTAGTTGAGCCTTCTTTTGCAAATATAACAGCCTCTAGATGCCTCCTGTACCTTTGATGAGTGTCTGGATTCTGGATGGAGGTATTTTTGATCATTCATTTTGATTATCCATATAAAATCTCTCCAGTTCAGTTAAGTTTGATGGCTGCCAAGCATGGACAGCCTGCTTCAAATCATTCCATAGATTTTCAATGATATTCAAGTCAGGGGACTGTGATGGCCATTCCAGAACATTGTACTTCTCCCTCTTTGCATGAATGCCTTTGTTTTGGGTCATTGTCTTGTTGGAATATTCAACCCATGCGTATGTTCAACTTTGTGACTGATGCTTGAACATTATCCTGAAGAATTTGTTGATACTGAGTTGAATTCATCTGACCCTCGACTTTAACAAGGGCCCATGTCCCTGAACTAGCCACACGGCCCCACAGCATGATGGGACCTCCACCAAATTTGACAGTAGGTAGCAGGTGTTTTTCTTGGAATGCAGTGTTCTTCTTCCGCCGTGCAAAGCACTTTTTGTTATGACCAAATAACTCAATTTTTATCTCATCAGTCCAAAGCGCTGTTCCAAAATAAATCTAGCTAGTCTAAATGAGCATTTGCATATAACAAGTGATTCTGTTTGTGGTGTGAGTGCAGAAAGGGCTTCTTTCTCATCACCCTGCCATACAGATGTTCTTTGTGCAAATTGCGCTGAATTGTAGAATGATGTACAGATATACCATCTGCAGCAAGATGTTCTTGCAGGTCTTCGGAGGTGATCTGTGGGTTGTCTGTAAAACCATTCTCACAATCCTGCGTGTATGCCGCTCCTGTATTTTTCTTAGCCTGCCAGACCTGGGTTTAACAACAACTTTGCCTGTGGCCTTCCATTTTTTGATTACATTCCTTACAGTTGAAACTGACAGTTTAAACCTCTGAGATAGCTTTTTGTAGCCTTCCCCTAATACTGAACAATCTTTGTTTTCAGATCTTTTGAGAGGTGCTTTGAGGATCCCATGCTGCCACTCTTCAGAGGAGAGTCAAAGGGAAGCACAACTTGCAATTGACCACCTTAAATACCTTTTACCACTCATGATTGGACACATCTGTCTATGAAGTTCAAGGCTTAACAAGCTAATCCAACCAATCTGGTGTTGCAAGTAATCAGTATTGAGCAGTTACATGTATTCAAATCAGCAAAATTACAAGGGTACCTAAATTTTTGCACAGCCAGTTTTTCACATTTGATTTCATTTCATACAACTAAATATTGCTTCACTAAAAATCTTTTTTTCGGAAAACACTCCAAGTACTCAGATGTTCCTAGGAAATGAAAGACATACCACTGTTATCTTTTTTGTTGAAAGTAGAGTAAATTATTATGCAGGCTGAGAGGGATTCCCAAACTTTTTCATATAACTGTATACCAGCACATTTAAATTGGAAAATGAGATCATATATAACATTTAATACTTATTAAATCTTAATTATTTATATACTTTGTTCTCTGATAACAGTTTACATATAAGAAGTCTTATTTCTTTTCCCCCGGTATTCCCATGATGTTTAATGATTAATTATTTTGGGACTTTACATAATACTTAATTCACAGGTGGGTTTCTGGAATATACCATTTATCTATTTGCCGATTGGTGTATTTGAAATGCTTCATAGTCATTATATGCAAATGAATCTAGCTGATGTAAAGGGTTTCTCTGCTATGCTGCTTTAACAACAACATCTGTGACTCCACCTAGTGTAAATAAATGGCCGTCCATGTTTAGAGTTTGCATATAACGATGGCTCATATCTGTTATTTATTGAGCATTTTCAGCAACTGTGCTCTAGAGTCCGGGTAAGGACCACAACAATTGCTCCAGTAACCACCTGTTAATACTGATATGAAGTTGCTGACAAAGGGACTGCTCATGTTTGTGCTGTAGGTGAAGATTGTTAAACTGGTTCATTTAGATCAAGTCCCATTATGTGGTCAACAATATACACAGCCTGTTGCATATATTGCCTATTGCTTCTGTACTTTCCCTGCCTGCTGCAATATTTTTGCTAGATGCATTTGACTGGAGGATATGGTCATTTCTGTGGAAGGTTCTAACTGGAATTTGGCTTTAGCCCTTTGTTTATTTATTTATTTTTTTAAAAACAACCCTTATTTTCTTTATTATTCTATCTACAAGAATGGCATTCCAGCTCAGCTCAGGGATTCATTTTTTTATTTTATTGATTTTATTAAAATCAAATAACATTCCATACACATAACTTAAGTTTTACAAAATAAAAAGGTTCAAACTAAATCAACCCCCACCCCTGAGAAAGAGAGCTAGGTCAGCAGTGTAAAACTTTATGCTAGTAAAAATAAGTGAATAGATAAATTAATTAATGAATAAAAATAAATGGAGTAAAAGAGGGGAGAGAACCTACTTCCTTAATTTAAATGCTTATTCTAAAATGTTATTGATTAGATCCTGCCAGGTTTTGAAAAACTTTTGTACAGATCCTCAAGACTGTCTGAAAGGCATTTAAAGATTTTGTTCCATGTTTTTATAGTTTGTATATTTGCTGCCCAGTAATAAAATTGAAAGTTATGGTGGACCCATGCCACCATCGCCTTAGGTCTTTGTAGGGTCTCCCTTTCGATATGTGGATGTTTTAAATTCCAAATAAATAAGGTTATGGTTGAATCTAATTTCTTATAAAATTATTATGTATCTTGGAATGTTTTGAAACAAAAAGAGAAGCTTAGAAAGGATATTCATCTTAACAATGTTAATTCTTCCAGCTAAAGTGAAATGAAGGGTTGTCCATCTATGTAAGTCTTAATTTTTTCCATACAGACAGCAATTTTTTGTTGATAAAGAGCTTTATGTTTACTTGTGATGTTTACCCATAGGTATTTAAACTGATCTGCGATGATAACAGGGAAGGTGTCCAATCTAATATTGTATGCTTGAGAATTCACTGGGAAGAGCATACTTTTATTCAAATTGATTCTGAGACCAGAAATCTTTTGAAATTCTGTTAGTGCTGTTAGGACTGCAGACACAGTATTTTGTGGACCTGATATATACAATACCATATCATCTGCATATAGAGAAAAGTTCTGGTGCAGTCCTCCCATGATAATCCCATTTATCTCAATAGCATTTTTATCAATGAATTTCCAGTGGCTCAATAGCGATTGCAAAAAACACTGGTGACAAGGGGCATCCTTGTCTGGTACCACGCTTTAGTTTAAAGTAGTCTGAATTAATGTTGTTAATACAAACCGAAGCTTCTGAATTGCTATACAGTAGTTTGATCCATGCACAGGTGTTCGGGCCAAACCCAAATTTCTCCAATGTAGTGAAAAGGTAGTTCCATGTGAAATGCTTTTTCTACATCCAATGATAATAATATCTCTGGGGTGTTTGACTTTGTTGGTGAATATATTACATGAAACAGGCGTCGAAGTTTGGAAGCTAAGTGTCTGCCTTTAATAAATCCAGTTTGGTCTTGTGATATTACCGAAGGCAGCATTTTCTCCATCCTTCTAGCTAGGACTTTGGAGAGTATCTTAATATCATTATTCAGAAGTAAAATTGGTCTGTACGATGCACATTTTAAGTCTGTATTTTGTTTAGGAATTTTATTTTCTCTAGCTTCTGTAAATGTTGCTAATAGAAGGAGAGCTAACTGAGCTGAACATTTCTTATCAAATTCGGCAGGGTAGCCATCAGGTCCTGCTGCTTTTCTACTCTGCAGTGAGTTTATAGTATCTAGTAATACTGATAATGCCAGAGGTTTATCCAATTCCTCAGCCCCAAGAATATCTATTTGTGGTATCTGTAATGTGTCCAGAAATTAATTACATTGTGTCTTGTCTTCTTTAATCTCAGTAGAATATAAGGATTTATAGTAGTCTTTAAATGTGTGCATTATATTTTCATATTACATGGTGAATGATTTTGTCTCCATTTGTGTTGGTGATTTCTGGGTTTGCATTGCGAACTTCTTGCTTGTGGATTGGTTGAGCTAAGATCTTATTAGCTTTCTCTCCATATTCATAATAATAATGTCCTGATTTAAGTATGAGTTGTTCAATTTCTTTAGTTGTTAAGAGCTTGAGCTCTGAATGCAGAGCCTGCCTTTTCCTATGAAGCACCTCACTTGGACACCTGGGACATTCTTGATCTATTAGGATTCTAGTAATTTTGTTGATTAGCTCTGATACCTTCTTGGTTTCCAATTTATTTCTGTGGGAAAGATATGAGATAATCTGTCCTGTTTAGAAGGCCTTCAGTGTTTTCCAGAGTGTTCCTGCAGAAACTTCTGAGGATATATTTGTCTCTAAAAAATTGATTTGCTTGGATATAAATTCTGTACAGTTTTCATGTACTAATAAAAGTGGATTAAGACACCATCTGCAAGATGAGTATGTGGAGCATAGTGCTTTTAGCTCCAAAATCAAGGGGGCATGGTCAGAAATAACAATAGTGTTGTACTTAAAAGATTTAATTGTAGGCAGAAAGTTGTTATCTACAAAGAAATAATCAATTTTTGAGTCGCAATGATACACTGGTGAGTAGAAGAAATATGCTCTTGAGTTTGGGTTTAGAAATCTCCAGGGGTCTGATAAGTTGTAGTCAGTTACAAGCTATGTAATTGTCTTTGCATTGTTAGATGCCATCACCCCTGTGGCAGAAGACCTATCTAGGTCTGAATTTAAAACACCATTAAAGTCCCTCGGCCATTATAATTTTATGAGTGTTCACATTGGGAATGAATGCAAATACGTTTATCAGGAAATCCCTATCATCGACATTGGGTGCATAAATATTTATCAAAATCACTTTACAGTTAAATAAATTACCTATGACAATCACATATCTTCCTTCAGGATCAGATAATACATTTGATACTACAAATGAGACTGTTCTATGCATAAGAATTCCCACACCTCTAGTTTTCTTTGTATAGCTAGAATGGAACATTTGGCCAGTCCAGTCTTTCTGCAGCCGAAACTGATTCTTGCTTAATAAATGCATCTCCTGTAAAAATACTAGTTTAGCATCTAGACCTGTTAAGTGAGAGAATACTTTATTTCTCTTTAATTTGTGATTCAGGCCTTTAACATTCCAGCTCACAAAGATATCTGTCCATTCTTGGAGACATTGCTTCTGAACTTTTGTTGTCATTTTTTAGTCTTAAGTGAAAATAAGACAGCTTTGACCTTAATTTCCAATTTTCCTAGGGGTTATTGCCATGAAGCCTATTGTCACATTGGCACTTATAATTATAAAGGTTAAAAGGACAGATTAGAGATAGATTGCTCTCTTTCTCTCCCCACCTAGTCCCCCACCCCCTATTTTGCCTCCCCACATGAGGCTGGACCCCACTTCCCAAAGTCCCAGTCCTCTGACATACCTACAGACAGAGCACATCCAAAACAAAACAAGCCCCACAGCAGCAGCATGTGAGGAATAAAATTAAGATATCTACTGCCTATACAACCCAGTTACTATAAGAAAAAAAATAATCTTCAACAATCTTGAGATAGTAAAATAGTAAACCCAGGGAATGGTGTTAAAAAGTGGCCCTGGATAAGCATATTAAAGCCAAATACAATAATAACTATAACAATACGTAAAACAAGGGTATGATGTTAAACAGTCTCCTTTAGAAGAGAAAAAAAAACAATTATTAATTTCTTCCACACATACATATATATACACATATAATTGTAATTAAAGCATAAACAAAAAGTGGCAGAGAAGGGAAAAGGATGTATAATTACAGTACCAGTATCAATGCAAGCGGATCAACAGGATGTGACTCACGATCATATTTCCAAAAAGTGCCAGGATCTGATTTTTTGACTCTTTTTCTGCTTCCTCTGTAGTGGCAATGATGTAATGCTTGTCTTGAGTATCCTCTTTCAGTTTGGCAGGGTACAAGAAACGGTATATGATCTTGGCTTTCCGTAAGTGCTGTTTAATGTGGTAAAAAGCTGCATGATTAGCAGCTGTTGAGGGTGAGAACTCTGGGAAAATTCAAATGTGGTTATCTTCAAATGTAATCTCTTGTTTCTGTCTGAGACGTAACATTACATGTCATTTAAATTGTAATCTTCCGAAGCGTACAATAAGACTCCTAGGTTTAGAGGTATTTGATCACCATATATGGTAAGCTGCTGCTATTTCAGCGTCTGATTTACTATCCTCTCCAATTATTTTGGAGAATAGCTCATCTACGAATTTCACTGGGTTTGCAGTTTCACTGATTCTCTGGGAGACCTTCAATTCTAATATTATTCCGTCTGCATCCATCTTCCAGCGTAACAAGTCTGTCTCAGAGTTTTTTGCATTTGGAATTTGCCGCCGTTGCTTTCCCGTCTGCAGTAGATGCGAGATGTTCGGCTGTTTCAATCTGAGCAAGAATGTTCACTTAACATCTTCCAACTGATAGACAAATGCTCTCAGTTTTTTTTTCAAATTTAGACACATTTTCCTGAATTTGTTCCTCAATATTTTCTAGCATACCTTTGAAGACTGCATCAAAGCGATTATTTACATGTACTTCCAGGTCTTTAATATCCTGCCGCAGCTTCTCATTTGTCTTCAGCATATCATTTCTTTCTTTCTTTATATCTTTCTTTATATCTTTCTTGAGTTCCTTTATGACTTGTGCTGTGGCTATTGCACTGATCATTACCTTCAGTTCCGACAGAGCGTTTTGGCCTTCGTGCTCCACAGGTGAAGTGACAAGCCTTGTTACAGTCGATGCTCCTGGCTCGCAAGGAGTAGATGAAAACACGGAAGACAAGGCCATTTCCAGTTTTAATAGATCTTCTGGAATCGACAAGCTATCGTGACCTGCATCACATACACATTTACTCCCATTTTCACTCTCAGCTGGAGATGTGTGCTTTTGCCTATCTGTTCCAGGTCAGTCTCTGTAAGGCTGTACCTTGAGGTTGGAGTTTTACTTGATACCTGTCTAGGTTTGGATGTAGATTTGGGTTTCTTTTCCGTTTCTTTCTGAGCCCCTTTCTTACCGCTCATGTTTATATAAACTTGCATATATTGTAATAGAACCTCCTCGATTTGGGTAAATACTGGATACCTCGAGATGATAAAAATAAGATAAAAATTAACACCGCTGCTAACGGAGTTCCGTTTCAGATGCCCACCTCCCATAACGGACGAGACCCTTTGTTTATTTACATGGTTCAGACCTTTTTTTTTCTCCTTCTTCATTTCTTACCAGTGCCAACATTATTCCCCTTTGTAAATTTCAAGGAACCAGACAGGGCTATTGTCTTTTCCCATTTCTCTTTATTTTGTTGTCACAGTCCTGATGGTATCCCTAGATTCCCCTAGGGAATAAATACAGCATATACCAGACAATACACAATTCAGATGAAATCAGTCCAATATTGGTTCAATACATACCCCAAAAAGTTTTTTTGTATGCGAACATTACCTCAGAAATGTCCCTCCTGATTTTCCTCATGTACTTAATCTGTTTAACGCCTATGTAGCCCTGTCAAGATATAGGTTATTTGATTTAAGTCTGATTGTTTTCCCATTGAATTTTAGTTGTAATTTTTCTACCTTCCCCTTGTTAACCCCTTGGCATGGTCCTTAAACATACCTGTGATTTGTTATCTATGCCACAGTCTATGAACTTGCAGCTTCCAGTGTTTTCTGCATTCTGAAGGGTGTTTGAATTCATTTTGTTAGCATTATGCTTCCTCTTTCACACCACCTAAGTACTGTCAGACTGTTATCTTTTTGCAATCATGTCATACAAACTGTTAAACAATCTAATCGAAAACTAATGGGTCAAGATGAAAGTGTATCCCTTCCAGACTTTGAATTATACCATCTTGCCTTTGCTGTCAATCCAATGTGGAGCTAGGGTTACCCTCCCTTGCATTCTTCTGGTTTCTATTAGAGATATAATATATTTTCTCCCATTGCTCAAGTTTATGACTTTTAGACATGGAGATGTGATAAAAATTGATAGACCTGCTGCTGAGATGGCACCTCTTCACTTCTTAATTTCACATCTCTGCTCTGATTATAAGGTCACTTTATTTTTCTTCTTCTTTCTGTCAGTCTGACATATCTATATTGGGGGATAAATTTAATAATCTAGGGTTTGAAAAGTTCCTCTCTATACTATCTAGGCCTCCTATTTTTAACACCTGCTGCTTTTTCTATTTGCAGCAAAGGATTCTTCCACTTCATTCCTTGTACTTGTATGCTTCAACCCTTTCCCTCAAATCTAAGCCTGTGTCTGGTCCTCTCAAAAGTTTCCCTTAAATTTCTCACAATCATGTATAAAGGACCTTCCCCATACTTTGTGCTGCTCTGACATACAAAATATCCAAAACTGTTTTAAAAATCTTTATTACCAGCACACACATATTACATTTGTCCATAAATTAAATCCTAGTCCCCATAAAATGCCATTATGGAATTAGAGCTTGGGTCCTTGTGTTTCCTTATAGTTCCTGGCACCTGTGAGCGCTGAAGTCGGAAACAACGGAAAAACTTAAACCCAATTAAAGTAAAAATAATTTCTTTATTCTTAATTCTTGGTGAGTAGAGAGAATGTGAGACTGCCTCTTTCCAACTCAGTCAACTGATTTGGATTTTGGCAGAATCCCTAAAGTAAACCTGTTCTCTCTTTTATATCCTAGAAAAGAAAAAAAAAAAACCCTAGCAGTTCATTCTGAGGTTATACATAGCTTAGGTTAAATCTTAATTTATGATATACTGGAATGTCCTAAAACATGAAACAAACAGCCATTTGCATTCCTAAGGAATACACCCTTCTAATTATACACACTTAGAATCAATTTAAACATTCTTATAGTCCATAAAGATCTTACATTCTGCACAGGGTCTTCTGATAGTATCAGAGGTCAGTCTTTCCTCATAAATGATAAAAGTTAGTCTCTTAATGCTGTGCACACAGCCCAACTCCTTTTCTGCATAAATCAGGAACAAATCATATAGTTTTCTGCAGCATGATGATCTCAAAACACAGTCCTTGATATCTGTGAGTTAAATAATAATGTTTTCTCTTCCTCACACCTTTCTGCACATGTTCTGGTAATCTCCTCTGGCTGCAGTTCTCTGGTACTATGTGGCTAAAACTCTCTCCACAATCCTTCTTTCTGTTCCCTCAAGTTCTCCTCTTGCTGTACTTTTCTTCTTATCTTCATTGCTTTCTCTGTCCCCGCAGACGTTTTTGATGACTCTTACCACTGCATACAGTATAAGTTGGTTTTAGCCTTTCACTGGAAAACATCTCACCTTGCCTTTCCTGCATCCTAGAAGTCTTTGTTTTATAATGTTCTTTATAAACTCTCCACATCTCAGATCAACAACTCTTACAGTGCTACTGTCCAAAACTGCCTTCATATGACCTGTTAGTCTGGAGCTAGTCGGGGCTTGTTCTGTGATAGGGTCCCTCATTTCACTTTTAATCTTTTTCAATCACTTTGCTGCCCATTCTCCCACATGGGGTTTGTGTTCCTTTTCTCCTGTTGACTTCTTATCTGTGTTCCTGTGAGGTTTGAATTTGGGTGATGGATGGGCACTCTTGGGTAGAGAGAGCTGGGGGGTGTGGGGTGTTTTTCCTGTTATTTACTCTAAAGAACAGATATTGTAAACTTAATGTACTTCTTTTTTATTTTATTAATACAAAAATTATCACAAAAAAGGAAATGAAAGCCAATATAGTGAATAGTACTTGGGGTCATGTAGTCAGGAGGTATTGGAATGTTATTTCCTGGACGGATGTACAGTACATACAATACCCAAGTGTGTGTTCAGGAAACATAAAGGTCTGAAGATCTTGTTCTGTCCCTGGGCCCAGCTTTAAATTATCTCTTCTACAGCATAGTGTATGGATATCAAGAAGAGGAGGTCTGTACAATGTTAATTTATTTTAGGCTTGCTCATGTATAAAATAATAATAATATTAATAAAGACCGTACATCTATGTTTAATTTCAAATAATCTATACTAATAAAAGGCAAAGCCCTCACTGACTCACTCACTCACTCACTCATTCACTCATCACTCATTCTCCAACTTCCCATGTAGGTAGAAGGCTGAAATTTGGCAGGCTTATTCCTTACAGCTTACTTACAAAAGTTAAGCAGGTTTAATTTTGAAATTCTACGCGTAATGGTCATAACGGTCAACAACTTCCGCCATGTTGAACTTTCTTATTTATGGCCCCATCTTCACGAAATTTGATAGGCGGCTTCCCTGAGCTAACCGAAACCAATGTGCATACTTACGTCGGTGTTATGATGCCACTGTCAGCCGCCATATTGAACTTTCCAACGTCACTAATTCTCCAACTTCCCGTGTAGGTAGAAGGCTGAAATTTGGCAGGCTTATTCCTTACAGCTTACTTACAAAAGTTAAGTAGGTTTCATTTCGAAATTCTACGCGTAACGGTCATAACGGTCAACAACGTCCGCCATGTTGAACTTTCTTATTTATGGCCCCATCTTCATGAAATTTAGTAGGTGGCTTCTCTGCGCTAACAAAAACCGATGTACATACTTATTTCAGTGGTATGATGCCACTGTCGGCCGCCATATTGAACTTTCCAATGTCACTAATTCTCCAACTTCCCGTGTAGGTAGAAGGCTGAAATTTGGCAGGCTAATTCCATACAGCTTACCTGCAAAAGTTGAGCAAGTTTCATTTCAAAATTCTACACGTAATGGTCATAACGGTCGACAACGTCCGCGCTAACCGAAACGATGTATGTACTTATTTCGGTGGTATGATGCCACTGTCGTCCGCCATATTGAACTTTTCAACTATCTTTGTTACTTATGGGCCCATCTTCAAGAAATTTGGTACACGGGTTCCCAACGCTAACTGAATCCTACTTACATACATACGTCCATAGCCTGCAGCTCGGTCACCGTGTGAGGCGGCGTCGGGTCCCCCATCCCAACGCCTCCCACGTTGTTGGCTGCCTGCCTATATAAGGCCGTCCGTCACTCCGGTCTCTACATTCCCTTCCTTGCTTCGCCACGGGATTCACATCTCCCTACTGATAACTACAGCCTTTTTATTTATTTTTTTTTTAACACAGCTTCTCCGCTGTTTTATTGTTCGTTTATTATGATTATAGTTATTGTGTAGGTATTTTAGACTTACTTTACATTACTCAGGTACCCATTTCCTTCATCATTCCAACCCCCATTACCATGTCTATCGAGGTGATCACCATCGATCAAAGAACTGTCACTTACCGAGTGGTTTCCATGCCCGGAGATAAATGGGGAGGGTTACATCAGGTGTAAAATTTTGCCAAATCCATATGTGGTTAGATGATCCGCTGTGGCAACCCCTAACAGGAGCAGCCGAAACAAGAAGAAGATGTTTGTACTGGATAAGTCCTTTGGACCTACAAGTTCAAACCCTGCGTTTGTAAGTTCAAATCCTGCTACTGACATTGTGTGACCATCAGCAAGTCACTTCACCTGCCTCTGCCCCAACTGAAAAAAACAACAGAAATGTAACTAATTATATCTCAAACACTGTAAGCTGCCTTGGATAAAGGGCTCAGTCAAATAATATTTAATAATATTATTATTAGGTCAGTGCATGCTACATACAATTGTCCATGAGTAAAACATTGCTGTAGATCATTTATTGCTTTTTCTAGTGCCTGAGTTTGGCTTTTGTTGCTGGTAAATGCAAAACACATTTTTATAGGAAACTGTATTCTTTTTAATTAAAAAGAGGTAATTAGTAGGAATAATGTAACATTTGAATATATATTACCATTATTCGATGTTCATGATTTTCATTTGTTTGTGTTGACTACAGTACAGTATCTGTTTTTGTATTTGTTGTCAGTTGTATATAATTCCCCTTTAAAGTCTGCAGATGCAAATTTATATGCAAAGCAGTACTTGAAGTGGATATACGTAAGTGCTGTATCGTTTATTTTACAATGATGTATTAACCAGAAGATTGAGGAGCACAGAGTAGTAGCTTCGAGCATATCAGCATAATTTCTGTAGCTTCCCCTTTAGAAATTCTAGTGCAGCTATCTAAGACTTACACTGGGGCATTGCACAATTTAATTGCCGGTAATTAAATGGGAGGGAGTTGATGGAGGGACCGTGTTGTAGTTTGTACCACCATGATCAAAGGGAAGGGGGAATGGGGGGGTTGTAGTTTGGTCCTTGTAGTTTTTAGTGCTGGGGGCTGAAAGCCAGCAAGATTCTAAGAGTGCCGGTAGTCAACAGCAACAATGCTTGCTGACCATTGAGCTCTGCATCTTCCATGAAGCTTTGCCAAACTTTCTCTTTCGATCTCAAAATGTGATCAAATCTGTTTTTTTGTGTCCAGCACACAACCCTGTCTTTAGCCATCCTTCCATCCTATTGGCTAGTGCTGCTATTCATATGACCAATCAGTCTGCTACATCCTTCATTTAGAGCATGTAAGGATTAACAAATAAAAAAATTATTGACAAGTAAAAAATGGCTAATTTTCTTTTTTATATAATGTCACCAAATTTCAATCAGTAAAATAATCTGAGATTTTGGAATATTTAGTTTTTAAATTGCAGGCAGGTTTTTTCACCCCTAAATACTGATATATTGAAATGTTCTTTCTCAGTGGATACCTACTGACCTACATGTAGCATCCTGCCAAATTTCAGATTTTTAACTAAATGGGAAATAATGTTTTATTGATAAGTGAGTAAGAGTGAGTGAATGAGTCAGCTTTTGCATTATATATGCTGTACAGTGGTACCTTGAGATATGAGTTTAATTCATTCCATGACCGAGCTCGTAAGTCAAAATGCTCGTATCTCAAATCAATTTTCTCCATTGAAATTAATTGAAATGAGATTAATTCGTGCCACCCCCCAAAAAAACACCACAATCTTTTGTTAAATGTTTTCAACATAAGAAATATGTATTTATAATGAACAAATATTGTATACAAACAAAAAAATACAACCTAATACATAAAAGAGAATCTAAAGAAATAAACAGATGTTGGCAGAGCCGATTAGCGTATTGTAATGTTTTCTTTCACTTCACTTTTGCTTAACTTAATTTTCTTCTTCACTAGTTTTTTTCTTCTTTGCCATGTTTTCGTCACTTTCATTCGCAGGGTGTTTCAATAGAAACCTGTCCAAGGAGCTTTGTTTCTTCTTCCTCTTTAGAATGTTTCTGAAATGAGTTAGGCAAGTGTCATTAAATAGCACCGCTGCACGACCAGTTGCAACTTTTTCAGGGTGTTTCTTTTCAATAAAGTCTGAAACTTTTTCCCACATTGCCAACACTTCCTTTATCTCACTTGAAGAGATAACCTCCTCCACCTCTGGCTCCTCTGCGATACCGATGTCCTGCAGAAGCTCCGCATGTTGCTGCGTCTGTAGTTTTGTCAACTCCTCCATCATCAGTTCCTTGGAATGTGCAGCGACAAGGTCTTTGATGGCTCGTATTTCGAATTTTGGCTCGTAACTCAAGGCAAAAAATCGACCTAGTGATGGCTCATATCTCAAAAAACTCGTACATTGGGGCACTTGTACAGTATATCAAGGTACCGCTGTATATAGATTTTAAACATTAGCCTTGTAGGCTTTTACAGAGAATACTGACACATTTAAACCGTAATGCTTTTTTTCAGTATTTTAAACATGAGACCTCTAGACTTTTACTTGAAATACCAAGAAATGTAAATGTCATTGCCTTTAAAATTGCTGCTATAAAGTTTCTAGTTTTATATGGAATTTGGCCCACTATGACTTATCCAAAATGAAAAACTGTATTCATTACTCAGAAGGGAGGAAACTACTTGAAATTGAATGCCTACCCTTTTCCAGATAATCTGCATCAAAAAGAAATATTGTTTGTATTATAATTGTATAATAATTACTCTACCATCATATCATTGCAATAGAAAGGAAAATCATGCAAAAGCCACATAAAAAGGCTTGCTTATTAATAATTAATTGTTGGGCTTGAACACTTTATAGCAACACTACCTTCCATCATTGTGCCCACTCTATAACCATGCCTAATACATTGCCCTGGGTTCAGGCCATAACTACCATTAATCATCCCATCTGACACATGAGCTTTACTGGAAAAAAATGACTTATTTTGATAGGATAAAGGGATATCCTGTTAGCACTAGAGTTTACAACTGTTTTAGTGCACTATGGTAACCTTTCTTATAGGAGATTCTGTCTTAAACCCTCTTACAATATGGACATGCTGCTCTTTAGGATGTAGAAAGAAAACTTCAGACACATACAGTAGCTAAAAAACTATAGACAGGCAGTAACAGTTGCTCTACCATGCCACATTTATAATAAAATGTACAATTTGTAAAATGGTTAGGTAACAGGTCTGTATGAGTGTTGTTTCTCAAACAAATAATACTTTTTTCCTTATCAGAAAAGGATCTGTTGAATTCGTTGGAAAGGTTTCCACATCAAATCTAGTCCAAAAAGTGTTGTTTAGCAGTTTGTTTCTAGATTAGATACCTTTTAAGCAGAAAAGACAATGCTACATATTCTGTGAGTACTACCTACATCCCCAGAATATAGCATAGTTTAGTATTTTCAAACCCATTTAACTCAATTCCTGATTGCATATCACCAGTAGGACTAGATGCAAACCAGGGTATGGCATAGGAATGGACACCCCCCCAAAGACAAACACCATACAACAAAATTCATACATACACACACAGGGCAGCTTAGAGTCCATTAACATCTTTAAGTATGTGCCAGGAAAACCACAGTAACTGGAGGAAAACCCATGCAGGCATGGGGACAAGGACCAGGACTGAATCTCAGGACAAAGAATATTGTAGTTTACAGTATCCACTCTGTAAATCATAATAATTACATTAAATCTATTTTGGCAAGCAGGCTATTTCTAATAGCATTTGCATTCTTTCAGGAGAATATTTCCCTTTACACAGTAAAATATCTAGCATCACCCAGACTGATGAATACTGACCATTTATGTTTGCGTACACAGCTCCGCTTTACCCACCGCTAAGTGAACAGTTGCCTCACATTAGCATATCTCCTATTCCAATAACAAGTAAAATGTACATTACTATACTCTATAATAAACAGCCCATCACCTTCTTGCTTTATTTCTATCTGTGGTCATTTTACTGCTTAACCTACAATGTCACTTTCAGCATTGATTTACACTACACAAATAATCTGCAATAAAAATATAATGTTGGTGGTACTTAAGCATTTTCATCTCCTCTGGCATGCTATGCATTAACCTTGATCCATGTTTATTCAAATGTTATCTAAATAGTGATAAAGCTTTAATCCAAGCTTTGATATGCCACAGAATTACCACAGGACATGTTGCTCAAATGTTATTTTCCATATGAAATCCGTATATTTCAATTCATTTAATCTCTCTTATCAACTATTCAACAAACTTTAAATAAACAAAAGGAAAAAATGTAAAACCATAGAGATAAAAAGTACAGAAAAGCAATACAAAAGGTCACACAAGTGGTGCAAAAAGCATATTTTCCAGCCTTAACAATGCACTAAGGATGTAATTGTTATGCTGCTTGTCAGTAGAGACCTTTAACTCACTGGCCAAGCGCAGAATTGACTCCAACCTAGCAGAGAACACAACAAGATGCTCTCAAGATGTGACCTTGTAAGGCAGTGTAGATAAACAGCCAGTAAATGTGCTGGGTACCCTTGGAAATGCTTTTCCTGAGGACACTAAAATGTCCAGCAAAGAGGATGGCCATAATTCTCCATAAAAACCTACATGAGGACATATAAGAACCTTGGTAAGAACAGGACCTTCAAGTCAGCACAGTTCATCAATCCATATTTACCTAACCTTGATATATTATCAAATCAAGACATGAAGACCTGTGAAGTGCTACTATCTAACACTACTTGGTAATGCATTACATGTATCTTATGTTCTCTGCCTGAAGTAAAAATGTCTAGCTTTTGTGTGGGATTCACCCCTAGTGTTCTAATTTATTCCAAATAACAGCTGGCATCAACTATCCTTCATAATTTTTGACACTTGTATCATGTCTTCTATTAAAAACCTACTTCAGCTCCTTCCAATTTTCCTTGTATCTCATAAACAACAGTCCTAGAACAAATCAGTCCTTCCTTCTCTAAATGTCTTCATCCCATTTACATTTTTTTTAAAAAAAACAGTGGCCAGAGCTTCACACTTTATTCCAAATGACTTATCACTACATATTGTATAGCTTCCCTTGACTAATACTGAACACGTGGTGCCGCCATGTAACATAGCAGCCTACTGGCCATCTTAGTTTAGTATCATCTACAAATGTAAGCGACTTGTTAGTTCCACTTTTAGCATAATCATTTATGTAAATTAACTTGTACAAGTAAAACAACTGCAGCCCCCAGAATTGACCTCTAAAGGACACCATTTTAAACACTGCCTAATTAAAAGAAATGCTTTCACAATAATCCTTTGCATTCTGAGTTGCAGACAGTTTTGTATGTGTAAGCACACTGCACCTTGAACTCCCACTTCTTTTAGTTTGATCACAAGCATCTCATGCTGGAAACTTTCAAAAGTTTAAAAAAAGTAAAGATAAATAATTCTGCATGAATTGATTATGTACTTTTCTTGCTGCCTCATGAAATTCTTGCATATTAGTGAAACACGATCTTCCTGTCTTAACCCATGCTGTTTGCTAATGTTCCTGCATGTGAAATGTGTTGATTGATCTTTGCTCTAATTTGATAATTCCTTCCATTAATTTAATGCTGTTACTTGCATAAACATACTTGGTGTAAGAGCTCCAAGTGCTACATGTGACAAAAACCAGGCACTTATCACCTGTCTAACACCATGTCTACGGTAAGGTGTAGTAGTGGCAAGATCATATTATACTTAGTCGCATGGACAGGGAAACTGGTCAGAATTGAGGGAAGGATGAATGCAACGAAATAGAGAGAGGTCCTTGCACAAATGCAAGTGAAGTCAGACTGGGATGACTGTTCACTTTTCTGCATGACAGTGACCCAAAGCCAAGACAACTCTGAAGTGGTTTCAGGATGAGTGTCTGAATGTCCATGAGTGGCCAAAGCCTAGACACAAACCACATAGAACATCTCTAAAGAGACATAAAGATAGCAGTTTACAGACTTTTCCCATCCAATGTAACAGAGATAAAGGGGATCTACCTGGAAGAATGGGATAAGCTGCCCAGATCCAGGTGTGCAAAGCATTTAAGGACTTAGCCGCGAAGGTTCAAAGCTGTAATTACAGCCAATGGGGCTTCTAAAAGCACTGAATTAACACTAGAATCCCTGAAGCCTAAGAAAAAACATATAATCCCAGGCCACATTAAATTCTTCACACCTGTCCATTAGTGTCTTTTGTCTTGCAAATGTGTTGATCAGCACAAGCAGCAAGCAGCCTGCTATCCCATTCCCCCACCGCTGCTGCTCAAGTCGCAAAGAAAATTCTCAGAGCTAAAGTGTGTTTATCTTGGCATGAGGTGCTTGGAATTGTAGAAGGTAAATAATATATTGTCATTTGGAATACATACATTTCACGTGTGTTCCATGACTACAACGATATTGGTAAATGTAGGTTGAACACATAACTAAAAGAGAAAGTTTTTCATGTTATAGTAATAATTGACAAAAAGTAGACGTGAAGTGTATCATGTGTGAAGACTGAAGTCCAAATATCAAATAAACACTTTCAAAATAGTATTTGATATGAAATTAGATTTGATGTAAGTCAGGGTAAAAAATATATAAGAATGTAAAAATCAGACAGGAAAGAAAATGATTTTTAAAGTTCACTTGACACTTTATTACTGCCATTTCTTTTCTTCTTAACCATTTTAGGCTACTGCTATCTTAAAGAATCCTTTTATTCACTAGCGCTGGTTAATATCTTTTCATGTTTCATGCCAGTCTTGTAACTTTATATCTTGGTGTAGAGGACACTTTCTTTTTTGTAAAAACAAACCGCATTTTAATTCACGGCTCTTATCCTGAAATTAATTCATGGTTATTCAGGCAGACACATGTTCAACCTTTATGGTTTAAGTTTTGTCATCATTTTGCATTTGTTTGGCTCAAGATTTCTGTAGCCTGTTAGTGTTCAGCTAATACAGCTCTGTTGTTACTGCAGCACTGTCCACTTACAATTACGTTCATTCCTATATTTAACTGAAGCCAACATGATTTTTTTATATACATTAAGCTTCAGTCAGAAGTTTCTTTCTACACACTCAATTACTGTATTAATACATAATTGCTGCATTAAGCTGTATTTCACATACTGTAATTAAGCAACATAATTCATGTTAATTTTATTCAGATGCAGTCGTTGTGAGCACAGCCATGACCACCTGCTGCCAGAACAGGGCAGTCTGAAATGAAAAGTTCATAAGATGAAGTATACTGAAATGTGTCTTCAAAACTTTAGGTACCTGATCATTTTATTTTGGAAACATTATTTGAATTGATAGTGTTTATCATAAATATGTATCATTATTGGGCCTAATCAAATTTCTGTTTCTGATTTGTTTTAAAAATATTTTTTAAAAAAGAGTCACTAGATCCTACCATAGTAACCAAATATAGTTAAGTGAATTGCCCACTTCACAAGGTCAGGAAAACAAAACTAGTAAAGCGATACAAAAGAACAAGATCTACAGTAGAATCAACAACACACCAAAGTCAAAATGGAAAACACTCATTTATTAAACTCAAAAACCCAAAACTAATTTGCTACTTTTGGTGCATTGCTGATCTCGGAATCCCATCCATCCATCCATTATCCAACCCACTATATGCTAATAACAGGCTCACGGGGGTCTGCTGGAGCCAATCCCAGCCAACACAGGGCACAAGGCAGGAAACAAAACCCGGGCAGGGCGCCAGCCCACCGCAGTCTTGGAATCCCATTTAAGATGAAATAAAAAAAAAAATGTGCCGCTCAGTTTCCAAGATTTTGAGCAACAAAATGAAGGAGTTTGGCAATCTTCAATGATCAGCACAGCTATTGATCTCACTGAGATTCCATTGTGTTTCAAATTGGCAGGCAAGAATATCTGGCCGTGCATCATGACATTGCATGTTGACCACATGACTACATCCCAAGATATCGTGATGTGATGGCCATCTTGGATCTGTTAAAACAGCCGAAGATTGCAAGCAAGCAAAGCAAACTGCAACTCTTAAATGACTAAGAAACCTAACATAGGCCTTCCAAACAAAGAGAAAACAAATTTTGTTTTGAGTGAGTGCTACTTGATTGTTGCTTCAAAGGAGATGCCACTGTCACTATCTTGCCTACTGGAAACATCACATTTAAAATATTTAAGTTTGGGTTCCTAAATCTTGCATTATGTTCCCTCTTAAGTGACAAAGTTTAGATAACTTGTTCTGTAAACCAAATCAGAGTCAAAAACAAAATCCAGAAAATAAAATTAAAAACCAAGCAACTGAAACAAAAGAGAACCAAACTGGTACTTAAGAACAATCGAAAGTCAAAAGACATAAACACGAATCCTAGAACTAACTTGTCAAATGTGTATTATAAAACCCTATATTTTTATGTTCTTAATCATTTATATTGATTTTAGAACCTTAATTTTTTTTCAAATGCATAATTTTCCACCATATGTTTAAAACATCCTGTCTCCACCATTTTGTTTTCATGAGTTCAGCCATCATTATTTATACTTATGAGAGCCATTATGTGGGCCTTGTGTGTGACAGCCACATGAGAAGGACTTTGGTGTCCCCATATCTTATTCTTGTTTTTTGGTTAGGGATCCTCAGTTGTTTGGCTTTAGACTTTTCCTTTCCTTTTTGACCTCTGAATTTTGTGCTAGAATTTTGTTATTGTTTTTAGTAAATTTTTCCAACCTGATCCCAGCCTTTTCACTCACATTTCTGCCAACTCTGCTAGCTTTTAGCAATGCGTGCTTTAAATAAGGTGGTATCTCAGACGTCATGTTTTGCTGCACTGATACAACATCAGTTGAAGAAAGTAGCACAGTCTGTAGCATCCCTGATGGCATCATTAACACTAAAATTTACAAAGCCTGCAAAAAAACCTTACACCACCTTACACCACTTCGCTTTTGTCTTGTAAATGTGTCGATCAACACAAGCAGCAAGCAGCCTGCTATACCATCTCCTCCACCGCCACAGAAAGGACACAAAAGTTCTCCCAGATCAAGCCTTGATTATCTGGGAGTGAAGTGCTGGAGTTTCAGAGGGGAAATAATATATCGTTATTTGGAGCACATGCATTTCATGTGTGTTCCGTGTCTACAACAATCTATGTAAACACATGGTTAAAACAGAAACATTTTTCATGTTTTAGTAATAAATGACAAAATATAGACATGAACTGTATAATTTGTGAAGCCTGAAGTCCAAATATCAAATAAATATTTTCACAAAAGGTGTAAGTATATTACGACAGCTTCTGTGGTGCAGCAGTAAGACCTGCTGACTTGTAATCAAAAGGCTGCCTGTTCGATTCTGGCTGCCTCGCAAATTTACTGTTTTATATAGTGAGCTGCTTTTATTGTTAATATTACACAATAAAAACCTACATTGATTTGCATTTGTAACAGCCAGTGTAAATTTATAGTACTTGTAAAAGTCAGTGTTTTTTTTTTTTACTGAATAATGCCATAAACAACAAAACATGAGAAAAAAGTATAAACAAAACCAAGGTAAAGGACAAAAACAAACCATAAATGTAAGAGAAAATGGAAAAAAGGTGAACAATGCTCAATTAACCTGATACCACATTAGTATTTTTGGTTTTGTTAAAAGTAGATCCTGCATTTCTTGTTGTTTTGTTCAAGATACTCCAGCTGACTGTTGAAGGGTATTTTCCGTGCGTCGCTTAAATCATCCGAGATCAGATGCCTCATCTTGGATGAGTTAATGCCGGTGAAACTCATCCGGGATAAGCCGGGTTTTCAAATGCAGCCATTTAGTAGATTAGTCTAGCTGGATCTAATCATCCGAGATGATTGTGCGCACCCGCGCTGATTGAAAAGCCCATATATATTGAGTCTAGAAAACATGATCAGCAAGTCTTTGATAGGCTGCAACAAAATGACGAATGAACGGGTGCATTTTTTCACACAAGCGGAGCAGGACCTTTTACTTGAAGGATATGAAGAATTTCAAGATTTAATATGCACAAGGGGTAACACTGCAACAGCAGCCCAAACCAGAAAAGGCAGCAGGCAAAAAGTGGCCAACAAATTAAAAACATAAGTAGAGTGCATTGTACTTACTGAATGCAGCGTTTCATTTCCCATGTGTCAGATTAATTATTATTTAATATGTTATAATTCCAGATCAAACGTGAGCACAAGGAGAACATGGGAACAGGTTAAAGTGAAGTACAAGAATATACTGTACTTCAAACTGGTAAATATTGGTATAGAACTATTTAAAGAACTGTAGACATAAAGAATCATATATAATATAAAAAAAAAATAATTTTAAAGCTAATAAGAGGGCAGACAAGCAAAAAACAGGTGGAGGTCCACGCGATCCAGACCTAACCCCTGCAGAAGAGTTGGCTCCCCAGCAAAATGTCCATCGCCCTGTTTCTGAGGGCATTCCAGATAGAAGCTCCTCCTTAGAACCAGTGGCAGGATGCAGTGGTCACTTCATTTCAGGTAAAGGATGGTCATTGCATATATTTGTCCTCAATGTGTGCCATAGGTATGTTCCATATAGCCCTCTTTTTTGTTGGGTCAGTTGCAGGGAATGGCATATCCCTAGAACCTGTATCTGAAACAACGAGATATTGACGAAGGTCAAATATTTGATGAAGACTCTGTGTCTGATTATTCATCAGGAGGAGGAGGAGGTTAGGAACACGCACTGATAATGTGCATTGCCACACCCACCACATGACAAACCAACTCAGGATCCAGATTAGGAGCCGAGTGCAGCTATGCAACGGGTGATACCTCAGCTCCACACTAGTTCAGATGGAGTGGAACAGTGTAAGATTTTTTATGGTGGCTGGAGTGCTAATTCTGCCACCAACCCCCAAGTTTTTACCTGCAGGTTGGAGGGCCTACATGCAGGGACGGATGCAGATTAACGTCATACCCAGAATGGAGCAATTGCAGGTTAAGGGCCTTGCTCAAGGGCCCAACAGAGCAGAGACCCTGTTAGCATTTTTACGGGATTCGATTCATCAGGAGGAAAGGTACATTTTCCAAATAATGTTTGAACAAACTCCACTCTGATCAGTCCCATGTGCTATTCGTGATATAACTGTTTTGCAGGAGCCTGTAGCCAGCACACATGTCCCTTTTGGAGCAAAGTCCTCATCGAAAAAAGGAGATGGTGAGGTTGGTTGAGCCATTTGTTGTACTTTATAGAAAATGGTTCAAAATGAAATATACTGTGTATACAATACAGAGGAAAAAAGGCATTTTTAATTGCGTATTTATTTGCAGAAAAATGTGAGGGCTCTATACAAGAGATATCTTCAACAGAAAATTACATACAGAAAACTAAAAATGAGAAAAATACAGCAGGACATGGAGCATCATGAACTGAGCACAACCAAAATAAAGTTGCAGATGCGAATACTAGAAAAACAATTGGTAACAAAATTCTTGTATCTCTTTCCCATATGTATATGTGTATGCGTGAGTGTATCCTTAATTATGTTCTCCTCCTTACAGGCTAAAGGGCCGTAATATGCAATAAATAACTTTTGTGTAAAACCACTGTTGTCTTTTTCATTGAAAATATTGGGCCACAATTCTGTTTCTGGCAGCTCTGCCAATGGTTTGCTCAAGGTGCACTGGGTCAAGGTCATCATCAGGCTGCACCAAAACCTCAGGGACTCTCTCTTTTCTGATGGTCGCTATGTTGTGTAAGACAGAGCATGCAACAATTATGTCATTGAAATCTCTCCTTCAGGTAGCCAAAGGTCAATTCAATTTGTGCCCTTGTGCTAGACAGAGCTGCATTACAACGAGTTTGTGGCCCCGGGTTAGGGTTAAGAAACAGGCATATCCCCTGTCCCCAAGCAGAATTCCACAGAATTCAGAATTCAGAATTCCTGTGAAATATGTAAAAATTGTGAATACAATACGCACATCACCATGATTTATAATTAGATTATTACCTTGTTCAAATGTCCAATACAGGTGTGACTCCTTAAAAATTCTTGAGTCATGAACAGACCCGGGCCATTTAGCCTCCACATTTGATACAAGGTAGGATGCATCACAGATCATCTGAGAATTTATAGCATGTAGGTCAAAGAATTTTACTGTATGTCAACATGCCTATTGGCTATTTTCAGCTCTTACAAAAAGTTACATTACCTGCACGTTAATGCTGTGGAAGCCTTTTCTGTTTATGTAATCTGGCTCATTTGGACCTGATGAGGGCTATTCGGATCTGCGTACAATCCAGTGGCCCAATCACATTTGGACATCCTGAGTAATGAGAATGTTAGGCTGATTGTGAGATTCTTTATGGAACTGTGAGTGTTTTTGCCTGTGCATTACCTACCTGCAATGGCATGAAACGCCTCTTTTATTGTCTGCACACGCAGGTGTCCAGGAAACACTATGAAAACCCAAAGGAAATATTTCAAGCCAAACAGACTTTACGAATTGCCTTGCAAACTGCACTTTTAGATAGATTTTCCGCATCGCCTACAGTATGTAAAAAAGTGCTGCTTGCAAAAAACCTCAAAGCAATGCATACTGTCTGTGTGGTTGTGAGAGCCCAACTTCGCCTAGTTTGACTTCGATTATAAGGTGCTAATAAATCTTTGAGGTACAATATTCCCCCTCGGCTAAAGCGGTATCTTTTGAAAAGAATTTCCTCTGGGAGCAGTAAGGGATCTTGCCGATCGCGCAAAACCCTCTCTATATGAAATTCTCTTCTTATAAAACGGCGAAGCCATGACTGAATGAATTCCATGCACGGACACTGATTAAGTGTGTGAGCTAATCCTTGTTTACATAGAACAAACCTGCTCCGAGCAGGTTTAAGGATTTGGATGTGCTGCTATGACAACACATCCAGCATGAGCTTCCAAACACCGACAGATCCACGATCATGCCAAATCATCAACAATTACATCCAGCTAAACGAGTAATCCACATACGAAAAATACACTGAATAACAGTCTTGTTTGTTAAAGAACAATCCAAGCTCACTTTTTACCTAAAGAGCTTACTGAGACCAACTATTTTAGTTTCACTGGCCACAGGTAGCTGTTATAACATGACTGTCATTATAAATCTTTCCCAATTTTTTCTTAAATTTGAACTTCCCAGTTTGTAATGATATGAAATTCAAATTTAACATTAATTTTTCCTTTCAGTTTAAGTTTGAATTTGCTATTTATTATTTGCATTTCTCTATACCACCATTGTGTTTCTTATTTAGGCACCACCATTTTGTAATTCTGTCTTCAACGTTGTTAAGGCTGTTGCTACCACATGAGGACAGGAAGTTGCAACATGTGATATCAGCAAGTCATTTATATAAAGATTGGTTTTACATACTTCCAGGCTGTCCGAGATTCTGGATACAAGCAAAAATATTTAATGATATTACTATGTTTTCTTGAACGAAAACATAATGAAAATTAGGGAAATGATTCTAGCATGTTTCTTTACTATGATTTAGAATTATATTAGGATTAACTCGTTCTGTGACCTTTCAGGTCTGAATTTGATATATTTTTTTATTTTACTTTGATTTTTGTTGCATCCATCTCGAATTCATACATTCAAGTATTTCTAATATTTCTATTCTATGCAGAGCAGAAATAACAACTGGGTACAAGAAGCAGCTTACCTTATGCTCTTCCCATCCTGAATACTTTCAGTGCTGCGGTATTAGAAATCATCATCTCAGTCTTCAACATTACCATGCTGGGTATAGATATCGTTTATTTATATGTTCTATGAAAATCTCTGCCGTTTTAGCTCACCTGATTTAAAGGATGCACTCTCCTTCCCTGCTGGTGGGTTGCCACCATGCCTTGCCCCATCCAGACGGTAAAGCTCTTGCAGACCACTGCTTCGCAGTCCTACATGTCAGGAGTTTTCTGCACTCTGCTCTAATATTTTATTGCAAACTACGTATAGGGTAGTGAGTAAATAATAACAGAATAGTTTTTTAAAATGTATTTTACCTCTTACAATATTCATTTTTGAGCTTTTAGGGGTTTATTGTGGGGTCTGAAATCTCCTGTGATCCCATTATTTCACATTTACAAATTTACATAAGATAA
This sequence comes from Polypterus bichir lapradei, assembly GCA_026402145.1. Taxonomy (NCBI): domain Eukaryota; kingdom Metazoa; phylum Chordata; class Cladistia; order Polypteriformes; family Polypteridae; genus Polypterus; species Polypterus bichir. The sequence goes on along the minus strand of JANRMT010062807.1, from coordinate 64,788,360 downwards.
CCGGATAGATTTAAAGGTAATATAAAGTTCATAAAAAAGAAATTCAGACATTCACTGGTGACCCTGTATTGGAATTAAATGAAAGTAAAATAAAGAACTGAAAAAGCATAGAATTCAATTGGCTGCAGTTTTTCTTTGCTTGCAGATAATCGCAAACAAATAAGTTTGAATCTTAAAAAAAAAGACTACAGATGTCAGGACTCAGTGGGAGTAAAATAATGAACTACCAGTGCTTTTATCAAAAAATGACAGACATAATAATGTTCAAATTGATAACTTACCAGTGGCATCATGGATCTAGGATGCCCTTATTTAAAAGTCTGTTTCAACTCAGAAGAAAATGTTTATTTAAACCTAAAGCATATCACATCAGATCATTGTAAATAATATTTCAAAGTTGCTCTAGACAAGTTTGTAATAAAGATTTGGTGGATTACCTGTACAAGCCAAACCATAAATAATACAGTGGAAACAATATTGTGATATTTAAAATGACTGTGTAGTTAAATTGATAGTTCTGGATATTTTTATGTTCTTTTTTGTTCTAAAGATATTTCATTAAATATTTTTCATTTTTTTTTATTTTATCTTATTAGCTCAAGATTCTTTTTGCACTGTCAAAAGTATAGGGTTTACACAGTTTTTTTACTTTGCAGAATTTAATATTTTGAATTTTTAGTAACTTCATTTAAAAAAGATAAAAACAGTGACATAATCAATTTGGACTTTTGTTTAAGTGGTCGCTTATGAAAGTTTAAGTGAAAACAGAAAGTAAAGTTCATATTCAGAAATGTTCTAATTTTCAGTGGCTGCCAGCCTCACAGAGTTTGTCCTTTAATTTCAAATCTAAAAGTAACTAATCACTGCAGCTGCAAGCTTTAGTGGGAACAGGCAGTAAGGACATGAAAGGGGTATATCAAAAATGCAGTATCTCACATTACTTATCAAAAGACAATAGGCCTTTGGTTCTCAGCTTTGGAGTACCACCCTAGTGAAATCGGTGTCGCCAAGTGGCCCAATGTCAGTGGACCCAAATGGTGTTTAAATGTACTCGGTGGCACCTGCTCAGTGTCTTTGTGAGTGTTAATGAAGACTACAAGCAAAATAACATATACATATAAAATATATTTTATATATTTATTTACTTAAATATTAAGTATTAAGATGATATTAAAATAACAGTAAAACAAGTATCAGCGTGTGCTGAGTAGGTCATTCCGAAAGCCTCTTCAGAACCTCGTCCAGGATCCCGCACTTTGCCTTGCTCATACTTTCAGTAAGTTGTACAGTGTGACTACGTTTTACTGTGTGTTTTATGCCATATCGATTCAGGTTTCAACACAGACAGGTGCTTTGATATTGTGTTTTTGGTTTTTTTTTGTTGTATATTGCATATACAGTACTATGTTAGGGGAATATATTTTGTTTGATGCAATTTGAATCTATTCAGTTAATTTATCTATAGCCTTGTTCACAGAGCACAGGTGCAGAACACTATGACAAGTTCACTGGCAGACACAAATACAACTTACGTTATACTAATTACATAATGATTGTCTGTTTTCAAATAACTTTACTTACACCCTGTGAAGAAAAGAGGAGAGGAAAATGTGTTGAGTCGTTCATGTTTTGTGAAATAAGTAACATCTATCTTCTTTTTCTCATCTTCTCCCTGAGTCCCAGTGTTTGAACATTGACCGCTGTGCCACCAGATTACGCTGTATCAAAATATCAAATAACAGAATAACTAAATTAAAACTAAGCAGATACTTTATTTATAGTGCACACAGCAACACTGGTTTCTGATTAACACTCTTCTCTGATTGGCTATGTGATTATACTCTACAAAGTACTGGCTTACCATCCATCCATCACTTTTGTTTTGTCCCATGCTTCTGGAATAATCATTGGCCACCTTTTACTTTTAACTGTGCAAAGTAAATTTTACTTGATTGCACATACTGTATGTACATGCTTAACATCTTCCTCATTAGTTGTCACTTTTAAGACTGGATCACATCTTTTGGGAAATAACACACACACTAATAAAAAAAAATGTTTTATTTTCTTTTTTTTCTTCGCAACGCCTTCCCCGTTCCCACAGGCACAACACAGTCCCAATAAACACAATACAAAACCAATACTTCTTCTCTTTATCTCCTCCACTCCTCTCCTATCTGCCAAGCTTTGTCTCCCTCCTCGCAACTCTGGCTCCCAGAGTGGTGGCTGCTGGCTCCTTTTATAGCCCAGTGCTCCAGGTGTTTGATGACTCATTTCTGGCTGCACTTCCGGGTGTTGCGGAAGAACCGCCCACATGGGCTTAGGAACCACTGCAGTGCCCTCTGGTGGTGGCCACGGACCTCAACAGGGTTCAACAGGCGTTCCAAAATCACATGCACGTGACCCCGATGCAACCCAGTGGGGGTGCCATCTAGCGTTCTGGGGGAGGTACTGTCCTGACCAGGCTTGCTCCCCCAGTCCTTACAATGAAGAGGCATCCCGGCCGGGCAAGAACCCTGGCCATCTGTGACACACTATACTTTCTTGCGTATCGCCACCAATGTGTAATCTTGAAATTTTGCAGAACATAGTGAACCAGTGCTCACAACACCGACTACACCTCTTCAGCACTGTGATTTCGCAGTGTTAAAATCACCAAAATCATAAGACAACCCACAAAATGGTAAAAGGAAATGATGTCAATTATATTTTCCCTACAAAATACTTATTTGAAAATGCTATTAAAATGCTAGAAAAATCTTGAAAAACACCCAAATAATTCTTCAAATATGCTTGCAGAACACCATTAAAAACATTAATAAATGCCAATGCTGCAACAACTTAATTCATTCTGCTGGTTAATGAAACTCTTGTACATACAAAATAAACCTTGAATTGCAAAGAGCTCTATTATTTTTGCAACACAGAACCCTAAAAAAATAATACGTACTGGAGTAGTTGGAACGAAATCCAGGTCCGCAAAGATAAAATTTTGGAGCACCAACCTGGTCATCTCTGTCTAATTAGGATTATTGCCCAAGCAAAAGTGAGCACTTGATGGTGTTAAACAAACAAAAGTCAGGGTCTTAGTGCAAGAAACCTTTTCTCGTCTGGTAAACCTGTCACAGTGAGAAGAAGCTCTGTCCTGCGGTGACTTCTCATTCCTCCTACCAGGAACTGCGGGATACGTATCAGGGGGACTGAAAGAGGCAGAATCAATTGCCATCACTGGGCATCTTCTTACATTGTAGAGGGAAAAACTGAGGATAAGGTTAGTGCCAGCGCCCCCTTTCAACCCAGGGTGGAAGTACATACCTCAGAAGAGCCCGAAGAATGATCCACTGACACAAATATGTGACAATATATAAAATTAGTATTTAATTAGAATTAGTAATTTATTTACAACACCCTGTAGTGAAGGCCAATCACCAAAAATCTACCATACTGCACCTAAATGGCAAAGGCTTTCTAATCAACATTTGAAAAGCTGGAACCAAAAACTAAAATCTTGATTATCACAAGAAATAATATTAGAACATTCTAGACGAGAACAGGCCATTCAGCCCAACAAAGCTCGCCAATTCTATCCACTTGTTTCCTCCAAGAAAACATCAAGTCGAGTTTTGAAAGTCCCTAACGTCTTACTGTCTACCACACTACTTGGTAGCTTATTCCAAGTGTCTATCGTTCTTTGTGTAAAGAAAAACTTCCTAATATTTGTGCGAAATTTACCCTTAACAAGTTTCCAACTGTGTCCCTGTGTTCTTGATGAACTAATTTTAAAATACAAGTCTCGATCCACTGTACTAATTCCCTTCATAATTTTAAACACTTCAATCATGTCACCTCTTAATCTTCTTTTGCTTAAACTGTAAAGGCTCAGCTCTTTTAATCTTTCCTAATAATTCAACTCCTGTAGTCCTGGAATCAGCCTAGTCGCTCTTCTCTGGACCTTTTCTAGTGCTGCTATGTCCTTTTTGTAGCCTGGAGACCAAAACTGCACACAGTACTCAAGATGAGGCCTCACCAGTGCATTATAAAGGTTGAGCATAACCTCCTTGGACTTGTACTCCACAGATCGTGCTATATAACCTAACATTCTGTTAGCCTTCTTAATGGCTTCTGAACACTGTTGGGAAGTTGATAGCGTAGAGTCCACTATGACTCCTAAATCCTTCTCATAAGGTGTAGTCTCGATTTCCCGACCGCCCATTGTGTATTCAAACCCAATATTTTTACTTCCTATGTGTAATACTTTACATTTACTGACATTAAATTTCATCTACCACAAATCTGCCGAAGCCTGTATGCTATCCAAGTCCTTCTGTAATGATATAACGGATTCCAAATTATCTGCTAATCCACCTATCTTGGTATCATCTGCAATATTAATCAGCTTGTTACTTATAGATATATGATTAGATCTTCTTGTGCACATAAAAATTACCTACACTTGAAATACACTTTCTAAAGTAAATTTATGATTTTTATTTTTAGTCATCATAGTTTTTGTTTATGGAATGAATTAAATTGGAATAACATTGTAATTTTTACTCTAAACCTGTTTATAAAGAAAAATGTGTGATTAAGAATTTTCTATTTATTGTAGCTTACATTTAGTTTTTAAGGAGTTACTATATATGCCTTTCATAAACAAGAGATGATGCCTTGATTCATAATAAAATAATATTCCATAGACCAACAAGAAAATAATTAGCTTTGGTAGGTAAACAGCCAATTGTGATATTAAATCCTCCTTCAAGAAAATGTCCAGAGACCTGACAACCAAATACAGTGGTCATAAAACCAAGTCACCTTGTAAATGCAATGACTCCTTAACTGAAAGTTTCATATTCAGTTCGGTAGGTACAGTGCATAAATCTTGAAAGACAGTCTTGTTCTCTAAAGCTAGTATTGTATGCAGTATACAGTATGGCAGTTAAAGGTTTTAAATGTAATACATTTTACTAAGATGAATCGAAAAATATTTTTTATTGTAGTTATTACGTAAGTGAACAATCCATGATAGGTTGATTTTCCAAATCAGATTTTACAATCTCCATCAGTGATTCAAAATACACTTTGTATTTTAATGGTGAATCAATAAAAGTATCTGCACACACCAAATCGTTAAGTTTTATTATAGTTTTACAGCTCATGAAATGCAAAGTCATACTAAGTGCTATACTGTAAGACATCTTGATTCAAAACAATCAAAATACCAAAGATGTTTTCATTTATCCATTTGTTCTTTGCAACCATTCATCCAGTTTAGGGCTATCATTCCTTATTATTCAGGGAGCTGTGGATGTAACAACAACAACAACAACATTTTTATTTCTATAGCACTGTGGTGTCGTGTGACCCAACATTTTCGCGATAGACATATGCGCGCCAACAAAATAGCGCCGATTAAAACGTGCCGTCAAAATCACGCCGACAAAATCACCCCGACAAAATCGCGAAAGTTTCATTAAATATGAATTACTAGTTTAAAGCATATATAATAATGTTTATTTTAGAAGTCAATATTATGAGATGCGGCATGCCATCAGCAGGGCACGCAGATGGTCCTTAAGATCATGCCCTGCATATGTAGGAAGAATTGCAGCAAGGGCGTACGTCATTTAAAAGAAGCGCGAGTCGGTTTTGGGGGGGATGATGAGAGGAAAGGAAAAGACGGAGGTTGTAGGGAGCGAATGAGGAAGCAGGCGAGCAAATCGGTGCAGGAGGAAGCGGGCGAGTGCTCGCAGGCAGCTGAAGGCAGCCTGGGTGTTTGGCCAACACCTGGGAGAAGTGGTTGTGGTCGCCCCGTAGAAGTTTGTTCAGAAGGGCGGGAGTGACCGGGAAGGTGCAGGACTCTCCGCGGAAGTTAGCGGGAGTCGGGACTTGGGACGCGGTGTCCCTAACGTGAGAGACTTGGCCATTAAGGGATTCCCAAGTTGCTGTCCGGAGGAGCCGACCAGAGCCAAGGATCGGTGAGGCAACTGACAGCAGTAGCAGGAGTAGGAAAAAGGTCAGCTGCAGAGTGCGCGTCTCCCTTGTTGCGGGGCCCTGATGGGTGAAGCAGGAGAGACGCTAGTTGTAAACGAAGGCACCGGGTTTGTCAATTGTTTTTAAATACTGCTTCCTGAAAGATCATTTTAACCTCTGGTTTTAAAGGATTATTTTTTCTATTTATTGTTTCTACTTCCACGTTTTTCTTATTGGATTATTTATTGAACTGGAACAGCACTGCACTTTATGGACACTTTTGTTCTGATGGATTGTTTTTAATAAAAGCACTTTTGCACTTTATACCATCCCCTTGCTCAATTGTGTATTGCCTTCACTGTCTAGCTCATCGGTAACATTACCGACGGTGTTTGGGTTGAAGGGCTCCCGAATAGCAATGGGAGTGTGGAGCCAGAACCCACATCGTCACAGAATGTTGAGTGAACAATTAAATTTGAACAGATTTACCGTTCATCAAATTTTGACTGAACATTTGCACATGCGAAAGGTCTGTGCCAAAATGGTGCCGAAAAACCTCACAATTGAGCAGAAGGACAATCGAAAAAACGCATTCCTGTGGTTCCCCAGCACCCTTATTCACCTGACTTCAGTCCATGTGACTTTTTCCTTTTTTCTAAACTGAAAAATGTCCTCAAAGGACGTCATTTCGGGACTTTAGAAAACATCCAAAAGAGTGTAACGGACATGCTGAAGACCATACCGGTTGAAGACTTCCAGCGCTGCTACCAACAGTGGAAACAACGTCTCCATCGGTGTGTAGCTGCCCAAGGGAACTACTTTGAAGGGGATAACATTGATGTTTGAAAAAAATAAAAACTTTGGTAAAAAAAAAATCAGTCTCATTACTTTTCTGCCACACCTCGTATTCTACGTTATGTCTACTATCCGCCTTCAGGGTGATGATTTTTATTACTATTTTTATTTTTATTTTATTTTATTGTAGAATCAACTTTCTGCAGCACGCAACAGGACGGCCATGCGGTGCATGCGTACGTGCATCGTTCTCATTCCCTACCACCTTCACAGTCACTTCACCTACCTCTTCATATCTTTAATCATTCTTGAGGCAGATTGAACACTTAAGTGCCAGCTTAAGTGAAAAATTAAGAAAAACGTAGTAAGTAATTACAACACAAAAATTAACTTAATCAGTTTTAACGCGAAAAGATGCTGATGAAAGAAGAGAAGCAGCGGGCTGCTAGGGTGGAGAAAAGAAGTTCTGCTCAGGAAGCAGCGAGCGCATCAACCACTGAGCAAACGAATGGTAAACAGAGACAGAGAAAGAGAATGAAAACTAGGAATGCTCAAGCCAAGTGTATTCACTGCACATTATCATGCAGTACGCCGTTACTGGTTAATAATAATAGCACATCTATGAAGTATATCACATCGCATTGCATATATATAATCTATCAGAAGTAGAACAAAAATGAGTTAAGAAAAGGCCAAATTGAAAAAGTGGATTTTATTTTTTTTTTAAACTAATCAATGGTTGTAGCCTGACGTTTCTCTGTAAAGTGAAAAAACAGAATAACACACCATTACACTCATACTCTCAGCTAGCAGCACTCATGCCACACATACTCATAAAGAGGCCAACTGATCTAGATTCAAAGGAAAACCCACATGAACAGAGTGGTTAAATGCAAACTACACACTAAAGGAACTTTGGATATGAAAACAACTTACTGCAATATATTGCTACTAAAGATAAATATTCTCAGTTTCTGAGATTTCATGGAAAACCCCTAAGCTTTTTACAATTCACCATGCTATTAAAGGTTTGAGCATCCCTAATCCGAAATACATGAGACCAGAAGTAGTTTCAGATAGTGTCAGATTTTGAAATATCTCCACATACATAATGAGATATCTTGGGTTTAGGACCCAAGTCTAAATTCAAAATTAATTTATATTTCATATACTGTATACACATAGCCTGAAGGTCATTCTATATAAAACTTTTAATGATTCTGTGCATGAAACAAACTTTATGCACAGGAACATCAGCAGAACACGTGCATCAACCTGTTGAAAAACAGCAATAGCAAACAACAGCAGGCTTGTGTTTTGATTAAAAGGTCCCTTTACACAGAGAATAAGCAAGAAAAACAGCAAGTAATGCTCATAGGTTTGGCAGTGATGATAGTTGATAACAAACTAGCTCTAACAAAGCATCAGAGCTCATGTTCCCTCTAAACTGCGTGAGTGCCGCAAAGCACTTTTAAACTGCCGTACAGGTGTTACCATGTGGCTCACTTCTTCTACTGTGCAGCTATTATGGCACCGTTCATCGTGTTACTGGACAACCTGTGGTGTGGCTTTGTTGTGCTCAACATTTTGAAATTCAAATAGAGATTGAAGAAACTGGTTGTAAATGGTAAGTACCAGTTTATGTGCTATTCACATCCATTCATCAGTAAAAAATTAGAAGTGAGAGAAAATTGTTAAGAGGCCCAGACGTTAGGTCAAGTTAGGTCAAGGGTGGAATTTTCCACTTGTGGCATTATGTTGGTACTCAAAAGTTTTGGGATTTTGGAGCATTTGAACCTGTATAAGGTGCAGTGGTATTTCTGAATTAAGGACCAGTGGGGCACAGCTCCACCAAATGTTGTGGAATAAAATAACTGTTCCTCAGTAATTTAAATTTATTGTTAAAATGTTAATAGCTACCCTCAACTTTATCTTCTTAAGAAAGTTTCCCCTGATTTTTCGTCACATTCTTGATGTAATTTCCTACACGGAAAAATATTGGTTTTTGAAGTTGGTGAAATTATCTTTGTGCCGAGTACTGCAAGCCTGTTCCTTGCTGATGGGACTAGCTCTATTGGCTGTGCAAAGTTGTAGGTTTACCCCTGGGTGTGTCTGTGTGCACATACTGTATGCAATCTGAACTTTCCCATTTAATGATGAAACTTGAAGGCGAGAGACCCTTATTCTTGACATTAAAATTAAGACTTTTTTTTAAAATCATTAATTAATTGAACTTTTTCCAGTCAAGGCTGTGCCAAACAGGCCAGCAAAGATGTATTAAAGTTGCAGTTCTATTTGTTTTCTTAATGGTAGCCACAGTAAGGCTTTGAATAAAAAGGAAAGATCAATATTAGGAATGCATTGAGCAAAAGACATTATACTGATCAGAATGGGGCTGAGCAGTATCTTTATTTTCACCTACCACTGAAGAGGACTGATTGAAAGGATTACATTTGAAGAAGCCACCAAGTAGGCCTTGACTGAGTTCCTTCCATCTTGTTGAAAAGAAACAAGTAATATAGTACAGTATCTCTGTTTCAAGAAAGAAACTGGTATACAGATGATTTTTTTTTTGCTTTCCAACAAACATAAAGCCACACCGGGGGTTAGCACTGCTACTGGACTTTCCCAGAATCTTGTCTTGGAGACGCCAGTGTGTGTAGTCTGCTGACTGTTTTCATGTTCTTATAGCTTGTCCTTTTTCACATTAAAGCCATTCTATTCTAAACTTGAGGTGTAGCTATTTCAGTTTACATAGTCCATAGCCAATATATTTTTCTGGGTAGCATGAGGTGGTGAGGCTCAATTTATTTAACATTTAAATCTGCATGTTGTCAGATAATGAAAACATTAGTGGAGAATCACAATGATCTCATGCCAAATTCTTGTGCAGGATCCACTAAAAGATTTTGTAACAGCGACCTTTGTTGAAAATATCTCCAGCAGAGTCTTAACAACATTTATGTGGTAAAACACAAAAAAACCAACCTGCACTGCACGCAGTCGAATGCCTGGTAACAAAGTTAGAGTATTACAATTCATAATCTATCACAACTCTGTTTAGCCCCGCTGAGCTGCCCATTTTTCTTACAGTTTCAGTCTGCTTGTTTCCTAGCACTGAACTAAATTTCATCTACTCTCTCTAGAGCTGTCTGTGATTTAAAAAATGTAGCTCTTCATTTCTGATGAGCCAGGAGAACAGCTTTCAAAAGGCCATTTGCTTTTGTTCATTTGCTCGCCCATCAAAGCAGTGATGTTTTGGGCATTTCCCAGCCAGTCAATCAATGTTGGAGCAAAAACACGATCAGCTTTGCTTGTTTTTGTTTTTATTTTGCTGATCTTCACCAATCAGCAGTCTGTCCTTGGCTTTCATGTTTATTTGTCCAAGCAGCTGTTTGAAAGCAAAGTGCCAATAGCTGACTTCTTCTTTACCTTGTCTGGACATTCTGTTGGCCCACAACCAATTCATAATTTCCTCATTCTACTTGTCTACTTGACTGGCTTGCCCACTTACAGTAGGTGCCAGCTGCCTGGTTTGTCTTTCTTGGCTGTGCAGTGCTTCTCATGGATATGGACTATTGGTATCTTCAAGCACCACATAAACCCGTTTGAATGCTGGTACGTTGGCATGTACCCTGCTTCAGATTCAGATTTGTTCTCCTTTGTCAAGGTGACTTTTTGTGTTCTTTGTTTTCATCTGTTCAGATTTCCTCTTTAAAATAACATTTGTTTATTTATAAAGGACTTACATTTGACAATTTGACATTTTTCACTTTGATTTTGTTCCATGCTTAAGCAATTGACCTCTGCCTCACACAGAAATGTTTAGCAATCCAGAGTGTTTAAAAGGGAAAATGATAACTTTTACTCAGTTAATAGGAATATCATAATCTTAGAACCACGATAAATGATTACTGCATAATTTTTGCTGTTAACCTGCTAAGTCTTTTGTTAACACTATGGCATCCACACAATTTTATCTGTGTAGATAAATACTTTTGATCCCATCTTGCATTTATTTTATTCATTGTATAGTGCATGGTACTCCAATAAATTGTCCTGTCATGTAAATAGCATATTCATTGAAAACATTTTTAAAACTTAAAGGGTCGGAGTGTTGGCTCTGAGGCTAAGGATCTCTGCTGGTATCCAGAAGGTTGCCGGTTTGAATCCTCATCACTGTCAAAAGAGATCCTACTCTGCTGGGCCCTTGAGCAAGACCCTTAACCTGTAATTGCTCCAGGGGTGCTGTACAATGGCTGACAATGCGCTCCGACCCCAAGGGGTATGCGAAAACTAAAAATTCCTAACACAAGAAATTGTATAAGGCGAAGTAAAGAACAAAAAAAAAAAAAAACAAACAAAAAACTTTTAACTAGAGTTTCATCCTTATCATATGAAAGTTACAAATGTTTTGTTCTTATCATTGGACAATTATTGTCTTAATCCCTCTCATATCTTGGGCTAACACTGAAGTATGAACTGTCAATGCAGACAAGTGCAGGTTCAATTGTCTTCCTTTTTATGAATAGACGCAAAACGTGTTAAAGCTGCAAATGAAAACTAACTATTTATATAGATGAAACTAAAAGTAAATGTTGAAGGAGCTTTATTTTTCCATTGTGCACTTATTCATGTGAGTATTTAAATGTATTCATAAATGACTACATCTGTTTTGTCATAAGTTCAGCACTTCATGAACCAGAAGGATCTTTAGTTATAGAGCTGGACGGCTGCCAAAAGGTTTACTGTACAGCTACAAAGTCAAATAGATATTCTCTTGGCAAAAGTAATAAAAAGTTTCAGAGACCAAAAACAGACTTCTGGATGCATTGAACCATTCAGGCTTTATAAATTGCTTTTTTCTGGTGTGTTGCCTTAACTATTGTTATAGTTTCCACTGAGATAACTAATTTACCAGAAAAGTGTTTCCAATGAATCAAAAGTGCTCTCCTAATATTCATGCCACTGTATTTTAACTCTGGGAAGAGGGCAGTTGTGAGTTACAAAGACAAACCATTTTTAAAAAAAATGCCATTCCTACCTTATCCTTATCATACATAATATTTCTAAAGTATGAGATTGCAGCTTTTGAAGAAGGTACTAACCATATGCTAATTGTTACAAAAATATTTCTAAATAAGGCAATCTACATGTCTCTGACAAGTTAACAAGTTTAACATTGTGAAAACTTACATATTGCATTAATTCTGTTAAGGTAAACATGATCTTAAAGTAAATCTACAAAGCAATCTTGCTGTTTTACATTTCTGTTGTGAGCTTAGAAAACATAAACCTGCCGCTCGTAGCTATAAATGCCATTTTAGAAGTACAAAATTTAAGCTGCCTTTATTAGTTCAGCAATCCTTATTTTGCATAAGACCTCCTCTGCAGCTTTAAAAGTGGCAGGGGTCTCATATTAATCTAGCCTCATTAATAACAACAATATGGACAAGTTAGGGTGCCACTTCTTTAAAACATAGTGGCAGTAGCTCTGCCGCCTTGTGGAATCACACACAGATTTACTATCAGCATGGAGTTTTGTCTTTCTGCTTTCTTTTCAAAAGTAGGACATTTTTATAGCCTATGTTTAATGTTTTTTTTTTTGCTTTTTAAAGTTTCATTTTCATGTTGCCTTTTTAAAATGTACAATATGTGTGAAATGTGTTATTATTATTCATCAAGTGTCATCCTCTCTCAGAGGGTCATTTCTCACTGAGCTCTGCCAATCTCTTTATATTTTCACTGGTGAAACAAATTACATCATTTTGCAACATCATCAAAAAGCTGAAGTTTTTGCTGACTTTTTCTAAATGAGAGTCATTTTCATTAGCTCATATTATGTGCAGAAAAGTTAACTAGAACTGATCTTTTTAAAAGTACAAAAGACTTAGAAATGGTAATTGTCATGAGTCAGTTACTACACGTTTCATGAGTCTAATTCTACAGCTGTTACAGTGGGATGCAAAAGTTTGGGCAACCTTGTTAATAGTCATTATTTTCCTGTATAAATCGTTGGTTGTTACGATAAAAAATGTCAGTTAAATATATCATATAGGAGACACACACAGTGATATTTGAGAAGTGAAATGAAGTTTATTGGATTTACAGAAAGTGTGCAATAATTGTTCAAACAAAATCAGGCAGGTGCATAAATTTGGGCACCGTTGTCATTTTATTGATTCCAAAACTTTTAGAACTAATTATTGGAACTCAAATTGGCTTGGTAAGCTCAGTGACCCCTGACCTACATACACAGGTGAATCCTATAATTAGAAAGAGTATTTAAGGGGGTCAATTGTAAGTTTCCCTCCTCCTTTAATTTTCTCTGAAGAGCAGCAACATGGGGGTCACACAACAACTCTCAAATGACCTGAAGACAAAGATTGTTCACCATCATGGTTTAGGGGAAGGATACAGAAAGCTGTCCCAGAGATTTAAGCTGTCTGTTTCCACAGTTAGGAACATATTGAGGAAATGGAAGACCACAGGCTCAGTTCAAGTTAAGGCTCGAAGTGGCAGACCAAGAAAGATTTCGGATAGACAGAAGCGACGAATGGTGAGAACAGTCAGAGTCAACCCACAGACCAGCACCAAAGACCTACAACATCATCTTGCAGCAGATGGAGTCACTGTGCATCGTTCAACCATTCCGCGCACTTTACACAAGGAGATGCTGTATGCGAGAGTGATGCAGAGGAAGCCTTTTCTCCGCCCACAGCACAAACAGAGCCGCTTGAGGTATGCTCAAGCACATTTGGACAAGCCAGCTTCATTTTGGAATAAGGTGCTGTGGACTGATGAAACTAAAATTGAGTTATTTGGGCATAACAAGGGGCGTTATGCATGGAGGAAAAAGAACACAGCATTCCAAGAAAAACACCTGCTACCTACAATAAAATATGGTGGTGGTCCCATCATGCTGTGGGGCTGTGTGGCCAGTGCAGGGACTGGGAATCTTGTCAAAGTTGAGGGACGCATGGATTCCACTCAGTATCAGCAGATTCTGGAGACCAATGTCCAGGAATCAGTGACAAAGCTGAAGCTGCGCCGGGGCTGGATCTTTCAACAAGACAACGACCCGAAACACTGCTCAAAATCCACTAAGGCATTCATGCAGAGGAACAAGTACAACGTTCTGGAATGGCCATCTCAGTCCCCAGACCTGAATATAATTGAAAATCTGTGGTGTGAGTTAAAGAGAGCTGTCCATGCTCGGAAGCCATCAAACCTGAATGAACTAGAGATGTTTTGTAAAGAGGAATGGTCCAAAATACCTTCAACCACAATCCAGACTCTCATTGGAACCTACAGGAAGCAATTAGAGGCTGTAATTTCTGCAAAAGGCGGATCTACTAAATATTGATTTCATTTCTTTTTTGTGGTGCCCAAATTTATGCACCTGCCTGATTTTGTTTGAACAATTATTGCACACTTTCTGTAAATCCAATAAACTTCATTTCACTTCTCAAATATCACTGTGTGTGTCTTCTATATGATATATTTAACTGACATTTTTTATCGTAACAACCAACGATTTATACAGGAAAATAATGACAATTAACAAGGTTGCCCAAACTTTTGCATCCCACTGTATATGGTCGTCGAATGTATGCAAGGCAGCATTGACTTTTGATATGCATTGAGATGTATCACTGTTATAGTTATTCTTATTAAAATATAAGAAAGGGAAAAAATAAGATTTGATGCTCCTTAAATAAGTATTTTAATGATATTTTCTCTATACATTTACCTACAAATATTTATTTGAAGAAATTAATATTTTTGTAAAATTTTGTCAGCACAAGCTTTCAATTATGTCTCATGCTTACATGTCCAGATCAAACTGTTTTTTGATCCACTTATATATTCAATATTTTATTAAACTAGCTGTGTAAGCCCGTGCTGTAAAAAGCCCGGGGTCCTAGAAACTATTGAAATCGTCAGAAAAAAAATTGAAATATAGATATGTCAGGTAATTGAAAGGAACTACTCTGGGCATCTCTCTCCTAGGCGGATTCGCTTTGCTGACGTGCTCGCATCACTTGTGCATTAGAGGCGGTAGGAAAAATAAAAGTGATATCATTTTGGCGATATTAGCGGCTAAGCGAATTTGTCTTTCTTCTGAGGTTTCGTTTTGCTGACGTGCTGGCCCCACTTGTCTTATTAGTGGCTAAGTGAGTTTTCTGTTTCCTTGGAGGCAGAGCCCCGACTCCACCTCTCACTTCCGCGTCGGACAGACACACACACTTCCACGCGTAGATATACCTACATAGTCCAGTTGCTATGTCTCTGTTATGTGCCATTTGGTAGAGATTTGTATAAGCAGTGTAAATGTTTGTGATGCACCATCTGTTGGATAACAGAGACATAGCAACTAGATGAACACACAGACACTTGTCCTTTTATTAAGGTGGATAGTCTCTCACAAACATAAATCCTCATTTCCTTCTTCTATATATTCTCTATTGTTTTACTAAGAGTTCATCCTTTTAGTTTAAAGTTTAAATTTAAAATAGTTAATAATCTCACTCTAATATATTAAAAACGTTTTCCTTTATGTCCTTGTTATTCAGTCTTGACCACTACCTTCAGCATCTCTCTCCCAATCATTACTCCTACTGCACACATCCTCTCTCCATACCATCCCGTGACACTCTCATTGCTAACTCCTCTTTCAACGCAGTCAGTTATAATGGCAAGGCAGAAAAGCAAATTACCTATTCAAGAAGGTTGATTTTTAAATTGCGATAGAAAAAGAGCAGAAAGAGCTGACAACGTCGAAAAAAAGGAAATGAACCAAAAAGAGCTACATATAAGAAAAATCCAGAACAAAGACAATCGTCCAATAAATGAAAAAGAGAAAAATATCCCAAACAATATGCGAACAGCATTGTTTATAGAATGTAATTTAGAGGGTAAAGTAATCCATAATATTGTAGCAGTCTGGAAAAGAAATTGCTACTGAGACAGTCTGTCCTAAAATCCCATGAAAATGGGGTTGCTCAGAGTGCTGTGGAGATAGGCGGACAGAAGAGACACATCTGACACTCTTCAATTAAGCAACCACTGGGATGCTGGGGGGTGGGGGGGGCGGGGGGAGTGCAGGAAATTGTTAAGGAATTTGTTTTTTTTTTGTTTTTTTAGGCACCATTTTTTTTCCCTGAGTTTGCATTGTCCAGTTAAGGCAGAAGAGCAGTAAAACCTTTATTTTGGACTGCTACAACCACTTGCCTGTGTGGTTTATTTCTCCCGCCTGGAAAGGGAAAGGGAGATCACAATATTGTTTTTGATGAGGCGTTAATGTAATTTAATTTTTTATTTACTTTTAATTACATTTTATTACATTTTAACTTTTCCTTTTACTTTTTTTACTTTGACTTTGTACTACATTTCATTATTCATTGGTATTTAAAATAGACAGTTGTAGTGAAATATTAAAGTAACTGAATTTCTCTCTATAATAACTAAGGACCAAACTGTCTTTGTCCGATGCCATGCATACTTTTCTATATACCAGCTCTTTAAAATGCAATTGCTTTCTCTAACAGAGTAGCACCACAATGCCCTTCAAGCAGCCCAGCTGTGTCCCCAAGCGAAGCATTCAGTTGGATCCCCATAGCCAAACAAATAATAATAAAAAATCAAGGACAGTTTTAGTCAGTCAGTCATCGTCCAACCCGCTATATCCCAACACAGGGACACGGGGGTCCGCTGGAGCCAATCCCAGCCAACACATGGCGCAAGGCAGGAACAAATTCTGGGCAGGGTGCCAGCCCACCACAGAGGACAGTTTTAACTAACCCAAATTGCCATTTTAGAATGTACAAGTATTTGCCGTGTGAAAATTCAGCTGTCTGTGTTTTCTATTAAGGAGGGAATCTGAAAGTCGCTTGTTGTATGTCACTTCATGAGGCTTGAGAACATATACTAGACAGTGCAGAGTATTAATTTATATCTAAGTAATATGACAAATTATTTAATGATTCCAGATGAACAAAGTATAGCAGCTGCACCAGGGGTAATTTCGGGGCAATATTAATAGATATATAATTTCAACTGATTGCCACAAGCACTATTTTACTAATAATTTATTAATTATTTTTTGCCAATTCTCCACTCCTCTACCCTTAAGTCTCATATACCCATGTTTTGCTTCATTCCTCCCCATCTGTGATTATTGACAGCAGAAACGTCTGGAACCTGCTTATATTTCTGTCAGGCATGCATTTAAGACATGCGACATCTACTTGTAAATATCAGTACTTGGAAACTGCTTTGACCTTTTTCAAATGGAGAGAAGAAGTCAGAGTAATGCATTATGTATTATATCACAAAACCACAAAGTTACTTCCACCCTGATGTCAATAGGTTTCAAGTGTCTTGTGCAGAGAAGAAGGTAAGGTTGATAACATAGATATTAAAGGGACTGATGTGCAGTTCTTCAGCTGCTGGAGCTCATTTTCAATCAAAGTTGTTAAATTTGTTAAGTTCAAGTGCCAAATTGAAGTTGGAATTGCATTTTTTTAATAAAGTACTGTATATCAAAATCAAAAACATGCAGCATTACAATTTGCAGATAATTCACTTGTTTCAGGTGGTAATATCACTAAATGATATCACCCAGTTTTAGATAAAATAATAAATTTGAGTGGGTATAACTTTGCTCAAATGTTTTGCATAATAAAAGGCAAAAATTCCTTCATGTTTGCATGGTTTGTCAAGTCTGATGCTTAACTTTGAGTCTGTCTGGAGCCTATGGTTAGAAGAAAAAGTTACACCAGTTAAAAGAACACAGATGTTGGGTGGTGGGTTTCTGAGTGATTCCAAATTTTTTCCCATTTGTCCCCCTGTTTTTATTTGCCAATTTCAGATATGGCTTTTTCTTTTTAATCTTTGCCTCTAAGGACAGCATCCCAGTGTTGTTTATTTTACAATGACACTCATATTTGGCGAGTTGTTTTTAATGCTTAGTCCTACTAACACAGATGAATTTGAAGAAAATGTTTTCTCTTTTTTTCTACAAAACAGACATGTTTTCAGACTATTTTCTAAAAGTTTAACATCCACACTGAAATGCTAAAAACATGTAATTCTGCCTATCATACAGGGCACATCAGCCAAGTGCACTGTTTGTTTACAGAACACACACAAAATAAATTGAAATGTCAAAAAGCAATAAAAAGGACAAAATGGGTTCCTTTGTCTGATGAAATACACAGCTTCTAAAGTGTGCAATCAAGAATAAGGTTGGCAAAGTCTTAGAAAATATAGACTGGGAGTCCTGCTAAAATAAATACTGCAAAATATTCAAGTGTTTCAAGGCAACATTCAGCTTCAGATAATGCAGAAGAAAGGACCAATCCTGACAGCAAAGATGAGATCCCAAAGGGACATGTCAGAATAAACTGAAGTCAGTGTGTGATCTGATGACAATCATACGTCAGCAGTTTCAAAAGGATCAGTTTTCCCCATCTATAATGTTACATGAGACTTGGTCATTTCAGCTTTACTGACAATATGGAGAATGTTTAAGAAACTGCCAATTTTCACTCATTAAAAAAGACTTTTCAGTGTTGACAGAAGACCAAAACAAATAATACAATAAAACGTTTTCAGCTGTCTCTGTGTTAGTGTGGACTAGGTGCTTATCTCCTAGTTTTGCATCTGGGCCTTCCTCTGTGTTTTCTATCATGGTTAGATCCAATTTGCCCTCTTCTCTCAAGGCAGTAATAGACACCTTTGTATGAAATCTTCAGTACATTTTTTTAAGTACACATTGCTAGTACTGGGCTGGAACAACTTTTGTCTTCAGAACTGCCATAATTTTTCATGGCATAGATTTAACAAAGTGCTGGAAACATTCCTCAGGGATTTTTGTCTATAATGACATGAAAGCATCTGTAGCAGTTGCTACAGATTTGTTAGCTGCACATCCATGATGCAAATCTCTTGTTTCACCACATCCAAAAGGTGTTCTACTGAACTGAGGTCTGGTGACTATGGAGTCCATTTGAATACAGTGAACTCATTGTCATGTTCAAGAAACCAATTTGAGATGTTATGAGCTTCATGACATGGTGTGTTATCGTTCTGGAAGCAGCTATCAGAAGATGGGTACACTGCGGTCATGAAGGTTTGGACATGGTCAGCAACAATACTCAGGTAGGCTGTGGCATTTAAACAATGCTCAGTTGGTACTAAGGGGCCCCAATTGTGGCAAGAAAATATCCGTCACCATTACACCACCACCACCAGCCTGAACCGTTGATGCGAAATTCTGACCCTACCATCTGAATGTTGCAGATGAAATCAAATGCATCAGACCAGGTAATGTTTTCCAATTTTCTTTTGTCCCACTTTGGTGATCCCATGCAAACTGCATATTCTTAGCTGACAGGTGTAGCACCTGATGTGGCCTCCTGCTGCTGTAGCCTATCTGCTTCAAGGTTTGATACAGTATAATGGGCATTCAGATATTCTCTTCTGTATTCTTTGATTACAACTAGTGGTTATTTGAGTTACTGTTGTCTTTCTATCAGCTTGAACCAGTCTGGCCATTCCCCTCTGACCTCTTGCATCAACAGGGCATTTTTGCTCCTGCTTACTGGATATTTTCCCTTTTTCGCACCATTCTCTGTAAACCCTAAAGATGGTTATGTGTGAAAATCCAAATAGATTAGCAGTTTCTGAAATATTCAGACCACCCCATCTGGCAGTAACAAATATGCCAAGTTCAAAATCACTTAAATCACCTTTCTTCCCTATTCTGATGCTCAGTTTGAACATCAGTAGGTCACCTTGACAATGTCTATATGCCTAAATACACTGAGTTGCTGCCATGTGATTGGCTGATTAGATATTTGTGTTAACAAGCAGTTGAACAGATGTACCTAATAAAGTGGCAGGTGAGTGTGTATATATATATATTATCTCAAGTTCACAAAGTCGCACAGTGGCCGAAATAAAAAAGAAGTTGTCAGATATCAAAGACGCCATGAAAAGGTGAGTGGCACCCCACCGTCTGAATGTTATATGAAAGCTTATTAGAGTACAGAGAAAAGAAAAAAAAATAGGGACACAGTGGGAAAAAAGCTCAAAATGTCAACTTTATCCAGAAATTTCCACTTTAATCACATAGTTTATTTTGTCATTAAAGTAGAACATCATAAACTTCATCTTTAAATCATTTAGTTTACTAGTTTCTCAAATACCATCATAACTAAAATAGCACGTTAAATCCTTTGTTTTGTATGTGTTCTTCTATGTGCTCTATATGTGTGAATCACTACGTGCTTCTTAAACGGGATTTCTTTTCCTCCAACAGGACACAGAATCCATTACATTCATGATATTACAGCTCTCTGAATAATTAAAATACTGAGATGTATACTTAATATCATTTTCATGATGATAGGAGTTAAAGCATGTTATTAAACATAGGAACACGGTGGCACAGTGATAGTGACGAACTGGCGCCCTGTCCAGAGATTGTTCCTGCTTCCCGCAAGATGCTTGCTGCGCCGTGCACAACCTTCGATGAAATAATTTATTGCAGCAGTACTGTCTCTTTCAAACATACTAACCTCCAATTCCTGTCCTTCCTTTTCTTTCTCCAAGTAACCAATCACCATACAATCAGCTCTGTAATAAATGTTAAGCCATCTGTAAGCTTAGAACGCCGATTCCTCAAAACTTTTAAGGAACTTTGAAATATCTTCGTAGTACATGTTTAATTGTTCTATCCATCTATCCTTCCAGTGTCCTTCCAGTGCAAGTATACAGCGCGAGGCAGGAACAATCCCTGAACTAGCTAGCTAGCGCTGCAACACCGTGTCCTCACATGTTTAATTATTAACAATATACATTATTTAAATGATGTTAACATTTTATCTGTATAATGTAATAAACATATTTTGCTGCATTTCATCTTAAAAATGATATCGTCATCATTTGTAAATACACACTTTACAAAGTGGCTCAGGTTGTGCAATATTATAACTGTATCACAAGTTTACAGCGAGGTAATTGTACTTATAAGTACAAACAGTTCTACAAGGAACACTTGATGGACTGATTGAGTGCGTTTATAGCTCTTGGGATCAAACTGTTTCTGAATCGCAATGCCCCTACAGGAAAGGCTCTGAAGCGTTTGCTGTATGGGAGCAGTTCAATAGACAGTGCGCATGGCTGAGACAGCATGCGCTTGATGCTGTATACCGATAATTCTCTTTCCAATCTGCTGCTGTAGAGCTGTGATTCCACACTCAGATACAGTGGGATAAATACTCTGAGTGGTGCATTGAGAGGAACAACGCTAAAGCAGCTATGGTATTTGGAATAGTTTGGCCATTCTGTGGACCATTATACTGTTACAGGTTCATTACAATTAGATGCCTTAAACTAATAAACAATATGTGCTAAATTTCAGTGTATTTGATAAAGATCAAAAAAAGGAAGGAAAACCACAATAAAACAAAAGTTCTGTTTTGAAGCTGGGTGCTGCCAGTTTGCAAAACCAAGTGGAGAACTTGCGTACGCCAAGCATTTAGCTGGCGTGAAAATGTACACGGCTTTATGCCAAGTTTAGGTTTTATACATTGTGATTTAAGTATGGAAACAGGAGCACGTAACATTTTTGTGCATACGCACCGTTTATACATGAGGCCCCGGGTCACTAGCAAGAAATTTCTCAGCGCACCTTCCATCTCCATTTCACGTTCTGACACAAAGATGTTGGCCATGAACCATTTTACCCAGCTGAGCTATAGGGAACTTGTTGTCTTCTGACTTCTAACTGCAAGTATACAAGTGATAGACTTGTTCCTTTTTCACCTTCACTGCCTGATTGACTTCATTTTAGTATCCCATCTCTACCAATTGTTCACTCACTTCTTCTAATTTGAATAAGTTTTAATTTTTCTGGCAAAACTCTTTGTTTTCATTGTCTCAGAAAGAAGTATTGGCATTCCCATTTGTTTTATCAGTACATTTCTTGGCTCTACTCCTGTCCTCACTTTCTGCTGCCTTATGCTATATTATTGCATGCTTATCACTCTCTTTACCTATTTTGAATATTGCTCGCTTCTACCATTTATGTACCTTTACCTTCCGATTAAAGCTACTGTTCCCCATCTAGTTCCCTAGATCTAATTTGTAAACATTCAGTTGCATTTCATGTAATGAATGTGACACTTTTCTTTTAAGGTGTTTAATTGTTGTAGATTATATTGTATGTTCAATTGTAGAAACAATAACATCAACCTTCATAATATAAATATTGTATAAGAACATATCAGATATTAGGGTTCTTGTTTTATTTATGTACATTGTTGTGACACTGACTGGTCAGTATTCTGAATTGTAACAGGAAGGAAATTAGGACAAAATTAAGTGCACAGATTCTCGCACCTTTAAAACCAAAGGAAAAAAATGTATAGTCACTGCAAACAGTTCTAGGAAAGTGTGTATGTAAATAAAGATTATCCTCCTATACAGGGACAAATACATCAAATTCCTGCAGAATACAGGCCTCACATACTGTAAGTGCCACTGCAATAATCAACATCAAAACACTAGTCTGTCCCCTGGCTGGTACTTACCGATCAGATCCCATCTAGTCTCTTTACTAATCAGCTTCCAGTAACAAAGCATTTTGTTTGTTAGTTGATTCTCTTATAGCTCTGTGCCTAGCATGATTGACAGGCAACATCTTGTACAGCCCACGGCTTTTAGGACAGTTCCAACTACAAAAAAACAAGCTAGTGCTAGAAGGTAAAATGGCAGATAATTTACAAACAGCCTAATCGTTTCAAAAAAACTTGGACAGCATACAGGCTTGGTCAGATTTGTGGAGGAAAAAATTTAATGCAACTATATATAAGGTATTATATGTAGGAAGTAGAAATATTAAATTTGAATACACATTGGGACGTTTCAAACTTGAAAGTACCCCAAAAGATCCAGAAATAGTGAACTCAATATTGTGTACATCTAGACAGTGTACAGAAGTGATCAAGAAGGTTTATAGGATGTTAGGTTATATATCACAAGGGGTAAAATACAAGACAAGGGAGGTTATGTTTTATAACTCACTAGTGAGGCCTCACCTGGACTACTGTATTCAGTTTTAGGTTCCATATTAGAAAAAAAAACATGTAGCCATGCTAGACCAAGCAGAGCAACTTAAGCTGATTGTGGGACAGGGTGGCATGAACTATCAGGAGAGACTGAAGGAACTGAACCTTTCCATTTAAGCAAATGGAGGTTAACAGGTGACATGATCGAACAGGTTGTTTAAAATTACGAAGGGAGTTAGTTTAGTGGATCCCAGCTTTTACTTGAAAATAAATTATTCAACAAGAACAATGGGTCATGGTTGGAAACTTATTAAAGGAAGATTTTGCACAAATGTAACAATATTTATTCTTCACACATAGAACCATACACACATGGAATACATTACCAAGTAGTGCAGTAGAGATATTATTTAGGACAGGGGAATAGGATGGACACGCTTGTTGGCCTGAATTGCCTGTTCTTGTCCTAGTTGTTTTAATGTATATATTATATACAGTATACTGTATATTGTTTGTCTGTCATGTGTCATTGGCATGCTATTAACGCATTCCAGTGGTGATGAATGAGTCTGATGTGGACACAGAAATACTTGCTATGCTTTAGACATATATTAGTAAAGTAGGACTAGGAAGGTTTGGAACTTGTGCCTCACACTTAACACACTTGCGCAGTGTGATGACCTTTCTTTCATCATCAGCAGTATACGTACCACTTATTGTTCTGCTTTTTCATGTGGGATGGTCTTTAGTTAAGGTCTCCCAAGAGTTCACATCAATGATGGTTTTTTGTACATTTCATTGTACTCACCAGGTTAAAGCTTGCTACTGTAGAGCTCACAGTAGAGTAGCTACTTTGGCAGGTCACGATGTGCATGCACACAACTGTAACAAAGTGTAGATGGTTGGCAATTCTCCTTGTGTAAGGACTTTAGTGTCTGGGATGGTAACTTGCCATTTGATTTTAAGTGTACTGTACAGTAAACCCAAATGGAGGCGATGTAGTGGTCTGACATGTCAACTGTAAACCTTCCTTATCTCACAGACCTAGAGAAAGGTGGTAAGTACAAAAGCACAGTACGCTACCAGGTCTATATTGAATCTGACAAAAATACAAATACCCAAGCAAAACATTAAACAGATAAGCACTGATTCAGGCAATCAAAATGGAAATGAGGAGTCACAGGTTCATTTGTAAATGCAGTGCAGAGAAAAGTGAGCCTTCAGTTTGAGTCGGAAGACCAAGATACCACAACAACTAATATATCAAGCATCATTTGAAGAGTACTGCTGTACCAGCTAAAAGGGACAAAGATCTAATGTCATAAACTACCTGTTTTTGCACGCACACATATTCTCACTTGAATGCTCACCGACATGTAGAGCTGCTGGCTTTGCTGTTCCATCAGTCATCTGACTAATTAATGGCTCAGCCCATTTCGTAATGCAATCTACTGACATGCCTGAGGCAGTGCTACTGCAAAAACAGCTTCTTTATTTTATTAATTAATCTGTTTCCTTAGTAATCTCATTTTATGAGTACGGTATAAAAACTCAGGTGGCATCTCTGACTGATCTTTTCATGCCGAATAAATAAATAATTTCTGAGACATTTACTCATTTTAGATATTTTTTCCCTTCTATGTAAGTAATATTGGCCATTTAATGTACAGGTTAATTCTAACAGATAAATTACTGTATGAATACAACATTTTTAATGCTGAATTTTGTTATACTTTCCTTCAGAAAAAAAACGGAAAAAAAAATACTGCCGCCATGCAATTCAAAAATAAGATATTGAAGTCTACCTCACAGAGCACAGTCCTCAAAATCTCAAAATATTATGTACCTTGAAGGAAATGTACAACATTTGAAGCCTACACTTAAAGAAGCTCTAAAGCACCTACTCCTAGCTACTAGGTAAAATCCTGACTGTTTGAGTTCACCTTCAAAAATAAAAAT
The DNA here is from genome assembly GCA_026402145.1 of Polypterus bichir lapradei. Taxonomy (NCBI): domain Eukaryota; kingdom Metazoa; phylum Chordata; class Cladistia; order Polypteriformes; family Polypteridae; genus Polypterus; species Polypterus bichir. The sequence goes on along the minus strand of JANRMT010062807.1, from coordinate 64,763,554 downwards.
GAAAGCAGAAAATGCATTTTGGGATTCCCCATTGCTAAAAAAGAGAAAAAAAGAAAAATACTCATGTTTAAATGCAATGCCTTTTACAGAACTACAGAGAAAAATCCACCAGAGAACGTATGAATATTTTATACGAATGTAAATAATCCAATTTTTATGTAGAAGCAATTAGTGCTTACTATAGCAGAAATGTTAAGTTCACATAAGATGAAGCCACACTTCTAGCAGCACAGTGCCTATCATATAAAAAGTACCTTATGTCATAAAGGAACCATGTTAGAGAGTTATCTTATTGCCTACCTTGAATTGCAAAGCTTTCTAATTTACAGCATTCTTGATTTTTTGTCAACTGTACTATGGTGTAAAACAAAGATTAAATAATTAAGGAGATTATTATCCATATTTCTTCATGATATTCTTTATAGATCACTCAAAATACAAAAAAATATACTGTATAATCTCAATTAATCTGTAAGTTAACAAGCTCTTTTTGAGGTTGCCACCTCTGGTTGTCTTTAATCAGATTGTTTTAATTTGACTCACTTTTTATACAAGATTGCACTTCTGAGAAATAGCCACAAAAACAAAGGCAACAGCAGTCTCCCTGACTTCCCTTTCCACTTTTGAAAATGCACAAACATAGCTAAAATATTCTGTCACTTGCCAGCTGCAGTACACATGGGTATTGGCTGGGAATCCTATAGCAGAAATGTCCTTCGCTAAAACTTTTTCAATTCACACGCTATACTAGTCTAGTTGGGAGAGGGAGAATAAAGATGTAGCATTTAAATACTATTTTGATTTATTACTGCCATCACATCCAGCTTCTTTCACCCTCCCCAGAGACCACACAGGAAGCGACATTTGACATTTACCTAGCTTGTATCAAATTTAAAAGTCCAGAATAATCCCTGCAAATGTTGTTATGGTACAGGATGTGCCAACATGCCTTTAGCTACTTTCTGTTTTTTGACAATACGCGTAAGGAATTAGTGCTGCTATTTAATATAAATGAACAGGTCCTGATTGCTCTATGAACATTTGGCATTGCTATTTTAGTCATAAAAATTACAGCCCAAGTGTGCATAGATTTTCTTAACATAGTAATGGACTACCAAAGGCATTTAGAACATAGTTCAACAATTAATTAATGGACAGATATTGTTGGGATCCATTTATGTTAATCAGATTCAGACTATTTTGTTTGTTTGTTTTCTGTGTGTTACAAATTTGTGTTTTGATGCGTACTCATTATGAAATTAGTAATCTGTAAAATTTATATTTACATTTTATCTCTGGAATTTTCGCAGCACTATGCACCTGCACAGTAAAGCGCACTATACACAACTAACCAGATTAAATAAATAAACTGAATCGAAGAACACCTCCATTCACTTTGGCATTTGTTTTACAAGTTTCAGGATAAGTACTGAACAGTTTCGTCAATATTACTGTTATAGTGGTGGTTGAAAAGCTGTGTTGTATGGCATTTGTATGAATTTGAGAGCTGGTGACTGTTACTTCCATAGTACTGTAAATGGTTTACATCACAGTTGTGCCGTTCAGACCATTCATTGTACACGTGCTCTGTTTCTTGGGATGTTGTAATCATATGACTGCCATTAGGTGAGAAATATTTATCAGTGGATAATTATAATTAATCAGAATCTCTTATGCATTTTTCTTACTGTTTAAGGAAGTCAATAAACCTCAACCATCCCAGGGAAACGTTTTCCCTACCATAACCAAATGACCCCAGTGAGGAAAACATTCAAGCCTATAAATTTCTTTTGGGGTATATTACAAATGCACTTATTTGATGAGAACAAGGTGGAAAATGACTTGTCAAACAGTACTACTTGTTCTGCTGTTCACTAGGTGACTGCTTGTGTTCTTTGCACTGCTGCTTCCTACAAATGTACTTTTGGGTGTAATAATGGATTGCAAGCCAGGAAGGAAAAGGAGATGAAGTCAAGATTAGACCTCAAGTTATATCATAAGGAATGGACTGAATGCATCCCAAAAACATGAAGGGAAAATAAAGTAAAAACAAAAAAACTTGCTGAAAAAGAAACAAACTTAGGAACAAACGAAGAACTGAACAGGCATTTGTCCTTAAAAGAACAAGAAAAAATGTATCTGGAGATGAGTGGGTAAGAACAAAAGGAATGTTGGAAACAAAACAACTATCAAAAGTCAAAAAAGACGTAAACTGGAGCAACAAGTTTAGCCAAAGTCCAAAGCAAAATATTGAATTCACATACCGTCTAGAACTTTATTTATCCCTATGGGAAAATTTGGCTTTTTAAGGAGGCCCTTTAAATAAATAAATACATAAATAGTAATAGAAAGATAAGTAAGTAAATAGATAAATATACACATACACTTTGGTCTGAGCATACACGGGGATGGCTATAAAGCAAGAAAATACCCTACACAAAATAGCAGCATCCATAAATCCAAAATACAAACAGAAAAAAAGTATATAGAAAAAAGAAGAACAAACCCAACAATACTGTCCCTTTCTGTCAAGCTCTTGACAGAAACTTTCTACTCTGTCTTTAGTTTGACATATCAGTCAAAGTGTTGCTTGTCATTTTTCCTTGTACTGCCAAACAATATAAAGACATGACAGTCATGAAATCTACAGTATGTTTCTTCCACAGTTGTGTCACGATCCCTACCACACAAAAATAGCAAAAAAAATGTAGGTCTTAAAAACCACAAAGACAGACCTTGCCTCAAAGCCCAGCTTTTTTAGAGCAAAGTTTTATAAATGCCCAGAAAACATATTGTCTCATAACAATAAATAAAGATCCTTCAAATTTAGCAAATTTATTCAAGAACAAAAAAGAGCACAAGAAAACCAAGCCAGGAATAAAAAGGCATACAAGTCCAATGAATCTCAAATCGAAGGACAGCACCTAATTAATTCAGCAGGGGTCAGAGCCAGGAAATCCAACTAGTAAAATATCATAAATTTAAATGAGGAATAACAAACCATAAAAACTTTCTGGAGCAAGTACCCCATCTGAATGATTAGGTGTTCTGCTTCTAAGGCTTCAGATAAAGGAAGCAGGGCAGATAACAAAGCTAATACTTGTAGGTATATCTATACTAATAAAAGGCAAAGCCCTCACTGACTCACTCATCACTAATTCTCCAACTTCCCGTGTAGGTAGTAGGCTGAAATTTGGCAGGCTTATTTCTTACAGGTTACTTAAAAAAGTTAAGCAGGTTTCATTTCGAAATTCTACGCGTAACGGTCAGAAGTGAATCCTACTTAAGTACATATATACAGTACATCCATAGCCAGCAGCTTGGTCGCCGTGTGAAGCGGAGTTGCGTCCCCCATCCCCACACCTCCCACGTAGTTGGCTGCCTGACCATATAAGGCTGTCCATCACTCTGGTCTCTTCATTCCCTTCCTTGCTTCACCACAGTATTCATGTCTCCTTGCTGATAACTTCAGCCTTTTTATTTAATCCACGGCTTCTCCGCTGTTTTATTGTGCTGATAACTGCAGCCTTTTTATTTAATCCACGGCTTCTCCGCTGTTTAATTGTTCGTTTATTACGCTTATAGTTATTGTGTAGGTATTTTAGACTTACTTTACATTGTTCAGGTACCCATTTCCTTTATCGTTCCAACCGTACCCCCATTAACATGTCCATCGAGGTGATCACCATCAATCAAAGAACTTTCACTTACCGAGTGGTTTCCATGCCCAGAGATGCCGCCTGCCTTTTACATTCTCTGTGTTACATATTGAACGGCCATATCAGGCTCAATCTTGATATCTGGAGGAACATTGTGTCTTATGTATTGAATGACTGGGTCAGGTTCAAGGTGTGGACTGATGACAGTACAGGAGATAATTATACTACACAGGAGCACTATAAAAGTGAAATGCTTAAGCCCTTCACCTAAGCTTCTGCATGTGAGTTGATGGCTGCTGCTGAATTGTTCGGTTGTCGCTTTAAAGTGTACCGAAATGGCCAAATATTTTACACATTTGGAGATCGTCAATGCCTCTTAAACATCTTAGATTCACAGGTGACGATTTCAGTAGTGGACACTTTGATGTTTATGAATGTTTCAACTCTCAAAAGCTGGATGCGAAGTTATCGATGAAGCCAGTTGTATGCTTACAACGCTTGACAGATGCTGAATGTCACTTCAACACAAGTCCTGCAAATACTAACGTAATTGAAACAAACCATGAAACTCAAACCGATTATGACAGCAGCAATCCAAGCTGTGAGAAAACAGTAAAAAAGAGGCATGTCAGACGTTGTGGTACATTTTCTGATGCAACTAGACGGAAACAACTTTGTGACGCTGCCACCAAATACTCTCAGAAAAATCCACAACTTAATAGACACGCTGTCGCTAAATACTCGCAGGCAAATCCACAACTTAATAGAGACGCTGTCGCTAAATACTCGCAGGCAATTCCACAAGTTCATAGACACGCTGCCGCTAAATATTCGCAGGCAAATCCACAAGTTAATACCGGGAATGCCTGTTAAACATCTTAGATTCACGAGTAGCGATTTGGGTAGTGAACACTTCGATGAATGAAAACTGTTATCTTTACAACAGTTGACAAACACGGAATGTAACTTGAACACAACATGTCCTTCAAATACGAACCTGATTGAAAGAAATAATGATAATCAAATCCTTGATGACAGCAACACTCATAACAGTCACAAAACAATTACATTGACAATCATGTTACGTTATTTTTAAAATGTTTCCTTTTCTTTTTCATAACTTCTTTAACACACTACTTCTCCGCTGCGAAGCGCGGGTATTTTGCTAGTCATTAATATAATGCAGAATTACAAAATAGATAATAACCAGCACAGTATAAATACAAGCCATAATATTACATGGATACAACAAAGGCAAAACAAAACTATAATGAGAATTCATAACATGAAATTTAAAGAAAAAACAAGAATATTAAACAAATAAATAATAAACTTGAACCAGGGCATTTACCCTAGCTAAACAGTAATACTAAGGGAAGTCATGTATAAGTATCCATTTGACTTCCTATGCTAAGATCACATTAGGCTCTGATCCTCTTGAAACTTAAGCAAGTTAACTATTCTTGATCAGAAATTCTTTATCTAAACATGCTTCAACACTCAATCTATTCAAAGTCAGAGAGATCTCTTCTCTGACGATGGTGACTAATATAATAAGCAAATAATCCTTCCCTGCATTTCTATATATAAACCTAAGCATGATTGGACCTTAATTGTTTAATCACCTTAATAATTTTACACTTGTGTAGCAAAACTTGTTTTCAATATACAGCACTGTAATTTATATTTTTTACTTGCAGCACTTGGTTAAGACTATTGCCTCATAGTTTCAGGACACTAGGTTTAATTTCCTGACCAGTCAGTCAGTGTCAGCATACATTTTTGGGATTTTTTAGTTTTCACCTCCATCTGTAGAATTTGCATATTTGATAAACAGCATTTTTTGATAGGCCTTCTTTGAGTGAGTGTGGGTGTATGGCACAGTGTGCACTGCAGCTGTTATTAGACAACTGGGTTCAAAAAGCTGAAGACTGAATAGATGGAGTAAAGGTTTACAATTTCTATTAATTTAAAATTATTCAACATATAATGTACAAACTGTAAACATTCTTAAACTTGAAAAATCCAGCTTAGAATTGCAGGGAACTCTGAGCCTGTTGTTACAGTAGCAGACACAAGGCAGGTGTCAGGCACTCAGGTGATTCACACATATTGGCACTCACACTGACAGGACTAATTTGGAATAGTCAAAAAACCCAGCCAGCGCAAATCATTATAGAGTACTATTTCAAAACAAATAAAAAAATCATTAGAAGCAGTATGCAAATAAAAAATCTAAATAATTAAATCAGCTACAAAATAGAATGGTCAAGAAACAATACAGGAAAATTAATTTTGCAATAAATTGTGCTACAGGTGGAGTGTTATGTATATTAAATATCTTTTACAAAATACAGCGTTTGAAAATGCTCATTTTTTAGGCAGTAGGAATGAGTTTTATATAGGGCTGCATTGTTTCAGCTTGTAAAGGTGAAAGCTTCTCTCAAAGGTGACATTTAACAGCGGGCACCTTACTGTAGCAGAAAATTTCCTTGACAGTTATCAGGCTGCCTTAGCTTTATTTATTTTATAGTAGATGAGGCTTCCATTTTATTTCGCTTGAATTACCAGTGTCATCATTTATTTATAGTTCTTCTAAGGCAAAAGTTGAAAACTTGTTACTTCTTAAACAACTCTCCACTGGAGAACAGGGAGCTCTACATATAGTTATATATTTCAGCACTGTTTTTCATAGGTCACTGCATGTTAACATGTTCATCCTGTGTCTGATTTTAATCTCATGCAGTCAAACTTGCCATTCTGTTGAGGAATTATTCCTGAGTGGGCAGTGAGTGGTCCATTGTGCCAGGGTGCTTCTTAAAAAAAGAGCTAATAAACAGACTTGACCTCAGGATACAACTGGGCCATTAACAATGCTAGGCATGAGAACATAGAATTCACAGTGGGAGGTGGAATAAAAGGGGTATTTGGGATCAAGGGGGTATTTTCCGTACGTCACTTAAATCATCTGAGATCAGATGCCTCATCTTTGATGAGTTAATGCCGGTGAAACTCATCCAGGATAAGACAGTTTTTCAAATGCAGCCGTGTAGTAGATTAGTCTAGCTGGATCTAATCATCCGAGATTAATGCGTGTGCCCGCACTGATTGAAAAGCCCATATATATTGAGTCTAGAAAACATGATCAGCAAGTCTTTGATAGGCTGCAACAAATTGACGAATGAACAGTCGCATTTTTTCACACAAGCAGAGCAGGACTTTTTACTCGAAGGATATGAAGAATTTCAAGATTTAATATGCACAAGGGGTAACACTGCAAAAGCAGCCCAAACAAGAAAAGACGGCTGGCAAAAAGTGTCCGACAAATTAAACGCGTAAGTAGTGTACATTGTACTTACTGAATGCAGAGTTTCATTTCCTATGTGTCAGATTAATTATTATTTAATCTGTCATAATTCCAGATCAAATGTGAGCACAAGGAGAACATGGGAACAGGTTAAAGTGAAGTACAAGAATATACTTCAAACTGGTAAATATTGGTATATAACTATTTAAAGAATTATTGACATAAAGAATCATATATAAAAAACATTAATTTTAAAGCTAATAAGAAGGCAGAAAAGCAAAAAACAGGTGGAGGTCCACGCGGTTCAGACCTAACCCCTGCAGAAGAGTTGGCTCTCCAGCAAAATGCCCATCGCCCTGTTTCTAAGGGCATTCCGGGGGAAGCTTCTCCTCAGAACGAGTGGCATGATGCAGTGGTCACTTCATTTCAGGTAAAGGATGGTCACTGCATATATTTGTCCTCAAAGTGTGCCATAGGTATGTTCCATATAGCCCTCTTTTTATTTGTTGGGTCAGTTGCAGGTAATATCATATCCCTTGAACCTGTGTCTGACCAACAAGTTATTGATGAAGGTCAAATATTTGATAAAGACACTGCCTGATTATTCATCAGGAGGAGAGGTAAATTTTCCAAATAATGTTTGATCAAACTCCACTCTGATCAGTCCCACATACCCCAATCACATTTGGAAATCCTAAGTAATGAGAATCTTAGGCTGATTGTGAGATTCTTTATGGAACTCTGGGTGTTTTTGCTTGTGTAGATAGATAGATAGATAGATAGATAGATAGATAGATAGATAGATAGATAGATAGATAGATAGATAGATAGATACTTTATTAATATCAAGGGGAAATTCACATACTCCAGCAGTAGCATACTGATAAAGAACAATATTAAATTAAAGAGTGCTAACAATGAAGGTATAACAGACACACAATAATTTTGTATAATATTAACGTTTATCCCCCGGGTGGAATTGAAGAGTCGCATAGTGTGGGGGAGGAACGATCTCCTCAGTCTGTCAGTAGAGCAGGACACTGACAGCAGTCTGTCGCTGAAGCTGCTCCTCTGTCTGGAGATGATCCTGTTCAGTGGATGCAGTGGATTTTCAGTTATTGACAGGAGCCTGCTCAGTGCCCGTTGCTCTGCCACGGATGTCAAACTGTTCAGCTCTGTGTTTACAATAGAGCCTGCCTTCCTCACCAGTTTGTCCAGGCGTGAAGCATCCCTCTTCTTTATGCAGCCTCCCCAGCCCACCACCGCGTAGAAGAGGGCACTCGCCACAACCGTCTGATAGAACATCTGCAGCATCTTATTGCAGATGTTGAAGGACGCCAGCCTTCTAAGGAAGTATAGTCGGCTCTGTCCTTTCATACACAGAGCATCAGTATTGGTAGTCCAGTCCAGTTTATCATCCAGCTGCACTCCCAGGTATTTATAGGTCTGTACCCTCTGCACACAGTCTCCTCTGATGATCACGGGATCCATGAGGGGCCTGAGCCTCCTAAAATCCACCACCAGCTCCTTGGTTTTGCTGGTGTTCAGTCGTAGATGGTTTGAGTCGCACCATTTAACAAAGTTCTTGATTAGTTTCCTATACTCCTCCTCCTGCCCACTCCTGATGTAGCCCACAATAGCAAATACCTACCTGCAATGGCATGAAACTCCTCTATTATTGTCTGCACACGGAGGTGTCCAGGAAACACTATGAAAACCCAAAGGAAATATTTCAGAGCCAAACAGACTTTACGAATTGCCTGGCAAACTGCACTTTTAGATAGATTTTCTGCATCGCCTACAGTATATAAAAAAAGTGCCGCTTGCAAAAAACCTCAAAGCAATGCATACTGTCTGTGTGGTTGTGAGAGCCCAATTTCACCTAGTTTGACTTCAAATATAAGGTGCTAATAAATCTTTGAGGTACAATATCCCCCACGCTAAAGCGATATCTTTTGAAAAGAATTTCCTCCGGGAGCAATAACGGATCTTGCCGATCACACAAAACCCTCTCTGTATGAAATTCTCTTCTTATAATTTGCGCACCGATATCAATTGGTCGCTCATTCATGAACGGCAAAGCCATGACTGAATGAATTCCATGCACGAACACTGATTAAGTGTGTGAGCTAATCCTTGTTTACATAGAACAAACCTTCACCGAGCAGGTTTGAGGTTTTGGATGTGAGGCTATAAGAACACATCCAGCATGAGTTTCGAAAAACCGACAGATCCACGATCATGCCAAATCGTCAACAATTACATCCGGCTAAACGATTAATCCACATATGAAAAATACCCCCAGAATCTTGATAGATTTACAATTTTTTTATTTACTACTCCTCACTCCTAAATCTTTTTTAGGCTCAAGTTGGTGTCCTTTATAAGAGTCAATTTATATGGCTTCAGTTCTTGCAGTTCTCATTTAATTCAAGTTCCTTAAATGATAACATTTTCACCATCTATTTTTGTGCACTCCATTATTTTAGATGACACTGCTACACATTTTTGTGTTCACTCCTCATACATTGGAATGTTTTCTGCTTTCAACTTCAGTGATTTGAGTCCAATAATGTCACCAAAAGGTAGCAATGAAATGCAGCAATATATCCAAAAGTGAGCCATGCATGGCAGTGAGTCCAATTTAAAATTCATTCAGGATCACCAAATAACTCTTTGCTTGAGAATTCGTGAACTATGCAGTGGTGATGTTAAGATAACCTAGCATGCTTTCCATTTGAAGGAAATATATGCAATCATGTATCCTACAAAAATGTGTAACAAAATACATGGATTGAAATTCTCCTTGTCAGCAGGTTATCTGCAACCTCCACTCAATACACATTTTTTTCATCTGTGTATAATCAAAAGTCTTGAATCACATGAATGATTCTTCAATAGTTGTAGTAAGGGAATGTAATAGAAGCCTAAAACAAAACAGGCCAGTTGTGTACTCTGAAAGGAGCACATGGAAAAACAGTTCTTTTTTCTTGTATCAGCAGCTTTTATACCACCACTCATAATGGCAATGAAAATTGCACAATAAAATCACTCTTAACTGTAACTTTAATTCTGCTGTTATATATTGGAGTCACAAACATGGCAAAAGGGTGTGATGCTTCCTAAAATTCCCATAAAGCAGGCCATGATCTTCATAAACCTGCTCCGATATGGCCTCAACCCAGGCAGCGCACAGCCACCACAGGCACGTTTCAGTGTACAGAGGCTTTACAATAGGGCCTTGACTTTTAAAGTACAAAATACTTTAAAGTGTCCTTAAAATATACAAAACTGCCACTCTAGGGAGAAACACTGTATACATTTGGCTAGATAAGACAAGTCCAAAAAGTAATCTTTATAAATGCAAGATTTTATTAGGAATTCGAAAAACAAAGAAAGACAAATGGCAAAAAGGGCCACAAAGGATTTACTTTTACGTCAGTCTGAAACAACTAGTCCCAAAATTAAATCCAAAAATAAAAAACCAAAAACAGATTCAAAAAGCCCCCAAAACCAGAAAATTTAAAGAAGACAATAATGAGAGCTCAAAGACCGCTGTTGGGACCTTCTTTCCAACTTCAACATAAAGCAGAGGGAGGACCCAGGAGTGGTGACGTCAAGGTGATTCCCCCCTCCCGCGGTTCCAAGCCTAAAACACAAGGAAAGATGAAACATTTAAAGACACATTCAGTACATTAATACAGAACCTAATTAACACAAAATACATAAAGCGTGGTAAAAAATAATAAAGACAACAAGAAAATGGAAAATTAAACACAAGCCTGGGAAATAACCTTAACTGTACCATAACAGTGAGTCTTTGGTCAACTTTACTGAATACAGAAAAATCTTCTCAATTCTCTTGATCTGTTAGCTGAACTCTACCAACTCTTACTCCCCTGCTGATTCCAGGCCTTTTGATTCTGCAAAACTAATGGCCGTACTGATAAAGCAGCAGAGGTGGTGGATGTGGAATAGCATAGCATCAAGCCAAGATGTGATGATTATTTTTTATCATTCTTTCCAATATTTCTTTAACAAAGTATTCCAAGTAGAAGAGCCCAACTGCTCCCACTGGTTGACCTGCTCTTCCTTTCTTAGTTTAAATCATGATTCTTTTTTCATATAATGTCTTTGTTAACTAAAATGCTTTGACTGTTTAAGCAGTTATTTTTATACATTTGTATATACGTAAACACTAATAAGCTTAGCCTAGGATGCAAATAACCTAGCACCGGCACTGGCCCTTAAGTGATACTGGTGAGAAAAAAATAATGTTGAAAATATTTCTTTATATTTAAATGTTTTTTTCTTTTTTTTAATGAGAGAAAAACACGTTTTGATGAGACAAATTAAATTTTTAATTGTAAAATTTTTTGGTATACTCTTGCAAAAATCACTCCAGTCTGGAAGATATGAAATGTTACGTGAGCAATCTGTCTGACAAGCTGATCAAAACATGGCACACGAACACACCTGCATCATCTCTTGTGAGAGTGGCTGACACTGTGCCACTGAAGCAGTCATTCAAATTATACCTTGCAGCAGACCGCAGCTTGGAGAGAAGCTGGGTGGTTGAAGCAGGGCTAGATGTTGGTGACAGCCTGAGTTGTTCTCACAGCAGATGCAGTGTTTCAGTCACCTTGATGCTACATGTCAGTCTACTTGTTATTTGATTGTGCTATCTGCTCTAAGAATGACAGTAAAATTCAATATAAGACAAAAAGGAATAGCTGGTAAAAATTTAGTAAAATTGGTCAAATGGAAAGTAGAAGATAAATATTGAAAAATACTTTCAACCCATTGGCAGAACTGCTGCACATGACTGCTACCTCCTTTCCATAACATTTCATTGTGTACTTTCCATCTATGTATTCTGTTGATTATTCTTGCCCTGTACAAGAACATATTATGTGCCACAAATAAACTTGAAGGACTGAGATAAAATACTCCGAAAGGCCAACCCCTAGCCCTGAATGGCTATTTATAAATAACCTAAACCTTCTTCCAAATGGGAAAGTGGTAGTGTTGCTGCCTCAAAGTAAGAAGACTTGGGTTCGCCTCCTGGGTCCTTCCTGAATGGAGTTTGCATGTTCTCCCCATGTCTGCGTGGGTTTCCACCGGGTGCTCAGGTTTACTCCCATGGTCCGAAGACATGCAGGTTAGGTGCATTGGCAATCCTAAATTGTCCCTAGTGTGTGCTTGGTGTGTGTGTGTGTGTGCCCTGTGGTGGGCTGGCAACCTGCCCGGGATTTGTTCCTGCCCTGTGCTGGCTGGGATTGGCTCCAGCAGACCCCCGTGAACCTGTGTTCAGATACAGCGGGTTGGACAAGGACTGATTTCATCCAAATAGCCACACTAAGAATTAAGAAATAATTAAAATATTATAATGCAGGTGATAAGATTTGGGAAGGGAACACAAATGTGAAAAATACCCAAAATTATTCAATAATCAGAAATAAATTAATAAACTATAGAATAATAAATTATAATGCTTCAAACAAGTGACCCTAAGGAGAAGTAAGCGGAATGAGAAAAACAAAAGAAGAGTATAAACTAAATATTTAACCTTAAAACAGAATAAATAAACTGAACACAAGAAAAGAATGTAATTTTATTTAGTTGCATGAAAACAAATTCTTTGTTCTAACTACAAAACATAAAATAGAAAAGTTCTAATATCAAGTTTTAAAAACGTAAAGCTAACACCAATGATCCACAATAACAGACAGAAAGCATAGAATTCCTAAATGGAATTTTGACTGCTGAAAATGGGCTAAAAGGCAATGTCTCTGCAAAGCACTACTGACATGTTTATTGTTTTCTTTTCTAAGTGCTCCATTAGACGTTTGTTAAAGGAGTTTATTAAAGTGCCTGGAAAAGATGAAAATGTTAGGCGCTGGCCTTATCTTTAAAGAATAAAAAGGAGAAAAAAGGCAAAAATAGTGACAAAAAGTAAAAGGGGAAAAATAAAGAAAAAGGGATGGAGCCAAGACCAGAGCTCAAGTTATATCATAAGGGGTTGATTGAATGCACCCCAAAACATGAAGGTAAGTTAAAGTAACAAGAAAACTAACTAAAAAATAAACAAGATTAGGCTCCAAATAAGAAAGACAGTAAAATTAGTCAATTTAAGCCTTCAAGGAAGACATTTTGGGGATGTTCTGGAGACAGAACCCAAATTACTGCACTGTCTTTTATCAGGGTCTAGAACTGAGCTATAGGAACACCAGCATCTGGGGACAATGACAACCTGGAATATCCCCTCTTGGAGGCAAAGATGAAAGCACTAGAGAAGACCCTTTTGGAGGTGTAGGCAGGAGATCCACCTCCTACAGCAAAAAGGATCTGAGTGTTCCATCTTCAAGGCACCACTGAAGTTGTGGAATTTCTTCCTCTAAAGACAGGAACAGTATTACTGGAACAAACAGTCCTAGGGATGATAGAACAGCTTCTGAAAACTCTAGCATGCCCCCTGCTAAAGAAACAAAGGGCAGCTCTGCAATGCTTCCTGCTAGATATATAGCTGATTGAACATCTTATATGCCACCCCATTTGGCAGGGCATTACAACCAAATTGGCATTCTCCAATTTGGGGAATCCTCCTGGGACTTTAGTATATCCCCCATCCAGCAGGCTCATCTTCAAATACAGGATTACCTCCATTTGCCATGCCCCTGGTATATTTTGTTGAGGAGATTTTGGAGTGATTTTTTTTCCCCATTGGTTACCTTATTATTGACTTCACTTTGATATTGTGTCTGAGACAAATGGCCACACATTCACTAGCAACTGAACTGAAATCAATCTTGGTGCCAATGAACAGCTTTGCCAGTTTCCACATTCTAATCTGAAATAAACTGAATTTATATTGTTTACCATTACAGAGGCTTCTTGATCCAGGCACAGATATTTATACAAAACTCAGATTTGCTCAATACAGTAAAAAGGTATTTGCTTTATCAACTTGGACTTCTGGAAACTCATTTACTGAGGAAGTGTATAGTACATAAAACATGCTGAGATCATTTAATGATAGCTACTTGAATTTAATGAATTAATTCTGATCTTGTGTTATTACTACAGTGCTTAGCATTACTATTCAGAAACAAAATTGGTCGATAGGATGGATTTTGAAAAGGGTCTGTTGGAAAGGCAGTAAATTGTGGGCATAAAGTGTGGGTTCAAAATTTTCATCTTTAGTTTCTACAAACATAGCTAGAATTAACTTGGTTAATTTAGCAGACAGCCTATTGTAAAATTCCACGGCATAAGTATATGCATCCACAGCTTTAACATCTTGTAAAAAATTTATAGTGTTATGAATTTCAATAAGCAGCAGTGGTTTGTCCAGTTTTTCTGTAAGCCATGCATTAGTTGTGATCATTTTAATTTATCAAGAATGACATTAATAAGTATATAGAGACTTATAATATTACTGAAATATATTAGTTATTGCTTTACATGCAGTAAATTTGATTCTCTCTAATTTTTTAATCTCTGCTATTTTCTTTGAAACTTCTTTTTTAAGGCTTTGTTGAGCTAAGCTCTTATTAGCTCTTTCTCTATACTCATAATAAGAGAAGCATGACTTCCATCCATCCATCCATCCATTATCCAACCCGCTATAACCTAACTACAGGGTAGCGGGGGGTCTGCCAGAGCCAATCCCAGCCAACACAGGGTGTAAGGCAGGAAACAAACCCCAGGCAGCCCACCGCATGAGAAGCATGACTTAAAGATTAGTTTCTCCATTACTGCTATATACAGAAGATAAAATTCTGTTTGTAGTGAGAGCCTGTTTTACATAGTGCATCATTAGGTCAGTTAGCATATTTTTTATCAATCTCAGTATTTAATTCTGGTGATGTAAGGGAAATCTTTGAACCTGGTTCAGCACTGCTCTTTTTCACAAAGGCTCTTCAGATTCCAGCAATATACATAAAAGCTTTCATTTATCTAATTTACTTTAGGAGCATATCGTACAGAAGGACAGATCTCCATTCATACTGCAAAAAGCTGCTTATGCTAGTGTTTCCTTTGTTTCACAGTAGCTTCATACGGCAATATGAATAGACATGAGCTCTTTTAGCATATAACTGATAGCTTGCAAAATGGCAGTGACAAATTTAGTAATTTGATATATTCTTGTTGCTTAGACTCAATGTCAGAGGCTGCATTCTAGACGAGTGCCATCATACTTTAAAGCAGACAGACAGGCAAAAGCCAGGGTACAGTGCCTTTGTTATATGGTAATATTTTTGGCACTCTCTCAAAGATATATTGAGGGAAGTTGCGTCCTTTACAACAATAATATCTTATAGACAGCTAAAAAGTGCTGTTCAGACTAAAGTGTGTGTTTATTTATTTATTTACCTATCTTCCTATTTATGTATGTATTTATTTAAAGAGCTTTTGTACAAAGCCAAATTTCCCCCTGGGAACAAATAAAGTCTAATCTAATCTAATCTAAAAGACCTTGTGAGCCTCAGAGTCCAAGATGCTAAAGTTTACAAAAAAAGATTTCTCTTATAATGTCCATCTAGTTTTCCATTTATTTTTATTGGAAACATATACAATTATTTTACCCTTAAGGTATGATTTCAAAGCCTCAAAAGACTGATTAATCTGGTGTTGTACTGGACTCAATTGGAGAGGAATTAAATGTAATAAAGTCATTATTGTATTCAATTAAAGGATTCAATTTCCATCAATGCCCTGTGTTAGTGAAGCATAATAATTTGAATCCCAAAAAAAAGGAGCATTGTCCAAGATAACAACTGTATCATATTTACAAGATTTAAGTTTTTTATCAATAAAGAAATAGTCAGTGTGTGAATAACTATGATTTATTGTAAATAAAGAAAGAATATTGCCTCGAGAAAGGGTATAGAAATCTCCATAGGTTTGAAAGGTTGTGATATTTAATGAAATCTGAGATCATTATAATGATTTTTGATAACCAAGATTTTGACAGGGTCTAATACACAATTAAAGTCTCCTGACATTATGAGCTCATATTAGCAATTGCTGCTAGAACTTTAGTCATAAATTCTTTATCATCAGAGTTCAGAGTATATATATATTGACCAAACATACTTTAGTTTAGTTTAATTTCCTCATTACTATAATGTGGTGTCCTTCTCGTTCTGGTATTATCTCAGTGACTGTGAAAGGGATTGTTCTGTGGATCATAATTCCCAATACTTGTGTGTTTTTATTATTGGTAGACTGAAATACGTGTTCAGTCCAGTCTCTTTTCAGGCACTGATCACTGGTAGTTAAATGCATCTATTGAAAATATTTTATTTGGTCCTATTAAACTAAGCTATGAGCCCACTTATTATCTTGAAACTTCTATTATTCCAAATTACTTATTTTACTTTAGATTAAATTTTACATTGTTGAATGTCTAGCCCTGCTGCCTACCTGCCAACTGCATTATTACATTTGCAATATTAGCATTGAAAGGACTATGCACTACTTGCTCTATTTCCCTCCCATGTTTTACCCATGCTAATTTTGCCTCCCCAAACAAAGCTAAGATTCCCTCCAATCTTACCTCCCGAATAACTCTTCTTTGCTATCATAAATGGAGCTAAGGAAGCAAAAGTAGGATCCGATTAACCCTTATACTTTAAATGTAACCACTTTAACTAATTTAATTGGCCTTTTACATAGGGAGCAATTAAATTTACCCCTACAGCAAACCAAGTAAGCATCCTGACCATTACTAAAAAAGCAATCTGTATAGCAAGTTAAGCAGAATGGCTTAGAGGCGTCTAAATTATTCAGAGTAGATATCTCAGTTAATCCATTGCCACAATGCTTCTTAAAGTTTCATTACACCCAGGAACAGCCAGTCTTAAAAGTAGTGACTAGCCCAGAGACATAAGTCAATTTCGTTTGAAGTTCCGTAACTTAATTGTCCAGAATTTTTATTTCTTGTAAGTCTAATGCTTAACATTAGTGAGAACAGGTTTTAATGGGTCTTAATTCAGGCACTGTATCACAAATAACCTTGAGAGACAATGCACAGGAAAGGGCTAAAAACTCCTAAAAGACCCAAAATAGACACTAACAAATAAGGATATAATTAAGTGATTAACAGATTAGCAGAATACAACATCACACCTGGAAAGGAAAAAATAAGAAAAAATACTAGATTAGAAGTGACAAAAATCAGGAATAAAATAAAGAAATAAAATAATTATAAATTGCTTTTTCAAATTAATTGCATTTTCAAAAACTCTGATTCTCTGCACAGAATGAAAACAATCACAATAAGATCTAGACCTAGGCCAAATACTTCCTACTCCCTCTCTGAACATTTACAAATTAGTATAATATTCACCAGCCTTTGTGATTTTGATTTGCTTTCCTTGTCTTTTTCATCTTCAAGCTCATCTCATTCACTATCGAGTTTTTCATTATTACGAGGTCTTTACTATATTCCAGCATTTAAAGTCTCATCTTTTTTCTACCTTGGACTTGTTTTACTTCTCTTCTCTAGTTTGTTTGATCTCTGACATTTGTGAACGGGACACAGACACAGACAGGCGGACAACGGTTTAACACCCAACACACTCATATTTATTATACAAATATTTACAGTTCAATTAGTGCACGTCCCAGTGCCTCCAGCACTGATCCCCCAAAGTCCGGGCCTCACAATCTCTGTTGCCTTCCTTCTGGCCACCTCCAGTCCTCTCTCCAGCTCCGTCCTCTTCCTCCCGACTTCCGCTCTCGAATGCAGGGAGGCTGCCCCTTTTATCACACCCCGGATGGGCTCCAGCCGCCCAGACACGCCCCAGTGTGGCGGAAGTGCCGGCTGCGCACCCGGAAGCCCTCCGGGTGTCCCCTGTCTTCTTACCCCAGGTTTCTTCAGGCACCGGGGTGCCGCCTGGCGGTGGCCACGGGTCCCTACAGGGCTTCCAAGCCTCTAACCCGAGGCCACCAACAAAACCAAGGCGGTCGCCCCCTCGTGGTCGGGAGGAGGCACCAGCCCTCCTCCGGTCCCCTCGGGCGTCCCGGCTGGGCTCCACCCCCAGCCACCTGTGACACATTCTTACATAATTCTTTAAAAGTGTAATTTTTATAATTTAATCTCCCATGTTGTGTTTCAATGTCATTACTATCTTAACAAACATGCATAATGGACATAATAGTCTTGTCTCAAATTTATGTTCTAATGTCTCTCTTTGTATATGGTAGAATTGTATAAAATTAATGACTGAGCAGCAAGCAATCAAACAAAATTTTATATTTTACATACAATTATACACAGTCCAATATGTAGGGAAATGTCCAGTTGCTAAATTCTGAGAATTAAGTAGAATGTAAAAGAACAATAAATAATAATACGACTTTATAAATACTAATATTATTCATTATGTTAATAATAATAAAAAATTAATATAACACAATTAACAAGAAGGTATCTTGTAGCTGTAGGCACTGTCCTCATTTAGGATTGAGATGGATTATACAAAGAAGTTCCTCCTCAGTCTCTCTGAAATGGTCTTCAGGCAGTGCTAGCATGTGTTTAATCCCAGCACAGGGAAGAGGCCATTGTTGAGATGTCTGGTGTCTCTGATAATTTTTTCTACCCTGTTTCAGCATTGCTTGGTATAAAAGCCCAGTTATGCATTATGTTTACCATACAACTCTCTGAAGACACTTGTAACCCTGCTGCATGCAGTTTCCAAACCAGCCAGTAATATTTCCTGTCAGGATACTTTCGATGGTGGAAATATAGATGTTCTTAAGCAACTGTGAGGGCAACCTAAAATTCCTAAGACATCTGATATGGTAAAGACATCCTTGTGTCTTCTTCACTAAAGTGTCAATATGCCTGAACCAGTTTAGATTCTCTGTGATGTGAATACTGAAGCATCTAAAACTGTCCAACATCTCCACCTGAATGTTGTTAATTCTGAGGGACTGACGATTTCTCTTATCTATCTATCTATCTATCTATCTATCTATCTATCTATCTATCTATCTATCTATCTATCTA
>JANRMT010062807.1:64704037-64734523 GCA_026402145.1 Polypterus bichir lapradei | reverse complement strand
TAATGCCTAGAGTAAATAACAAATATTTTTGTAATTTGAGGACAAGTATATTAAACCTATTTAGATAAAGGAATTGAAGTGGCATCTTAGTTATTGTAAGTCTTATCCACTATACCACATTCAGTCTTTTTTACCTATATACATATTACTGATTATCCCGGCTTCATTTAAAATAAACATGAGGACATTCTGTAAATATGTATTTTTCATTTGGTTTGAGAAGCAGCACCCATATTGTGAGCCTCAACATATATGCCATTCTTCAGAGTTAGTGATTTAAAATAATTTCAATACCTGTAAAGTAATGCAACACCTTTTTTTACTAATTTGCAGAGTGTGAGCACAGTATGTGAAAAATAAATAACTGTTGTAAATTATTTATGTTGCCAATCTGCCAGCAGAATGAAGAAGTTTCTAGTTTAAGACCATCTGAGAATTAAAAATGTAAACAGTAATCCTAGCAAATAACAATTAGAGATAGTCCTTGAGAAATCCTGTAGAATTCAACTAACAGAAAACCTTTAGCTACCTTTATTAATTAATTTGGCATTGTTATAAAAAATTTTATGCAGAATTAACTTACTGATTTTATATTAATCAAGCTGTCTTTGAAAACAATGCTGAAAACCATAGGGAGATGCTAATTGGAAAAGGAAGAGTGGTAATAGATTGCTATCTGCTCAACAATAACAACAACAACAAAAAACTATTGTAAGTTATTGCAGTATTTAATATTTTATCAAAAAAAACACATTTTGAATTCCAATACTTTGTGTTTTTGAAAGCTAAAAGGCATGTTACAGAAATACCATTATAAAAAAGTAATAATGTCAATTGAACATTTTAAAATATTACTTTCAGCCTAAGAGATGGAGAGGGATGAAATCTTCTTTATTCAGGGAGACCATGGGAATTCATGTGACCAGTCTGACTCAGGTGTTTCGAGTAATTAGAGGCCAAGTTCAAATTTAATGCAGTGACCTGAACCCAACTGACAGAAATGAAGGGTAAGGAGAAAAAGAGGAGAAGCAGAATCAGTTTCTAGTTAAGAAGATGACTACTGTACTTCTCTTAAGGGAAGTCAAGGTTTAGCTTGAAATTATATTCTACTCACTGTAGTTGTGAGGCAGCAGTGCTAACCACTGTTCCATCATACAGCCAAGTTTAACAAAAAGGTGAAAAGCAATAATACTTTGTTGTCTGTTTGGTTTGTTATCACTAAAAATCCGCACAATATCTTGAGACTATCAAGTCTCATGAAAAGCTTCAAAAGTATTTTTTTTTAAGGTTGAAAACTATTCTCATATAAATTAAATTCAAGAGCTTTGATTACATAAAGTGTATACTCAGTGAAGCACTACTCTTCGAGAATTCATTTTGTAAGTGATTAGCATTAGGGTTAGTGTTAGGGCTAGGGTTAGTCCATTATGTTATAATTTTTAACTACATATTTAAGAGTATTGATTAAAGTAAAGTGAGCTATTTTATTTTTTTTAGAAATGACAAAAAAATCTACACATCGACAGCATATCTGCTTATAAACACTTTAACTTTTTATAATTATATCATCTGCAGTGGGCTGGTGCCCTGCCCGGGGTTTATTTCCTGCCTTGTGCCCTGTGTTGGCTGGGATAGGCTCCAGCAGACCCCCATGACCCTGTAGCTAGGATATAGCGGGTTAGATAAGGGATGGATAATTATATCATCATGAAGTAACAACTTTAATGAACACTTTATGTTGAACTCAAAAGCCAGATTGCTGATTGGTGAGTGTCAGTTTTCAGTCAGAACTTTTAGAATATTAGAACAATTTAGACGAGAACAGGCCATTCAGCCCAACAAAGCTTACCAAAGCTAACCACTTAATTCTTCTAAAACAACATTAAGCCTACTTTTAAAAATTTACTAATGACTGTGTGAAATTTACTCTTAACAAGTTTCCAACTATGTCCAGTTGTTCATGATGAACTCATTTTAAAATAACAGTCTCGATCCACTGTACTAATTTCCTTCATAATTTTAAATACTTCAATCATTTCTCCTCTTAATCTTCTTTTGCTTAAAACTGAAAAAGTCCATCTTATTTAATCTTTTCTCATAATCCATCCCATGTAGCCCTGGAATCAGTCTAGTCACTCTTCTCTTTACTTTTTTCTAGTGCTGCTATGGTTTTCAGGTAGCCTGGAGACCATATCTATACACAGTCCTTATCAGTGCATTATAAAGCTTCAGCATAATTTCCTTGGACTTGTACTCTACACATCATGCTATATAACCTAACATTCTGTTAGACTTCCTAATGGCTTCTGAACACCGCCTGGAAATGTAAAGTCCACTACGACTCCTAATCCCTCTCATAAGGCGCACTTTAGTTTTTTACATTCCCATTGTGTATTCAACCCTAACATGTTTACTTCCAACATGTAATACTTTACAA
Source organism: Polypterus bichir lapradei (assembly GCA_026402145.1). Lineage (NCBI taxonomy): Eukaryota > Metazoa > Chordata > Cladistia > Polypteriformes > Polypteridae > Polypterus > Polypterus bichir. The sequence goes on along the minus strand of JANRMT010062807.1, from coordinate 64,732,086 downwards.
TTACTTACATTAAATTTCATCTGCCATAAACCTGACCAAGCCTGTATGCTATCCCAGTCCCTCTGTAATGATTCAATGGATTCCAGATTACCTGCCAATCTATCGAGCTTGGTATAATCTGCAAATTAACCAACTTGTTATTTTCCACTCATTTGGAATTTCTCCAGTGTGCAGTGTGCATGCTTCCTAAAAATATGTATCAAGGGTTTACATATGTACTTGCTAACCTCCTTAAGAACTTGAAGGTAAATATTATCTGGTCCTGGTGATTTGTTTGATTTCAGCTTATTTAACCTAAGCAGTATTTCTCCTTCTGCAATTTCCAGATCAATCAGTACTTCCTTAGTAATCCCTTTTATTACTGGTAGATTATCCACTTCCTCACATGTGAAAGCATCAGAAAAATGTGAGTTTAGAGCATTTGCTATTTCACTGTCTGTATTTTTAAATTTCCCTTTACACTTCCTAATGCACTTCACCTCCTACTTGACTGTTCTTTTACTACTAAAATACTGAAAGAATCTCTTTGGATCGTCTTTCACCATATCTGCTATATTCCTCTCCAACTGTTGTTTAGCCTTCCTAATATCCTTCTTAATGGTTGCCCTCATGTTCTCATACGCCCTATGATTCGCTTTGGAGTTATTTGTGTTATACGTCTTATAAAGCTGTTTTTTCCTTTTCATCTTATTTTTTTAACTCTTTATTAACTCATTGCTGAGTTTTTTTAAATTTCTTACTAATTCAAAATTTAGGAATATACCTGTCCTGCATTATATGTAAAACATTTTTAAACCTTTTCCACTGCTCCTTAACTGTCTCCACACTTAAAAGCTATCCTCCTTAGACTTTGTCACATCTACTTAAAATGTGCCCTACCAAAGTTAAACTTAACAGTTTTAGTCTTTGTATTTTCCCTTTTCCAGAACACTTAAGAACTGTATTATGTTACAATCACTTGACCATAATGGTTTAATCACCTCTACTCCCTCAATTCTATTACTACAAAATAATAAATCTAGACAGGGGTCTCCCTGCATTGGCGATTTAACATACAGTGTTAAAAACAGTCACTGATTACTTCTAAAAACTCCCGTGCTTATGCTCTGCTATTTGCAATGTTATTCCATTTAATATTGGGAAGTCAAAGTCCCCCATGATTGTAACATCCCCTTGTAAACTTGCCTTTTTAATATTATTAAAAAGATGTGCACCGAAATTACTGTCTGCATTGGGTGGTCTGTAACACACTCCTAAAATAAGACCTCTTTCCCTAATACTTTCCAGACAGAGCCACATGTCCTCACTAAGATGGGATTTATCATTCAAATGAAGAGGACTTGCATTTAAATTCTTTTTGCCACCCCACCTCCTTTTCTGTTCTGACTATCTTTCCTAAAACTGTGTTTCCGTCTATGTTATACTCATCCCTGCCTTTGTTATTTACCAAAGTTTCTGTTATTGCTATAATATCATAATTATGTTCTGCTACATAGAATTTCAAGTCACTTGCTTAATTTGTGATACATCTAACATTAGGGTAAGCTATTTTAAATGTGCTACTCATTTTACTTTTGTATTTAAATATTGGGTTAGAATTTATGTTGCAATGCATTTTTATATTTACACATGTTCCTTCATGTACAGTTCTAAACCAGGCAAATTCTAACTCCCTGCCCCCTCATACCCAAGTTTAAACAATCATCAACTAACCTACTTATATGCCTCCCCAACACACCCTCCGGTTCAGATGTAACCCATCATGGTTGTAACAGGCCCCGTCTGTTTCAAATGGAGTCCCTGTTGAACTGCTTTCCTGTTAGAGAAGGTGTGTGTTTGACATATCCAACCTCTGAATGTCACTCAGTCTGTGAACAAGATACTAACCTTATATTACCTGTTTTAACCAAATTACAGTGAACTCTGTAGAGGCTGGTTCTGAATTTAAAATGAGCAAATAACATTAATAAACTAGGCTATTTAGTTTGTCTAAAGGCTGTCCTAAGGTTTGTTCCTAACGTGGCCTTACAATGAAGGTATCTTTCCTATCTATTTTTAGCTACCTAAGCATTTTGGCAAGAAAATCGGTAATATTAATAACAAGTTAGTTTCTATATATTAATTGAACACACATCACATAAATGGGGAATCTGAACCTATGATATGCTAATTGTGCATATGGAAAAATTCTTTTGATATTAGGTGTCTAGGGTTGCATGCATTGCACTGCATGTGAAGGGTATGCTTTTGGGTGAAATAGTAAGACATTGTGGGTAAGCTCTACCTGGGGAAAGCTGTAATGCCATGGTTATAAGGTAAGTGTTGCTATATGTACAGTGCTGGTATGGATTAAAAAAAGCTACTTCACAAAAATACAACCTCCAAGATACTCCAGTGTCTTTTCTCTTTCGGAAGTTCCTGTTTTGATGCCATTTTTCTTGTTATGCCAGTAACCAAAATGCAAAATGGCTGAAGAATACACAAATCAAACACCCAGAGCCCATTCTTTTCAAACTTATGGCCCAGGCTGACTACTGGTGATGTTTGTTGGAGAGCATTGTTAAAAGCAGTTAACCAAGAGATAAACATTTATTTAAGAAAAAAAAAATTATTTCTTGAAAACTAGACATAAATTTGGAATCAAAAGTTATTTTCTGAGCAAGGCTATCTGTTGTTTTATGCCGCGGTGTTTAATTATAATCATTTTCAGAATGGAATTACAAGGGGCCATGCACCATAATTCTACTAAACAGCCAGAGCGAAAACTCCAAGATGAAGACCAAAAACAAAAACACAAAATTGCAACAGTAAATACCAGAAAAGCAAAAATGAGACTTTTAAAGGGCACTAGTTAATTGACTGAATTTGCGTCTCAGGCAAAGCAACTTGCACTTCTACACTTTATCAGCCAACATCAGGAAGGTGGGCCTTAGCAACCATGCAAGATCTCACAGCAAGCATTATCTGCCCATAGAGGCTTTCAGATTTGTGATGTAGGCCACTTCACTACCAGAAATGTAGTTGTAACAAATTATTCCTTGAGCAATAAAGAGGTTAGGAGGATGCACTGATACAGCGTGTTGCTGCACCTACCACATGACAAACCAACTCAGGATGTGATGCAGATTAATGTCATACCCAGGAAGGAGCAATTGCAGGTTAAGGGCCTTGGTCAAGGGTCCAACAAAATAGAGTCACTTTTGGCGTTTACGGGATTTGAACCGACAACCTTACGTTTGCCTTTGCAAATCCCTAGCCTCAGAGCCACCATTCTGCCTGCAATAAAAAGAGGAAAATAATCCCCGCTGCAAAAAATAAGAAAGAAAAGTTTTTCCAAATGTTTGATATGTAAAGCATAATAATGTCTTCTTGTCATGACTCCTGCACATATTAATTCACGTTCCATATCCTGGCCTGTCCTTTTTTGTCCTTGTGGCCTGCCATTTCACCACCTCTTGACAGAACACTATAATTAAGTCTCAAAGCTAGATGAAAAACTAGGAATAATAAAAGAAAATGTTACTGGGTGGTTGATTGGGTCAGCACAGATGTAAACAGGAGGTTAGAAAGTATATTGACCCATTGAAAAAAACAGCTTTGTCCTGAAAATGACACTTAAAAAACACAAACGTGAGACAAAGGACTAAAAAGAGTAGTCTCAAGAAAAGCAACTACGAAACCAAAAAGTTTCAAAAATCAAACTTTCACACCTAGAAAGTCAGTAATAAGCATGAAAGCACAAAAAAATAAGTACCAGGTTGATAGAATTTCTTACTAATATCCCAATACTAGGTGCATTTAGAATCTTACTGCCATTTTGTATAATTGCAAGAACATAATGTAACACTTTGTGTGACCAGCAGTACCCATAGCAACCTATTGAGAATCACAATATACTAATGGCAGTAAAAATGAAACACCAGCAAAAATCAAATTTAATAAATAGAATTCTTATTTATAATAGCATAATGTGCTAATAAGCACAAATCACCACAGGTGGTTAGAAAACCAAAGTTGACCCAAGATGTTTTGAAAAGGGGTACCTTTTGAAGATGCATCTAAACACACAAGAAGTCCAGATTGTAAATGGAGGCTAATTCCACTGCTGTGAGGGAGAGCTGAGTGGCATCATGCAGTCTTAGCACTTCTGGTGAGGAAGCAGAACAAAAAAAATCTTCTGTGCAGTTCTTCCTAACTGGTTAAGAAAAATGAAGCCCATAATCTTAAGCAGTTGAAAGTAAAGTGAAGAAAGAAAGCAAAAAAGAATAAAGACTGAATTAATGCCTGTGATTTGAAAGCCATAACTACAATGTGATGTTCATAGAAAAGTAAAATGCCTGCTATTAGTAATTACTGACAAAGAGAGATTCTATGAACAATAATTGCTTTCTAATTAAGAAATTAGTTGGAACAAAAAACCTCTTCAGGAGCTGAGTATGGCATTCTTTACAGATATTTGTCTTGTCATTGACTGCAAGACTGTTACAAACCAATGCAACTTTATATGAATTACTCGTTTCTGATTTTTCATTAACTTTGTGACGAATTTCTTGTCTTTAATTATTGCAAACCTTAATTGGAACATACAATGAAGAAATATAAAAAATTTGAGCAACCCCGAATAACCCCAGCTAAATCTGAAATTGCTAGTTCTGTTTATAATTTAACAGCCTTAATTTAAAAACATTTCAATTGATTTTTTTATAATAGGGTTTGTGGCTGCTACTACTTGGAAATTAGTGGGGCATGACAGGAATTAAAAAAGAGGCACTGTGGCTGGGGGAGAAAGATGCTAGACTGTAACTCAAAACTGATCCAGCTACAACCACTGACTGACAATATGGGGAAGCAGGTCTTCCCCTTGGTGAACTGAAGACGATCATCAGAGTGGGCAAAGGCTCTCTTAGTAGATTGAAGATGAGAGTCCCTCCTTGGTCAATTAAATGTGTCTGCACTGGGAGCAGAAATACAGTATATCACATTCAATGTCGATTGCTTAGGCAACCTGCCACAAACCACTATCATTATAAAGAATAGGAACTCGCAACCAACCGGTGGCAGCCTACTGAGAAACACTGACTGAGCCTACTTATCACTCAATCATAGAAACAGTACAATTGTCTTATACTTGTAATGTGCCCTAGAAGAGTAACTAATGTTTAGTTTATATAGTTCCATTAACCGCGTGAACCAACACAATGTGCCTTACTGAGCTAATAAGATTAAATAACCACAAGAATCATTCAGCCAGATGAGTATGAGTTCATCATTGAGTGGCTCTCTTCTGCAATGCCAGTTTAGTAGTATCAGTTTAACAAAGACGAGACAGATGTCTTTAGAGAAACAGCATATTCAAATAAATAGATTGATAACCAGAAGAGAATTATATAAAACATCTCTTTTTGTTTACTTTGCATCCATTCCTTATTTAAAATGGAGATTAGTCATGACCTGTATTGTGCACACTTCCCATGTTTTTGAAACCTTCCAGGATCAAGTATTATAAATAATTGGGTCATAAAAGTGACCTTTGCTTCCTTTACATTGGCCAAAATACTCTAAATGGCACATGGGAATGGGTGTTTTCTAAATTCAGATATTTAATGTGTCTATTCTTCATTCATAGTTAATAAATTTCTGACCCTGAAAAACAGCCTACTGCATAACATAGCTGTACTTACAGGCAACAACCTTAAAAATGCTCCAATCTATTTATTCTTCTTCAGATGAAAAGAAGAAAAAAAAAACAGTTAAAAATGCACCAGGACACACAAGGAGGGGACTTAGCAAAAGAAAAGTGACACTTCTAAGTCTGGAGGTCAGAAAGATCAGAAGACATAAACCAAACTGGTATTCAAATGTCTAAGTCCAAAAACAGAGGAAAAGTTCAAAACCTGAAGATCAAATGAATAGAATGCAAAGAAACTAGGTGGCAGTGTGTTTTATCATGCTATTAGATCTACTGTGAAGTGTATCTAACACAAAAGGTACCAACTAACCTCTTTTCTTAAAGGGGGATAGATAGAAATGTCAAAAACAGCAATGTAACTGTTATCTGTAACCTCTTATCTATCTTAATGTCCTTATTGTGCCATGTATATTCAACCCTAGGGACCTCTAATGGCAGGCTGCTCGCTGAGTGGGACTGTCTTTTATTTTCACTCCTTTACTTCAACCCAGTTTACCACCAATAGAGGACTTCACAAGGTTGTCCTCTTGTGCCCTTAATGGACCGAAGTTAGACAAGGAGTAAACAATAACAGCACTTGGCAATTCAAGTGATCAATAATTATACAGAAGCATTGAATTTAAGATTTTATTTAACATTACCTTTATTTGCCTGGATAACTGATAGCAGCAAATATAAGCAATACCAAAAATTATATCACCTGGACGGGTTCAAGCAGTGTTCATTCAGTACCAGATGACCCAGTTCCTTAGTTATTAATTGTATTTTCTAAATCAAAAAGTGAAAAGCCAGGCTTCATGCCAGAGACAAAGCACCTTACAAAGTGTCCACTAGTTAAGCAGATAGCAAACACCATTTAAATGTCAGTGGTTGCACTCAAAGGGTCAGAAAGACAGCAAATGAACCAAAAACCCCATTTTGCAACATATTACCATATGAACTAAAATTGAATTTAAAAAAAAACACTAAAACTATGCTGAGAATGTTTTTGAAAAAAAGATCTAATGAAAGATACCCCACTCTCTCCCCATTCTTACCCGAAAGTGAGCACCAGATTTTCTTCCATTAGATTCTCAAAAACATAGGAATGTTACAATTCAAGCTGGCAATACAAAACATTCCTGCATTGTCTTTCAGCTTTCCCAGAATACACTTCACTCCTGTTTAAATAGCTTCGGCCATTTACCTGAAATCTGTCATATTTTAAAGAACCAGTAATTGCGCACTGCACGATAACATGCAGTGAACACACTGGACTTGAGTATTCCTAGTTTTCATATTCTTTCTCTGTACGTTTAGCATTCATTTGCTCAGAGGTTGCTGCTTTTTGAGCAGCTCTTCTTCTCTCCACCTTAGTGGCCCGCTTCTTCTCTTCTTTCGTTGGCATCTTTTCATGTTAAAACTGATTAAGTCAGTGCTGGTGTTGCTATTACTTAGTATGTTTTCCTTAATTTTTCAATTATGCCGGCACTTGAGGCACATTGAAGACTTAAGAATGATTTAAGATATGAAGAGGTAGGGGAAGTAACTACGAAGGTGGTAGGGATGAGAATGGTGCCCGTAAGCATGCACTGCACGGCCGTCCTGCTGACCGCTGCCGAGAGTTGATTCTACAATAAAATAAAAATGAAAACAGGAATAACCTTGAAGGTCAATCATCACCCTGAAAGCGGATAGTAGACGTCACATAGTACCAAATTTCAGGTCAATATGTCAAACGGTTTGCGGGCTACAGGTGATTTAAAATCCAGGACAAACAAACAGACAGCCACGGTAGCTTATTATACAGTATAAGAACATAAAGCATCTCTATACATAGTGCACAAATATTTGGATGGTAACTGAAGAGTGCCACTAAGTTTTTTTAGTAATTATGTCATGGTGTCATTGTAACCCCACACCTCCTCCTGCCCCATTTTGACAAAAAACATAGTAATGAAATTAAATAAGAAAAATGTAAAAAGTAGATACCAGTAATATGGCACCAGAAAATTGTGACAGTGATGACTCAGGAGGAGGGAGTTACAGACTCATCTCACTGAGAGAAATCTTTTTTGGAATAATATAGCCAATAGAGGTAGGTGCCTGCAGTTCAACTGCACAGTTTCTTTTTCATCGCAATTTGTGAAGAAATATCGCATTCCCAGCTATTCTTTTTGGACCCCAGATAATTTTTTGGTAAGTGTCTTAGCCTTCTTAATTGGAAACAAGCTATTTCACCTTCATTAGACCACTGGATCCAAGGCAGAGTTCAAACCTGGAAAAAATATTGTGTTGTTTAGTAATGAAGTTGACACACCATATTACTGTACTTGAGTATGCCTTGAGAATATTTCTACTTTACTTGAGTATATAATTTTCTGCCTACTTTAACTTTTACTTCATTACTTTGTGGCAGTGTGGGTCAGCTCCATACTCCCACTCTTGTCTGGGAGCCTTTTGAACTTGACATCATTGATAACATAACAAAATGAGCTTGGCAGATGAGGACAAACATACGCAAAGCAACGGGGTAGGCACAAAAGTGCCTAGTGTGTGGTAGTGCTTTTCATAGCAGTTCAAATATCAAAATGTTCACACATTCATTAATATCAAAATGTTCACATTTATTAAGGCAATATTAAGCCAAACAACAAAAAAGGCTATGCAATTGCACACAATGTTTTATGCAGTTAATTTTCTGAAATATAGGCATTCCCCAGTTAGGAAAATTTACAGTATGGGAATATTTTCCAAAGCAAACTTTTGCAGAACAGGGCATGGCTGAATGTTTGGGATGGGACTGATTGTTGTTGACATGCAATCCCAATCTCAGTAATTTCCACAACTGATGCTGCTGTATGTAGACACTGTTGTCATGTGCGTTCACTTGCTGTGGTTCACTCATTCTCATTCTCCTGGGCATTTTAATCTAGAACAGACTTGGAACTAGTTGAAAAAGCCGAGGAAAAACCAAAAGGCAATTTCTTTGAATGTAAAACTCAAAGTGATAAAGCCTAGGTAAAGCACCTTATTAAACATTATTTAATGAAGGGTAATGCCTTATTAGGATTTCTTTTGATGACTAATTTTATTATGAAACTAATTCTGTCAGTTTTCATGTAGATTGGTGTTATTTGAACACAAATCGGGTTCATTTTGGGGGCCAGAGAATGTTTAATTTGTTTCTATTTAAATTAAATGCAATGTGGTGTTCACATTATGAAAATTCACTTTACTAAGGTTTTTTTTTTTATTATTTGAATGGATTAGCACCTACCTAGGAGAAAGCCTTCACACTTACCCTATTGAATTAGGATGCAATCATTACGATATCTGCTCAAGCTGAATATCACTGTTTCAAGTTGCAGTTACTTGGCTCATACTTTAGTGATTGTAATACGACTCACACAAAGAGATGCAAGTCTGAATTGTTTTAAGTCTGTAAGATTTTTCTTTTTGACTATACATAAAACAGGGATTCTAAATGTCCTTGCACTTTAGATTCATAAATACAATTAATATGTGATACTTTAAAATTTCTACTTGAGGGATTTCTAATGAGTAATTTTTAATTTTACTTGAGTCATTTTCCAGGAGAGTAGCTCTATTTTTACTCAAGTATGGTTTTGGATACTTGATAACCTCAACATTAGATGTGCTGTTTTACACCATTTCTTCACAAACTTCACTTGGACTAAGCTTTTCAGTTGCATGCTAATCATAACATTCATTTTCACGTTATTTCTAATATTATCAGGTAAAGATAATCTACAATTAGAATACATTTAATTATGTAAGCAAAATCTAAGAAGAAATAGACATCCAAGCTCAAAGTACTGGATAACAATTAGTCTCTGATGCTGGCCAAAATACCATAGGCTTTCACGCAGACCTCGAAGAAAGGCAGTGAGAGAACTGCTCAACCATCGGTTTTACCCATGGTGGATGAGCAATCCTCTCAGACAAAACTGATAACATTTAAAAAAAAATTCCAGTAATAGGAAAATGGTACCTTGTTATTGTTTAAGTGTAACTGAGTTGAACTCATCACAGCAGTTTCTATATTAATATGAAGAAACTTTACCAAAGCAAACAATGGCACACAAACTTAAGAGTGTGAACTCACGGATTTGCTTGATATGTAATAAAGAGAACAACACTTCAACAGTGAGTTTAGTTTTTTACAAAAAATATTTAAAAATTAATAACAAGCCCACATATCCTTGTTTATTTCAAAGTTTATAGTACAGGATTTCATGACACCACTTCAACTATTTTGCAGTAATCATTTGCCTGTCTATTTCTGAAATGCTGTGTTTCAAATTGGAAAGTGCCCATCTCTTTTTCTTTATAAGTTGGAGACCAGGCTTATTTATGAATCTTTGAGGCCCACCATATGTTTTCTAAGCCTCATTGGAGCTTTGAGGCCTAGTTTATGGAGGGATAGCTTCACTTGAGTTTATAGATCCATGTAACTTATACAGTAAGTAACACAGGTACAGAGTCATCCCCATATAGAATGGCATTCTATCAAGATGTATATATTTAAGTAGTCCTTTTTGGTTTCGGAGGGTCATCTAATCCATCACATTTTTCATTCTCTAATAGTCTTACAATGCTAGCACAACATATTAGGAATTTATACATGTGTTTACCAGTTAGGATAACATTACATATACATTATCAAAGTGAGGCTGCTAAACATCTGCAAGGCTACAAGTTTGATTCAGGCTTGGTTATTTAAAGTGTGGAATTTATACATTAGGCACAACTGGGGTTACTAAGTACTAAGTGACTTCAAATAGGAGCTAAGAAGACAGTTCTTTGTGATAAATACAGGAATTTTTGTGGTAACTATTGGTGCCAGAATTCAAAAGGGCAACACGTTCTCTGGCAGCCAGAGTTCATAAGGGGTTTAAATGAGCAAAGAAATCAAATAGCATTGTGTTATGGCTGTCCAAATTCAAATCAGTTTGGGTGACTGCAGTGTTACCATCAGCCAAGACCACACATGACTGAGAAGATATACAGATGCATTTGTTTCCATAGTGGTAAAGACAGGCAAAAGTGTCTCAGTGTGAACATTTTGTCTTTCCTCTCTTCTAATAAAGGAAATGAAGGCAATTACGGTGAAATGAAATACATATAAGAGATTAAAAAGAAAGTATAATTAACTGCTTTTTCTCAACATTTCAACCACAGTATCCCTAGAGAGGAAACACTGAGAAATGAATGTTCACCTTTGATCTTTTGATCGGCATCATGAATTCCAGAGCTATACTGCTAAAGCTTTGTAAGTTTCACAGTTCTGAGATATCATTTCTTTAACACGAAAAAAAATCACAAATTGAAACAAACCCTTAGTCAATCATCACTAAATTCAGCATATATTTTTTTTACCATTTCCATTAAGGATCAAGAGAAGTCAATTTACTCAATTGTTTTCTTCCAGTTTATCAGAGCATATGTTTCTTATGAGGCACCTAAAGACAACAGAAAAATGTGATATGATATATGCTGTAAAAATTAAATGTATGTCAGATCCAAACGAAACAGTAAACCAGGTAAGTCAAAGCCATATTTTTAAGATGAAGCAAATCAAAGCAAACCAATAAGAATATTTACCACAATAGTAAAGACATGGCTCTTTAGCATGGATTTCAAAATATGAGATCAAGCAGCCTCATGAACAGACTTCCTTTTCAGTTGACGAAGTCACTTGATTTATTAAATAAATGCTTCTTTTATGCTAAATTGTACCACACTCACTCATGTGGGGCCAGTCCAGCCCCTGAGACCATAACTGGATTAAGCGAGTTTGATAACAGATGTTGTTTTCTTCTAAGAGGTTTATTTAGAAACCATGCATGGACACAAACACATTCTTAATAATTCTTTTTTACAATATCACCAGAAAAATTTTCTTCCATCAAATGACTGAATTTGTAATAATAGCAGACATATACAATAAGAAAAATGTTTTGACTATTTTATGTGTTTTTTTTTTTTTATATTTTTGGGCACAAAGTTCAAAAATGAAATAGTTTTCACAAAACACATTTTTTACGTTTCAGTTATAGTCTTTATTGTTTAACACAGTAATAATAAACAAACTGGAAAAAGAAGCTTGGGTATTATTAAAAGTTTTTAGATAAAACAATAAAAATGCAAATTTGAACACCTTATGCTCTAAATGTAATTTGGCATTATTGCGCCTAAATTAAATACCCAAAAATAACTAGTTATTACTCTGCTTACGAGATAAAAGAGCTGCAAATGGGTGAAGAGTAGCAAGTACAATACTCCAAATGTTTAAGAGAAAAATATTTATATGATTAAAAATGATGAAAAGATGAAAAAAATATGGCACTTTAATGATTTCCCTTTTAAAAAATTGATTTTACGGTACATAACCAAGACATTTTATGATGCACAACCCTGAAATCAGTTTTCTTTTGTCTCCCAATATGTTTGCTATCATTGTACCAAGTTTAGATGGCATATCCCACAGTATTACAAAGTTTTGCCACAATGTGTCCCCCTTTTTTGGAAACATTTGCTATTCCTTTTTTTGTAAAATGTAGTCTCTTGCACTTAAACAATTTCTCAAAACAAACATGAGCACTTTAAATTACTCTGAAGCAACAAGTGAACAATTATACATGCTCATTCAAACCTTTAATTTCAAAATTGTTCTTTATGCCAGTCCCTAAAAAAAATATTTTTATCATTAGATTGCAATAATCCTTTGCCTTCTCCATACCGGTCTATTTCTGAAACATTGTGTTTCAAATTGGAAAGTGCCCATCTCTTTTTCTTTATAAGTTGGAGACCAGGCTTACTTATTAATCTTTGAGGACCACCGTATGTTTTCTAAGCCTCATTGGAGCTTTGAGGCCTAGTTTATGGAGGGATAGCTTCACTTGAGTTTATAGATCCGGGTTTGCGGCGAAAGTGTTGGCCTTGTTAAAAGCTTTACTTACCTTGGCAGTGACATTCATGTCTCTGGTGACTCTTCCTGTGAAGTCAGTAGACGGATTGGGAGAGCATAGGGGGTCATGAGGTTGCTGGAAAGAGGTGTGTGGCACTCCTGATATCTATGCAAAAGGACAAAGGTCCAAGTCTTTTGAGTCCTGGTGCTTCCTGTCTTGCTAACATAACACCTGGCTGCAGCAGATAGAGGGTAATTTCCAGAGGGTGGGACTGAACTGCGTGTCTGCCTGGGGGTTGCAAACCGGGATCCCAAGTTGTTTTGTCATGTAGTGGGTGTGGCAACACACTGTACCAGTGCATGCTCCCCAACTTGACTTGATTAGATACAGATTAACCTGACATTCTGTAGAGCAGATTGGGGTTTTTGTCGTGTAATTCATAGATCTTCTTCTGCCTTCTATTGCAGTTGCCCCCACAAAGGTTTTGTGTGTTCTTATTTATTTGTTTATTTTGTTGTTGTTACTTTTTTGTAACTGGAATAAACTAAGTACATACATTTTTATACCAGCCTCTTCCAGTTTGGCAGCCCAGGGTGTAGGGTAGGAAACAGCCCCCAACACACACCAAACATACTGTACATGTATAGCAGTGTTTCTCTGCCAAGTACATTAGAGTTGTTCATGCAAACCCTCCTAACACCAATTCTAACTGCGCTTGCCTAACCATGTGCCTACTTTAACCTTTGCCAAGGGAAGCTTTTCAATTTTATTTCATGTTGTTAACAACAACAACAACATTTATTTATATAGCACATTTTCATACAAAAAGTAGCTCAAAGTGCTTTACATAATGAAAAAAAGAAAAATAAAAGACAAAATAAGAAATTAAAATAAGACAACATTAATTAACATAGAAAAGGAGTAAGGTCCGATGGCCAGGGTGGACAGAAAAAACAAAAAAAAAAAACTCCAGACGGCTGGAGAAAAAAAAAAAAAAATCTGCAGGGGTTCCAGGCCACGGGACCGCCCAGTCCCCACTGGGCATTCTACCTAACATAAATGAAATACTCCTTTTTGTAGTTAGGGTTCTCACGGAGTCACTTGATGTTGATGGTCATACAGACTTCTGGCTTTTAATCCATCCATCATTGTTGGAACATCACGGTGCTTTGAGTAGATGGTGGTGGCACAAGCCACCACCAGAAGGATACCGGAAAAGGAAACAGAAGAGAGAGTAGGGGTTAGTATAGATTTTAAAGCCACCATTAATAGTTATTATAATGAGTTGGATGTACAGAGTATCAGGATTTTAATTACAGTGAAGTTATGAGAGGGCCATGTTAAAGTAATGTGTTTTCAGCAGTGTTTTAAAGTGCTCTACTGTATTAGCCTGGCGAATTCCTATTGGCAGGCTATTCCAGATTTTAGGTGCATAACAGCAAAAGGCCACCTCACCACCTTTAAGTTTTGTTCTTGGAATTCTAAGGAGATACTCATTTGAGGATCTGAGGTTACAATTTGGAATATAAGGTGTCAGACATTCTGATATATAAGAGGGGGCGAGATTATTTAAGGCTTTATATGATGATTATGTTATGATTATGCTAATGATGCTTGTTTCTGTTTTTGTGTGAAGCAAGTGTGAGGGGAAGGAGGGATCATACCGTGAAGAAGACCCTACATGTGCTCACAATACAATGATGTAAGTGGCATGATACTGTGCCATTCGATTCAAACCCGGGGGTTCCCCATATGAAACTGCAAGTGTATACCTGGCAGTTGAGTTTAATGGATTGCTGCATTGATTTAACCTCCCCAGCACTGTGTCTTTATTGTGGATTATTTACTTATTGAAAACTGCACTGCACTTTAATTTGAACACTTTGAATGGAAATTTAAAAATGCAAAGCACTTTTGCACCACTGTTGTAGTTTTGTGTTCTCATTCGCCCTAGTCCTTCTTGGTCTATGACTATCGATTTCACAGGTTCAAGGATGTGCATCACAGAAATGTGTGTGGAAACCTAACTTTCTTTCTTCCTTCCACTTCACAGCTCCTTCTGCACAACACATGCCAATGCCATCAATAATCCTGTCTAAGATACCTCCTATTTGTCACTCATCAGTCCTTTCTAATGCTAAGTGGTGCCATTTGTCTGCAGGAGATCTTCATTTGCATACACTGGAATTCCTCAGACAGGCCTCAGAGTGCCTGCTACATTTTCTCTTTGGTCTACTGTCAGTGCTGTGTGGCACGTTACCATAGTGTACTCAGTAGAGTATTATTATGGACAAGTGTACACTAAAAAACATTGAGTTGGCTAATTTTCTTTCCTCTATAATGTCATCAAATTTCAATCAAATCCATTAAAGTGTTATTGAGATTTTGATGTATTTATTTTTTTCTGGGGGGATGGGGGTTATCCCTAAATATCAATATATTGAAATGTCCCTTCTTGGTGAATATCTACTGACCTAGATGTACTATCTGTACTAACCTTCCAAATTTCAGCTTTATAACTAAACAGGGAATTATTTATTTATTTATTTTTTTATGAGTGAATCAGTGAGTCAGTCAACTTTGCATTACAATTAGTTATGCAGGCTATATATATGTAACACATACATTGAGCTTGGAGATATATACCCATTTACAAATATTTTAGCTTATTCTGGGAACATGAGACACCATGCTGAATGAGCTGTAAGATAAGGGACTTTAGAAATGTAAACATCTAGAGAGAAAGTAGAAATTAGGATTAGCGGTGAAGGTCACATACATTGTCCTTCGAATAGCTGAAGGCATGCTAGAATATCCTGGTTAAACAGAGAAATCAAGGAGTATATGGATTAGTAGTATTACTTACTGGGCATTACTTACTGCTGGAGAGTAGGACTTTAGGGACCTTCTAATCTTGATTTGATGTTATTTTGAACAATCTTTGTCAACCAGATGGATGATCTTATGGGCCTGAATGACCTGTTTTTGTCACAATTGTTGTAATACTCTATAATATTGCAAATAATATTTGAATAAGATGATAAAAAAGTACAGCTAAAATATTCTGCTGCTGTTGATATTTGAAATATTGTCTTGTTGGAATTTTTTTACTCACCTTTGGATCTTTTTTTCCTAAACCACACCACCCAAGCACAGCTGAAGAGTTAAGATCTCTGAAGACAAGAAAATCGCACCTATTCCTGTTGTACTGGGAATTCTGGGAATGGCTGTGATAATAAGTGCAACTGCAATTGGTTATATTCAAACAAATAACTATTAAAAGTTAAACCAGGATTAAAAGTTGAGGTAAGCATTGTTATTCTTTCAAGTCTCAGTTTGTTTTTGTCCCCAGCCGCCTGTTTCGAGGTGTTTGTGGATGAGTTTTTGTGCGAGTATTAGGTGGAGAGATAAAGGAAACCAATATGCCAGGGAGTATGTGCAAAACACATGCATATTAGGTAAAATGGTCGCTGTTAACTGGCTGTGAGTGTTTCATTTCTGTGTTTCCTATCCAGGATTCTTTCTCATATGTGCCCAATTCTCCTGGGATAGGCTGACTAAATCAGAATAAGTGGATTTGAGAAGAATGTATGTATACTTTTTCTAAAACATGTCTGCTTTTTAAACAAACTGATAGCTAACATTTCCAAATTATTTCTTATTTACAGTATAACACTTTAAAAATGGTATCTATCTGGGGATCTGGTGGTTAGTCATGCTACTTCACAGGTCCAGTAACATAGGCTGAAATATCAGTTTGTGTGAAGTTTGCATGCTGACTTGTGTCCTCAATGTAGTGAGATTCCTCATTACCAAAGGTATACAGGTTAGGTTGAGTGACAACTCTAAATTGATGGCAATCCATCTAGGTTTAGTACCTGTCTATCACCTGATTCTGGCCTCTATGAAACACTATTGGCATAAGTAGGTCCATAAAAGAATAAATAAATTAAATCTTATTTTGAAAATATTCAGTATGTCAGCAAACTGCAGAGTGTGTAAAACCTCATTTATTTCACCTAATCCCTCCATAATTGATGGGCAATGTTCAGTGATAACTTGAAGTTAGTGGAAATGTTAGATTATTGTTATTCAGGTCATGCTGTGTTTCTGGATGCACATAGTTAATATGCACTGTAATGCAGCATGAAGAATAAAATATAATTCTTTCTTACAAATTGCATAGTTTGATTCAAAATGCAGAGATTCAAAACCCAAAAGGATATTCTAACAATCAAAAAGTAAATGCATTTTGTTGTTATGGATTTTCATAGTAAAGCTCATTAGCAGAAATTATAGCTGCACTGCATTTTAATAGGCATATTGCAGCAAAACCTTTGAGAAATAACTTTTGTATAAAAGTAAGAAATAAACCGAAATTAGCACACAGGCATAAACAAATCTGGAGACCCCACCTCCCCCCACCTCCTCTGGCTGTATAATAAATCACAAACAGTTTCAATGTAAATAGCTGAACACAGCAAGAAAAACTTTTATATTACAACATTCTATTATTATTGTGATATGTGGAAAAGGTTTTCATTTTAAAATATTTGGAAATATAATCTCTTACTAAAAGAAAATTTAAAAAATGTTTTATATATAATGTCAGATTAATAATAAAATAATTTTTCTAGATATTTGTGGAGTGCAAGTAGCAAAACAATTGTTTTATATAAATATATGAAAGTAGGTATATGTGCACTTTATTTGGTTGTGTGTAAAATTTTGAAGAAACGCTAGTACTCTTGAGATGACAGACTTAGCAAGAAAACAGATAAACATATTCATTATTTTGAAAAAGAAATGTAGTGAATCTTTTCCCAAATAATTTACTTCCATTGAATATTTTACACAAAAATGTGTAATAAAGAATATGAATTTTATAAAAGGGCTTTAAGTGTTATATTCAGTACAATTAAAAGTATTTACTAAATTTCACCTTATGAGTACTTCATATTAAACACTTATGGCAACAACAAATGAAAAAAAAAAGAAATCAGTCATCCAGTCACTCCCATTTTGGACAGTCAGCAGTAGATGACTTTTGTCTTACGTAAATCAGTCACCCAGTCCCAATATAGACACTCGGCAATATACCATTGCACAGGAAAATGGTGACACTGCTGGCAGTCTCCCTTCTCTCCATCCAACACTACTTCCTCTTGCAGGCTGAGCCATTGTCACCAGCTGCTTCCCAAGACTAAGCTCTCCAGACCTAGGGAAAGAAGGTCTCTTTCATACTCTGCCCCAGAGGTCCTGGTTACCATCAGCAGTCTCAATATAATATAATTTTAGCCTCAATATAATTCTGACAATAGCCCCATTATTGGCAACACATTACTTTAAGTTTAGGAAGAATAACTCAAAGGCTTTAGCAATGTTACTGTCACTAAGATAAACAGAACAGGAATGTGTAATAGCCACTCAAAACAATTACTTGATATTTAAATGAAATATCAGCTTTAACAAAGGGATTGTTGAATTCCTAAAGATGTAGAATTATCCAAATTCTTTAAAGGAAGAAATTAACACCCATTTGAAGCAAGCTTTAATCTGACGAAGCACTCCTGGAGCTGGCAGCAGAGCACACTGTTCTCCCAGCATTGACATATGTTTTTTTTTAAAGAGAGCATTTATAACACAAATATTATAATACTTACTCCTTTTTTGAACTTAACATATTTTTGTTATGTAACTTGTTATTTCTTTTCTTGGGGTTTGAAACTCTTGAACTTAATTTCATATATTTTTTTTTACTCTTACTTCTACTGTAATATTTTGGATTTACAGCTACCCAATTTGTTTTCAGTTATGTGCACCACCCATACTGTATCCGTTGCCTAGAGACGCAGCTGTTCATCAACAAGAACACACCCCTGGAAGTCTCATTGTATGACAACATTGGCACAAGCATATTTACAGTGTCTTTAAAATGTATTCAGTTTCTTGGGAGTTTCAAATTGTATTGTTATACATCATTGAATTACAGTGTATTTAATTTGACTGTTTTTTTTTGACTCTGTAATTTCAATATGAAAACAGATCTCTGCAAAGTGGTCTAAAATAACTACAAATATAAGACACAAAATAACACATCACAGGTTAAACAATGTCCATTGTGTTTACTTTATACATATCCCACAATTTTGCCTTATTTTTAGGAGTTTGATGCATAGTTATTTTATTTCCTTGTTATACTTCAGAGATAGCAGTAAGAAAGATAAGGACCAGGGAGAAGAGACATAGTCAGAAATAAGTAGCAGTAGTAGTCAGAACTGTAAATTCAAAAATGTCATATCATCAACAAAAAATTAAAGTAAAGAGAAAAAGCCTCAGTCAAAAACTGAACATATACAGGGTAGTCAAAATTATGTTAACATTTGAATGGTGGAAACAGTTTATTCACAAAACATACTTCATATGTGCAAGATGATTTACAGGAATGTCTCAACCTGTTCGCCATCATGTTCAAAACACAAAAACCAACGAGCAACAGTACCATTTAAAGTCCAGACACACATTTTGCGGGGAATAGATGATACCATAGTCCGTATTCTGCCCTTCATGTCATTGATATCAAGAACTTTCCTGCTATACACGCTCCTTCACCATAATCCCATAATCAGAAATCACAGGGTGTCAAATCAAGGGAGTGTATAGGCCAAAGCAACGGTCCACCATGACCTATCCATTGACCTGGAAAGATGTGGTCGAGATAAAAATAATCCATTAGTGTTAACATAATTTTGACTCACTCTGTATTATATAAGGAATTAGCAAAAGTTTTTTTTTGGAAAAGAGGGTTTGTTATCTGGAATCTCAGATAGGGAAACATGTCAAATGTCCGACCTTTAGAATTGTCACATCAAAACATCGTGATCATGACCTCTGAGGACATGCTGCTTATAACCAGGCTAAGCATGTTAAGCAATGGATGATAAGGGATCAAATAGTCATTGTCCAACCTGTTTAATCCTGAATGCACACACTAACCACACAAAAACCCAATTTATTATCGGCAATCCACCCAATTTAGCATGTCTTTGAACTATGGGAGGAAACCGGAGAACCCAGAGGGAACTGACAGAAATGTAGGGAGAACATGCAAACTCCACACAGGGAGAACTCGGGCTGCAACCCTGGTCACCTTACTGCAAGGCAGCAGTGTTACTACTGCGTCACTATGCTGCCAATAATAAGAAATGAACACACAACACATTACAAAAAGTAATCCATATGTTAAAAAACTAATGTTAGATGTGCATTCCTTGACCTGAAAAACCCTTAGTATGAAGTTCAGAATAAATAAATATATAGTATAGAATGTGGAAAAAATGAATAAAACATGCAAATTTATAACAGTAATGTATTCAACCTGATACTTGCATCCTGACTAACTTTTTTAATCTCCTGGGACTTTTTTATTACCCAAGTGCCTGCCTAACTTCCTTGGAGACACTACAACAGGCAAGAATGGATAAACAGGTTATTAAGCATTAACAAATCTTACCAGCTAATTAAGTAGTGATTTATTACCCATCACACAGAATGTACCACTGCAGATTTTGTAAGCAGTCCAAATTTACGACTGCCTAATTGCATACTTTAAGTCATGAATTGCTGAGGTTTTACATTAACAAAATTTCACAAATGTTTCTTCAGTGTGCCGTGTTAAAAGGCTTAATCCTTAACGCCTAAAACAAGTGAGGTATCCCAAATATTGGTAGACAGATTGTCCTAGAATTTAGGAGTCCCTCAGATAAAGGCTTTGCCCATAAGGTAGTAGAAATTTCTGCTCAGCTGCCTGTCTTGTGATTGCAGTGTACTCTATGGAGTATAGACATTAATAAATTCCTTCAGAGACAGACTAAGCCATGCAAAACTAGAGAGGACTCTGAGGTATGAGCTGTGAGGAAAGATTAAAGGAGCTGAACCTGTTCAGTTTAAGCAAATGGAAATCAAGAGGTAATATGACTGAAGTGTTCAAAATTATGAAGGGAATTGAATCCCAGGTGGTGCATCTAACACAGGCACACAGATGGAAACTTTTTAAAGAGTACATCTTGTACAATATGTTAGAAAGTTTTGGGTTTTTTTCACACAGAGGAAACAGAGACATGGAACAAGGTACCATGTAGTGCGGTGGACAGCAGAATTTTAGGGACCTTCAAAACTGAACTTGTTGTCATTTTGGATACATTTGGTGAACAGGATTGACAAGCTTTGTTGTGATGAATGACTTGTTCTCATTACAATTATTCTAATGTTCACGGATGTGGTTTACACCTGAGAGTTATATGGCTGTACCCCCCATTTCTGGTTATGATCCTTGTTCATGTGGTTTAATTAATTATGGAATAGTATATGAATAATCTAAGAGCGCTGACATTTAATCATTACAATTGTTCATTCTGCTTGAAATAATTGAAAGAACAAGCTTTTCAAAACTCAGCTTATTAAGAAACTGTTTTAATTTTGCCAAAGTTCCAACACCTACATTTTTGCAGAGTCAGCCAAACTAAATTGAATGCCTACAAACTGATTGTTTTCAGAAGTGCCTTAAATGTTTAAGGAGCATTTAAGGACAAACATTTTTCTCTCACTCACTATTTCACCTCAATAAACAATGCCATATACAGAGATACATAATTTACTTTTATTGATAAATACAGATGATTGTGATAAGCACACAAATGCAAGCTAATCTTATCCTCTGAAGACAACAAATAAAGTGCAAAATGAATGGGCCCCCAAAGGGCACCACATGCAAAGGCTGACAGGAATAAATAATCAGACTTCTGCACACATTACAAAACAATTATCCAAATATGATGGAAGCCAAGGTGCAAATTGCATTTAGGTTCTGTAGGATTTGGAACCCTCAAAAATCCTTTTAGATCACCTGAAACTTTGAAAGTCAAAATTGTGGAGGGGGGGGGGTCCCTAAAAATAAATTTTAAAAACATATTTTGACATTATAAATTAGTTTGTACCCCTTACTGGATTTGTGGGACAGCATTGCTGCTGCTTGTTACCAGTGACTCAAATGAAGGGAGGAAAGCTTCTTGCAGGGTCGGCATGGCTAGATGCTTGAGTGGCAAAAACTCCTGCTGCCCCAGGATGTGGGAAATGCACACTAAAAGAAACTTCAGAAAGAATCAAGACAAAAGGCAAAACATTACCTAGAAAAAAGATAAAAATGAGACTTACACATAATAATAAGGGTGGCATGGCGGAGCAGTGGGTAGCCTCGCAGTAAGGAGAGCTGGGTTCACTTCCCAGGTCCTCCCTGCGTGGAGTTTGCATTTTCTCCCCATATCTGCGTGGGTTTCCTCCGGGTGCTCCGGTTTCTTCCCGCAGTCCAAAGACATGCAGGTTAGGTGCATTGGCGATCCTAAATTGTCACTAGTGTGTGCTTGATGTGTGGGTGTGTGTGTGTCCTGCAGTGAGCTGGCACCCTGCCTGGGGTTTGTTTCCTGCCTTGCACCCTATGTTGGCTGAGATTGGCTCCAGCAGACCCCCATGAACCTGTGTTAGGATATAGCGGGTTGGATAATGACTGACTGACATAATAATAATCATTAATTACATGTATGTAGCGCTTTTGTTGATACTCAAAGTACTTTTACATAAACAAAGGGGAACCTCTTCATCTACCACCAATGGTAGATGGTAGACCACCTGGATGATGCAGCCATGATTACTCTGTCAGTTCACTCACCACACATTAGCTATTAGGTGGGGAAGAAGTGAGAGAGAGAGATAACCAGTTAAAGACAGGGGATGATTACGGAGCCAGAATGGATGAAGCTATGATGGGCAATTTAGCCAGAACATCAGGGTAAACCCTACATGCATTAACGTTTGTGTCAGTGATGATAAAGAGTGTGATGGCGATTGCTAATGCCAACAGTAGACGTATTACAGGAGAACAGCGTAACACTGAAATTTGTTTCCAGTTTGCATAGGTTGTTATACAGGCATTTCCCATGGTCCTTAAAATATGAAAAGTGATCAATCTCTTTAGACTTGTAAAGTCCAGTGTTACTTTTTATTACTAATTAATAAACAAGCCTGTTACTGGGATAAAAATATTCAGTGCGAACCTTTTACCTTTCATGTTGGTGCTGGCTACATGTTTAAATACAAATTCAGAAAATGTAATTGTTAGGTTATTTCATTTTATTTTACCCTAGAAATGGTGTGCATCTGGACTCTGCCCATGTTCTTCAATAACAAGAGCTTCAGCGCTGGACTGTGCCAAGATAGCATTGCTGCAGATTAAATCACAGAATGCAATTACCTTAATTTACATGGTGAAATGGCCTATGTTTAAAATACACTATGCTTCACTTGAATTAATGAGTACTGAGATTACGTAAGCAATGTAGAATGTCAGTGAAATATTATCACTTTCACATACTTTTTTTGCCTTTCAATTTTCTATCTTCTAAACCCACTAAGTTCTTCTAAGGATTTTAGCATTGCCCACACAGCATCTAATTGTGTATGTGTCATACACAATTAGATGTAGTCTTGGATGATTCTGGTCAGAGGTACAGTGTAGCATGGATGGTGTATCTGTTTATGATGCATTTCATCTGGTGATGATTTGCATATTCTTACCAGTAGCTTTCTACATATCTTTATATATAATATGCTACCGTGACTGTGAGTTTGTCTGTCCAGAATTTTAAATCACCTATAGCTCACAACCCGCTTGAACTATTGACCTGAAATTTGGTACACATATACTACGTGATGCGTACTGTCAACTTTCAGGGTGATGATTGACCTCCACGGTTATTCCTCTTTTTATTTTTATTTTATTGTAGAATCAACTCTAGGCAGCGGCAAACAGGGCAGCCTTGCAGCACATGTGTATGGGTGCCGTTCTCATCCCTACCACTTTTGCTGTCACTTCACCCACCTCTTCATATCTTAGGACTTTAATCTGCCTCAAGTGCCAGCTTAAGTAAAAAATTAAGGTAAACTTACTAAGTAATTGCAACACAAACACTGGCTTACTCAGTTTTAACGCAAAAAAATGCAGATGAAAGAAGAGAAGCAGCGGGCTGCTAGGGTGGAGAAAAGAAGAGCTGCTCAGGAAGCAGCAAGCGCATCAACCTCTGAGCAAACGAATAATAAATGTACAGAGAAAGAATATGAAAACTATGAATGCTCAAATCAAGTGTAATCACTGCATGATACTGCACCATTATAATGCAATAATTCAATAATGAGCAATAATGGGACTCTGTAAGTATTATTTAGTATTTGGCACATGACAACTGCCTGAATATCCACATTAGTTCTGAAACCTGTAAGCACTCTTAAAAATAAAGGTGTCAGTGTGGTTCTTCAGAGTGATACCCTAGCAGAACCATGAAGGTTCCAGAAAGAACCTTAATTTATTTAGATCTGTAGTTGAAAACCCACAAATAGATAGTAACAAATTTATGAAATACCAATGGGTCATGAGTTTAAATGGACCCTCACTACATACATCGAGTATCTCAGACTAAGTCCAGGTTTTCTTAATCTGTTAGTGTCCTGTAACCCACGTTACATTAAAGATTTTTTTTTTTTTTTTTAATACATATTAGGAAGTTTTTCAAGGCAAAAAGAAATTTCATATGCAATGAACCCATCCCAGGATGCAATGGTGCCTTGTCAAGCAATGGAGCTACAAGGAACCACACCACCCAGTAATGAACCACATAGTGTCATAAAAGAACCATTATTTTTAAGAATATAGCTGAACTAGTGTCACAAGAAGCACTTAAATGTAAAAAAAAAGCAACAAAATGATAGAAAATGATTTACAAAATGATTTAAGGCTATTTCTTAGGTATGGAAAGGGGAAAAGTGGGACCAATTTTCTTTTATAAAATGATACTTTGGTCAATTTTAAAAATTGGTTTACGATTCCTGAAGATGTCTCTATGTCTAATTTATTTGGTCACAGCAAAGGAAACAGAAACAGTGTCATTTAATAAAGATGTATTAATTACATTTAACATCAACTTGTCAATTACTGCAAATGTTCTTCAACAAACTACTTGAAATTAAATGTAAAGTGCAGTTTTGTAGGTTTTATTTAAAAAATAATATTTGCTTGCCTTAAATGAAATAGACTTTTTCATAGTATGAGAAACCAGTTTGACAGATACCATATCTGTGCTGAAATAAAGAAGCAGAACTACCTCCAGTGATTAGGCTCTCCCACCCCTTTCCCCCAACAACCTGAAATGAAGAAAGGTATTGCTAAAAAGGTGGTGAACGAAATGCAGAAATTTATTAACACAATGTGCTTAACTGAATGAATGAATGCTTCAGTGAATGATGTTCTTCTTTTGAACCTCTGTTCTGAAGCTTAAAATATGTCACTTTAAAAATGGCTTGTCAAACTAAGTTAATGGATAGGAATGCCATGTATCCTCCTGCTAAATAATATGCTTGGTTCACAAGTGCCATTGTAACATTGATTATTTGCCCATTTCCTCATTGCCAAGTCCACTGTTGGTTATGTTAAAGTTAATTCTAGGTTCCTTTATGCAGTAAGTACATTAATAATTGCTTTTTGCTTTGACATCCATTATAGATGTTCATTCTGCTAGGAAAGCTGATTATTATTCCAGTCAACAATTTTATGTTGTTTGGGAGGTAGGTAAGGGCGTTTTGAGAACAAGTGCCATACTGTTTACATCTGCACTGCTCTAAAGTGTCTTCAGAAAATGCAGTATGCTTGAATTAATGGCTACAAAGTTAAATTTTAAAAATGCAATGTGTAATGTTAATGAAACATTATCCATTTTTGTTTGACAATTTTCCATTTTACAAACCTGCTTTTTCCATTGCAACATAAAAGGGAACCAGAGCCTGGGCACAAACGTGAACCAACCCTAAAGTTGATTGGAATTCATTAGTCTTAAATTTGTCATCATGTAAAATGTTAAATGTTGCCACTATTGTGACAAAGCAGAGCTCAACTTGTTCATTAAGTGCAACTTCAGTTTAAAGTTAAGTGGTTGATAATTAATTCATCTGTTTAAAAAATATCATATATTAAAGAAGCAAACACAAGATACAATTTTAAAATTATTAAGACTATTAATGAATCTTCTATATCCTGATGGACAAAAGAAAATCAACAATCATTGCTGGACTGAAATTTTAACCTTTATTGATAAAATAACAATAAACAAATGAAAACAAAAGGAAAGCAAAGCAACACACAAATAAAATATTAGGAAAATAATGTCAGTTCTGGAAATGAATTACATTTTTCTTGCAGCCCTCCAGTGTCAGGAGTGACCACCATTCCCATAGAAGAACCTGATGCTGCTGCTGACCAGTTGCAGGCAGAGGGTAATGTCTTCAGATGTTGTAATCTAGAACGTTTTAAAAGTTCTCAATCCAAAGTAGCACCTGCTCATCAGTATTACTCAGGTTAGTTTTGACCCCATCATATTTTTGTGTTCCTGGCATTGCCCTAACTGTAGCATAAGCACATGCAACAAGTGAACAAACAGCATCTAACAAGTCTCCTTGCTCTAAGGTCTCCATCATGGAGCTTGTCCCCCACTCTTCTGTTATTGATGCATACAGGTAGCACATCTCAAATGATCTCTGAGATGTGTCAGTCCTGCTCAGATTTGTCCATCTGAGGGTCATTAGATGTCCTGCTGACCTTCTGAAACCTTGCCTGTAGTTGGGATGTAGTGAAGGCAGCTTAATCTATAGTGTCTGGGAACACCGGTATATTCCATGTGTTATATCTGCAGCATGCCCCTGTTTAAGTTATGGAATGCACAGAAACTGATTAAGGGTGGTCTTTGTCTTGCTGTAACTTTAACTTTGAATTAAGGCCATTTTAAAGGTGTCCCTATCGAGCCTTGTTTTACCTGAAGCAATGTTTGGCAAATTGCAATACCTCATTGTACTACAAGAAATTGACAGCTTTTGTGAAAGAACACAAGCTAGAAGTAGAGTTTTCTCATTCTAGATGATATTGCATTTTTTTCCTTCAATATATTTAGCAGACTTTTATCTGATTCAGCTATAAATTATGATCACGTTGTGTTTATAGGATATTTTACTATACACATTGGTGTGGAAACTGTCGGCAAATGTTTTGCTTGTTAAACTCAGTAGGGTTTTGCCACATTGTCAATGGCCCTACGCATAGTCATAGATCTAATTATTACTTACAGAGTTCATTCAGAATTTTAAAAATTTCAAGGGATTGGACAGCTAGGTTTTAGATGAGTTATGTTTCAGCCTAACAAAAAGAGATAATTATTTACAGTGTGTTTTAATAGACTGTTAAGGGGGTGGAGTGTAGCTTTTTGTTGTTACATCAGCAGTTATTGTAAGTTTGCTGTGTTCTTTTCTGTTTATACTCTTTGAAAAATAATCAAACAAAAAAATAAGAGTTGGGGAAGATTCCCCATATAATGTCCTGGCAGATGAGTCGTAGAAAAATGTTTGAATTCGGTCATAACTGTATAAAATACATCAGACAAAACAGTAAAGTTTACGGTTCTTTATATATCATGGCAGAAAGGAAGAACAGGTTTTTGGAGGAAGTGGAAATGATGTCACTGGAGGGAGTCGGAAGTGATGTCATCGTTGTGGAACCAGAAGTGACACCATTGAAGAGAGAAAGAATTGAAATCAACTTTGGGGTGCTGGAAACGATATTGCTGGGAATGGACTGGAGTGGAAACAAGATTTATTCTTCTGCTGGTCTGTAGAAAAAGGAAGAAAGGCATTAGTACTCTGTTCCAGCCCCCAATTTCTTGATATTTCACTTAAAATTGGATCCTTTGACTGCTCCCTAAGTGCACATGTGTGACTCCTGATAATAAAGTTTCTTTAAAAGCAGTCTTGTCTCTGACAAGATATTACTCTATAAAATTAATGCAAATCTGTATAACAATTGTAAATATATTGAAACACTCAAGCATAATAGTGAAAAACAATTTAGGTCCACTAAAAATAAATTATATTGTGACTTTGAAGGAGGATTTGGATACAGTAGCTCCCATTAAAACAAAAGTGATAGGAACACATAGAAACTCACCCTGATTTAATGAGAGTACACACACTCTTAAATTAGAATGCAGAAAACTAGAGCATAGATGGAGAGTAACAAAGTTGCAAGCCCTCCAAATTGCATGGACAGAGAGTGTTAAAAGGTATAAAAAAAGCTCTCTTTATACCCCACCTAGATTTTCATTCTAGATTAATAGATAGCAACAGGAATAAACTTCACGTACTGTTTAGAATGGTGGCAAATGTAACAAATGGTGATTATGAACTACAATGCACACTAACTACACATAGATAGATAGATAGATAGATAGATAGATAGATAGATAGATAGATAGATAGATAGATAGATAGATAGATAGATAGATAGATAGATAGATAGATAG
>JANRMT010062807.1:64691183-64704027 GCA_026402145.1 Polypterus bichir lapradei | reverse complement strand
TAGATAGATAGATAGATAGATAGATAGATAGATAGATAGATAGATAGTCTGTCGCTGAAGCTGCTCCTCTGTCAGGAGATGATACTGTTTAGCGGATGCAGTGGATTCTCCATGTTTGACAGGAGCCTTCTCAGTGCCCGTCGCTCTGCCACGGATGTCACATGTTAGCAGTGCAGTCTTTATGAACTTCTTCAATGAGAAAACCGACCGTATAAGATCACAGATTTCAACGTTATGTTGCCCACTTAATGATAGATTAGCAAAATATGTCTCACCTTGCACACATCACTTTAGTAATTTTTATTTGGTAACAGAACAGAAAGTCATACTTTAATTTCTCAAATAAAACCTACTACTTTTTATTCCTTAGTCCCATTGCCAACCAAACTAGTAAAAAACTAAATTTTTTGGTATAGCACTCTTCACTGAGTGCATTGAGGGCAGACGCAGATTGTTGTGAACAAATTGTCAGGTCAAATGTATAGATGATACTAATTATTAAATATAGAATTAGTACATATAAAGATGCAGATTTGTTAAAGCACACAGAAAACAAAGTAGAAACTGATAAACATAAATGGTAACCAACAAAATCTTTCCATTAATTAATTGTTGAATTATGGGCAGGTGACAACAATGTAAGACAAAATCATATGCATTCACAGTCCAGAACACCTCTGCCACCTAGCCACCTACCCACTCCTGGGCATTCTTTTGTAGAGTCAGTGCTGGGCCATCCAATCTGAGGAAAGAATGAGTGTTTGTACTTGCTCGTTCTTATAATGGTTCTTGCAGTAGTATTTTGAATTAACTGAAAGCTGTGTAAAGAACATTGCATGCCACTGAATAATGCATTGCACTAGTCAAACCTATTAGACATAAATACATAAATTAACTTCTCTGTATCCTACATAATTTAGAAAATGTGTTCTTTTCTGAACGTTTTTAAGATGGAAAAAGCATGTTTTAAATAGTTTTATAATGTGTGTTTTAAACAACATTCTAGTGTCAAACATGATGCCTAAAGTGTGCACTAATTCAATAAAAATAAAGATGATTCCAACTGAGTTAAAAACTTACAGAATATTGTTGCTGCATTATTCACCCCCAATAAGTGACATTTCCGTTTTTTATGCATTCAGAGAAATAATAGTTCTCATCCCACCAGTCCTTTGACTCACTGGCACAATTAAGGACAGCATTGGAGTAATGTCTTTTGGTTTAAAAGAAAGGTACAGGGTGTCCTCGGGTTACAACGTCTCGATATACAACGTTTCGAGTTTACAACGCTCACTCCCATATAAACTTTTAAAAAATTGAGACATGAGAAGGAGTAAAGGTAAGGTTTTTTTTTACACTCATTTTTTCTGTTACTATAGTACAGTGTACAGTATAGTATATGTATGTCCTTTTCCTTTTTCTGTGGCTTAGTTGTGTTTTTATGTATAGATTATGATTTTGCAAATGTGTTAGGATAGGTAAGTGACTTAGGCTAGGGTGTGTTTCGACTTTCACCAAAATTCGGGTTACATCACTGTTGTAGGAACGGAACTGTGTCATAACCCGAGGACCCCCTGTATAGAACATAAGA
Source organism: Polypterus bichir lapradei (assembly GCA_026402145.1). Taxonomy (NCBI): domain Eukaryota; kingdom Metazoa; phylum Chordata; class Cladistia; order Polypteriformes; family Polypteridae; genus Polypterus; species Polypterus bichir. Next base: position 64,702,436 of record JANRMT010062807.1, on the reverse strand, counting down.
ACATAACTGCTATGTTGGTATGGGCATTGTTGTTACCACACCTGTTTGCTGGGTAATCATGTACCATTAACTTGTGAAAAATTCTGATTAAAGTTTTAGCTACAACCAAATTAAGAAACATATTTTATCTTATGCCACATATTCTGCTGTTTTGGAAAATACAGTTTACTGGTAGAGTAGGATCTCACAGTGAAAGAATGACTTAAAGGTAGATTTGTTAATCCATTTTCTAAATCTGCATGTTTCAGTAAAGAAGCCTAAAATGAGACCCAGAGCTTATTAAAGCAACTTTAACTGCTCTACAGGAAGCAGTCCTGGATGTGGCATGTTAAACTAATATCAGTCTAATTTTTATCGATCCATCCATCCATTATCCAACCCACTATATCCTAACTACAGGGTCATGGAGGTCTGCTGGAACCAAACCCAGCCAACACAGGGCGCAAGAAAGGAAACAAACCCCGGGCAGGGCGCGGACACACACACCCACACACCAAACACACACTAGGGACAATTTAGGATCGCCAATGACCCTAACCTGCATGTCTTTGGACTGAGGGAAGAAACCAGAGTACCCAGAGGAAACCCATGCAGACACAGGGAGAATATGCAAACTCCACGCAGGGAGGACCCAGGAAGCAATCCCGGGTCTCCTAACTGCAAGGCAGCAGCGCTACCACGGCACCACTAATTTTTATCTTTAACTGTTATTTGTCTGATTCATTCAACCTAATTTTCCAGAAATCATCATTCTAGTTTAGTTTCTTATGTTTTTACTGGGTTGTCAATAGTTAATCCTTTTATAGAGGTTAAAAGTGAATATTTTGATTTCTTTATAAAGTGCTTTCATCTGCACAATGTGAAAGAATATAAATAAAATATTTTTATTATTATTATTTTTTTTTATTATTATTACCTAAAATAATATAATTTTATATAATACTTTTTTAGGTGTCACCATATGCCACTATCAATGATTTTGGATTTGATTCTTCTAGAACTGTTTAGCAAACCAACCAGGGTTTGTTTCCAGCTTTTGCTTGTTGCTTCCTGTAATAAAAAATGGATCTTCTTCTTCTTTCAGCTGCTCCTGTTAGGGGTTGCCACAGCGGATCATCTTCTTCCATATCTTTCTGTCCTCTGCATCTTGCTCTGTCACACCCATTACCTGCATGTCCTCTCTCATCACATCCATAAACCTTTGCTTAGGCCTTCCTCTTTTTCTCTTGCCTGGCAGCTCTATCCTTAGCATCCTTCTTCCAATATACCCAGAATCTCTCCTCTGCACATGTCCAAACCAACACAGTCTCACCTCTCTGAATTTGTCTTCCAACCGTCCAACTTGAGCTGACCCTCTAATGTACTCATTTCTAATCCTATCCATCCTCATCACATCCAATGCAAATCTTAGCATCTTTAACTCTGCCACCTCCAGCTCTGTCTCCTGCTTTCTGGTCTGTGCCACCGTCTCCAACCCATATAACATAGCTGGTCTCACTACCATCCCGTAGACCTTCCCTTTCACTCTTGCTGATATCAGCCTGTCACAAATCACTCCTGACACTCTTCTCCACCCATTCCACCCTGCCTGCATTCTCTTTTTCACCTCTCTTCCACATTCCCAATTACTCTGTACTATTGATCCCAAGTATTTAAACTGCATCTTCACCATTCTCTCTCATTTACACACATGCATTCTGTCTTGTTCCTACTGACCTTTATTCCTTTCCTGTCTAGAGTATATCTCCACCTCTACAGGGTCTCTTCAACCTGCTCCCTACTATCGCTACAGATCACAATGTCTTCAGTAAACATCATAGGCCACGGGGACTCCTGTCTAATCTCGTCTGTCAACCTGTCCATCACCATTGCAAATAAGAAAGGGCTCTGAGCCGATCCCTGATGTAATCCCACCTCCACCTCGAATGCATCCGTCGCTCCTACCGCAGACCTCACCACAGTCACACTTCCCTCGTACATATCCTGTACAACTTTTACGTACTTCTCTGCCACTCCAAACTTCCTCATACAATACCACAGCTCCTCTCGAGGCACCCTGTCATATATTTTCTCCAGGTCCACAAAGACGCAATGCAACTCCTTCTGGCCTTCTCTATACTTCTCCATCAACACCCTCAGAGCAAGCCATCACATCTGTGGTGCTCTTTCTTGGCATGAAACCATACTGCTGCTCACTAACCATCACCTCACTTCTTAACCTAGCTTCCACTACTCTTTCCCATAACTTCATGCTGTGGCTCATCAATTTTATCCCCCTGTAGTTACTACAGTCCTTCACATCCCCCTTATTCTTAAATAATGGTCACTAATACACTTCTTCTTCACTCCTCACTTTCCAAGATTCCATTAAACAATCTGGTTAAAAACTACACTGCCTTCTCTCCTAAACACCTCCATGCTTCCACAGGTATGTCATCTGGACCAACGGCTTTTCCATTCTTCATCCTCTTCATAGTTGTTCTTACTTTCTCCTTGCTAATCCGTTGCACTTCCTGATTCACTATCTCCACATCATCCAAGCTTTTTTCTCTCTCTCTCATTCTCTTCATTCATAAGCCTTTCAAAGTACTCTTTCCATCTGCTCAACACACTCTCCTCGCTTGTGAGTACGTTTCCATCTTTATCCTTTATTGCCCTAACCTGCTGCACATCTTTCCCAGCTCAGCCCCTCTGTCTAGCCAATCGGTACAGGTCCTTTTCTCCCTCTTTAGTGTCCAGCCTCTCATACAACTCATACGCTTTTTCTTTAGCCTTCTCCACCTCTCTCTTCACCTTGCACCTTATCTCCTTGTACTCTTGTCTACTTTCTGCATCTCTCTGACTATCCCACTTCTTCTTTGCCAACCTCTTCCTCTGTATACTTGCCTGTACTTCCCCATTCCACCACCAGGTTTCCTTTTCCTCCTTCCAATGTCCAGATGTCAATGGATAACTAGACTTAATAAAATGGTAACTGATGGGATATCATTGATCTAATTTCCAACAAGGGAAACTCTAAAGTTTGACCTAAAAACTAAATTACCCAACTTGGGCAGGAATGTCCAACGAAAACTCTATCTGTATGCATGTGAGACTCTGTCTACCCTGACACCTGAATTCTGTGTGCTGTCCCTGTATTTTTAGGTTTTAATGGTTCCCATGCCTTTATTGTTGTAGTATGGCCATTACTCTACGGCTGAACAATCACTGAAAATACACGAATTGTGTAATTCAGCAGTATACTGTAGATTTCCCAAGAGTTCAATTTACCAAATCGATTTTTTTTGCTATTCGACCACCATCTTTAGTGGATCAGTGTAGATAATACTAATGTAAAAAAGGCAGAGATTATCAAAGTTATATAAAGAATGCAGCAGAGACAGAAAAAGAAATTTAAGTTAAAATTTCCTGATTTTTAGATTTTATTCTATTATTGGGTTACAGCAAAATCAGTAACAAAGACTATCATGGAAACAAAACCAATAAAACATATACAATTCTGAATGAGAGTATAAGATCTTCCAAAGTTGGCAATAGCAAAGACAAGAGCGAGTCACTAATATGTTAAAAAATCACTTGTGATGACAATTTTACTTTGAATATGGATTATTAAACAGATCATGAAAAAATGGTTTTATTTTGCATGGCAGATCATGCAGTGTTAGGAAAAGAATTCATAAATGATTTATGGCTAAAAATGCTGTCACCTAGAAAAAACATACTATTATTATTTGGCTGATACCTTTATCCAAGGTGACTTCCAACAATAGGTTACATTTCTTTTGGTTTTCCAAATGGAGTACTTTGACTATGCAGGTCAGCCCCATGTTATCGGGTCCTTCCGGTAAGCAACCTGAACCCACTACTGCCGATAACTTTCCCAAGGATGAGCCAGCAGGTGAGGATGCAACACATGCTTTTATTAAAACCATCAAAACACATAGTGTCCAAAAAATGCAGGGCTCTCTTTAATAAATAAATAATCCCTAAAAAGCATGTGACAGTCTATGAAATAAAAATTCAGAATTAAATTCAGCGTTATACATGAGGCCTCTGATGAAATCACTTGCCATGTTCATCACTGACCATACCAAGGTTTTCAGGAAAAATGTCTAAGACAGAGTGCAAGAAATTAATCCTCAATGACTTATTGCACTCCATTGTTTGGTCACTCACTACTTCAAGATAGTTTTCAGCCTTCCAATTTTCCAAATGTTTGTGTGTTGACAGTTTGTGCAGTCACTTTTGAAGGTCTGCCAAGCAACTTTCACAATTTCATTCTATCCTTCTTTCCACTTTTCATCTTTTAACACACCTCTGATCTGAGGATCTGCAGAAATGTCTTCCTATATCTTGGCATCACTCATCCAGAGAAATATATTACTCAAGCACATGGATTCTGTTTGTTTATTATCCATTACTTTAACAAAGTTTTTTTTTTTATTAATAATAATAATTCTTTACATTTATATAGTGTTTTTCTCACTACACAAAGCACTCACCATGCAGGGAGAACCTGGGAAGCAAACCCACAATCTCCTTATTGCAAAGCAGCAGTGCTACCACTGCACCACCTGCGTGGCAAGTTTGATATGCTGAGGAGGAAGGTCAACTTTCTTAGGGTCAACTAGTGGACTGTTTACCAAAATTTTCTTTCCTGGAACATGTGGGGTACATTTTGGCTACTCTTTCTGAGCAAAATAGTTTTCTTTGTCTCTACTGTCTCACCACACAAAAACAAGAGTATTTGGTGTCACCAAGCTGTAATCCAAGAAAAAGTGTTGGCATCTTTAGATCACAACAGACATTTGTTCCCCGTACGTTATTGAATTTTTTCTGAAAATAACTTCACGTTATCATACGCCTTTTTCAGTTTAGTAGGGAACGGAATTTATTTCCATTATGGAGAAAGATAGCTTTCAAGTTGACTTTGAGGAGTCAATGAAAAAGTAGCACTCTTCAATGTTGTGTTCATGGCCATGAGTCTCTATAACTGAGTTATTTTTTATGTTATAGTGATTTATTTGTTAATGTGTTTATCCCACAAGATGTCACAAGAAAACTAAGGTACAAAAAAAATCTTGTATCACATTTGGATTTGGGCGGCATGGTGGTGCAGTGGTAACTCTGCTGCCTCACACTAAGGAGACCTGGGTTCACTTCCCAGGTCCTCCCTGCGTGTAGTTTGCATGTGTTTGCCCGTGTCTGTACGGGTTTCCAGTGGGTGTTTTGGTTTCCTCCCACAGTCCAAAGACATGCAGGTTAGGTGCACTGGCAATCCTAGTCCCTAATCCTAATCCCTGTCCCTAGTGTGTGCTTGGTGTGTGTGTGTGCCCTGCATAGGATTTGTTCCTGCCTTGCACCCTGTGCTGGCTGGGATTGGCTCCAGCAGACCCCCGTGACCCTGTGTTAGAATATAGCAGGTTGGACAATGACTAACTGACATTTGGATTTTGTATTATGAAGCATGCTTAGAATATTCATCACAGTGCTTGGTACTATAATATTGTTGAACAGTGTTATACACCAGTGAGTCTTACCTCTAAATTGGGGTACTCAGTGATAGTCCTGGAGGCTCGCACTTGATGCAGATTTTCGTTCCAACCAGTTTTGTAAGTACAAGCCAGTCTTAAGAGATAATAAACCTTGTTATTTAATTATATGGTTTGTTAGTGGTTTAGACCTTAGACCTTATTAAGAAGGGTGACCGGAGGATGTGCTCCAACTATAGGGGGATCACACTCCTCAGCCTCCCCAGTAAGGTCTATTCAGGGGTGCTGGAGAAGAGAGTTTGGTCGATGGTTGAATTTCAGATTCAAGAAGAACAATGCAGATTCCGTCCCAGCCGTGGAACACTGGACCAGCTCTACACTCTGGCCAGGATCCTGGAAGGGGCTTAGGAGTTTGCCCAACCAATCCACATGTGTTTTGTGGATTTGGAGAAGGCATTCGACCGTGTCCCTCAAAGCATCCTGTGGGGTGTGGTCCAAGAGTACGGGGTACAAGTTAAGTTTTATGGACAGAATTTCTAGGCGCAGCCAAGGAACGGAGGGGGTCTAGTTCGGTGACCTCAGAATCTCATCTCTGCTATTTGTGGATGACGTGGTTCTGTTGGCTTCATCAGACAGTGACCTCCACCTCTCACTGGAGCGGTTCACAGCCGAGTGTGAAGCGGCGGGGATGAGAGTCAGCACCTCTAAATCCGAGGCCATGGTTCTCAGCTGGAAAAGGGTGGAATGCTCCCTCCGGGCTGGGAACACATTACTGCCTCGAGTGGAGGAGTTCAAGTATCTTGGGGTCTTGTTCACGAGTGAGGGAAGAATGGAGCAGGAGGTTGACAGATGGATCGGTGCGGAATCTGCAGGAATGCGGGCTCTGCAACAGTCCGTCGTGGTGAAGACAGAGCTGAGCCAAAATGTGAGGCTGTCAATTTACCAGTCGATCTACGTTCCTACCCTCACCTATGGCCATGAGCTTTTGGTAGTGACCAAAAGAGCAAGATTGCGGATACAAGCAGCCAAAATGAGTTTTCTCCACAGGGTGGCTGGACTTTCCCTTAGAAATAGGGTGAGGAGTTCAGTTATCTGGGAGAGACTCAGAGTAAAGTTGCTGCTCCTCCGCATTGAGAGGAGTCAGTTGAGGTGGTTTGGGCATCTGGTTAAGATGCCCCCCAGATGCCTCCCTGAGGGGGTGTTCCGGGGAATGTCCCACTGGGAGAAGGCCACGGGGCAGACCCAGGACACGCTGGAAGGATTATTTCTCCTGGCTGGCCTGGGAACGCCTCAGGGTGCTCCCAGAGGTGTTGGAGGAGGTGGCTGGGGAGAGGGAGGTCTGGGCTTCTCTGCTTAGGCTGCTGCCCCCGCGACCTGACCTCGGATAAGCGGTGGATAATGGATGGATGTTTAAATGGTTAGTGGTTTAATTCTTCCAAGACAAAAAACTTTGTTTTGTTTTGTTTCCTGAAAACTTTATCCATATGTTTTATGATCCTTCCCTTCTCTCTCATTTTTTTCAAAAACATTTTATTAACACAGTTTCTTCATGATGTATGTACATAGGTTTAAATAGAAGCATGTTAGCTGGTTAAGAAATCAAGCAATAATTAAAACCTAAATATTTTAGAAGTAAAATAGGCGACTAAGGATTAATCGTAACAAACACGTAAGAAACTGATTAAAGTGAAAAATTCTAGCCACTGCAGAGCTCCAGGCCCGCTATTGAGTACACCTGCCTTAAATAAAAATAGAAAGTAGAATTCTACTGCTTGTGTAAAGTAATATTCTTAATGACGACCAGCAAAACCTTATTAAAAGAAAACATATCACATCTTTATAGTTCTATATAGAAGCTACAAGAAATCAGCAGTAACTTACCAAAAACTGTATTTTTTATGATTATAAGAAATCAACAGTAACTTTCCAAACTGTATTTTGTTATGATTAAAAAGCATGAGACAAAGTGTACAGAAAAAAAAATTAAATTCTAAACTCAGTGAAATCTTGGAAATTAAATCTCTTAAGAATCTGTACTAAAGTCATTACTTTTTCAGTTTATCTTAATGACATTAATACAGATATAGTGAATAAGCTTGTGAAATTTGAAGATAAATCTTTGCATGTTTTGAAAAAGGCAGCATTAACTATAGACGTGAAAGTGACAACGGGAGGACCCAAAATGGATTTAGAGGTTCATGATTGCATATCCAAGCAATGCCAGAAGCAGTTCAAAGGAGCTAATAAAATGTTTGGTTATACTTTAAAATGTATTGAATATAAATCAGGGGACATTGTGTACAGACTCTATAATATGCTAGTCAGAAATCACCTGGAATTCTGTGTAAAGTTGTGCTAAGTGAAGTACAAGAAATGATAAAGCAGCAATAAATGATAATAGTAAGTGAGAAAACATCAGCCAAGTGCACCCAAGGATTAGAGTTCATGTCAAACTCTGAATATAATGAGTACAATTTGGGAATACATTTCATGTGTTTAAATGTATAAAATGCTAATGTCTGTCCATCATCATACACCCACAAACTAATGGACCTTGATCTTGATCTTCATCAAAGGTTTATGTTCTGGAAATTCAAAAATTTTTCAGGCTGCAACAACCGGGTAAGCATTTTACTGGTGGGAAGAAAAGTGTATTTTAATTAAAGCCTGGTACCCACATGCTCATATATTGATAATCTCATGGTACATACTGTATGTGTTCAGAATTTATAATTCACTGTAAGTTCTTACATTAGTAAAAATGGGTTGAGAGTTAACTGTTGCTTAAAGCCTTTTGTAACATTTCATTTTAGAACCATAAGTCCTTGTGTTTCACTAGCATTGTTTAATGTTAATAATGTTTTGATTTTAAATCGTTTTGTCATTCTTACGAGTATAGTTCTAGTAGTAGTAGTGGTACTCATAGTACTGCTTATTCATACAAGCAGTAATAGTATTGTCAAGTTTACAAAGTACAGTGAAATTTTTACTTGCATATTCAATTAATATGGAACACATTGCCTATCCCCGGTGCCATGATGATATACAAGAATGTATTAAAATACAGAACTACATTTTAGTCAACAGAAAACAAACATCAGCTTTCCTGCTGTACTCTTTTCTCTCCTTTCAAAGTTCCTATTACCTGAAAAAATTCTAGTAGAGTCAGCATAAGAATGATTTTGACTGAATCAGTAAAAATAGGTTAAGGTTTCAAATACTCATCACTAAAATGACTTGAATTTTACTTTTGATTCCCCTCAAATATCTGTTGCAAGTATTCTCTTTATCAGTGCATCTTAAAAGCTAACCTTTTATCTTGTTATGATCAGGCCCTTCAATAGTCTGTCACTGTCTCTCTCCCTGTGTCTCTCTGAACATACACACAGACACACACACACACACACACACACACACACTCACACACACACACACACACACTCACACACACACACACACACACACACACACACACACACACACACACATATACATGCAGTATATTGTATGTAGGTCAGCACAGTGGCGTAGTGGTAGCGCTGCTGCCTCACAGTTAGGAAACCTCGGTTCGCTTCCCGGGTCCTCCCTGTGTGGAGTTTGCATGTTCTCCCTGTGTCTGTGTGGGTTTCCTCACACAGTCCAAAGACATACAGGTTAGGTGCATTGGCGATCCTAAATTGTTCCTAGTGTGTGCTTGGGGTGTGTGTGTGTGTGTGTAACCTGCAGTGTGCTTGGGGTTTGTTCCTGCCTTGTGCCCTGTGTTGGCTGGGATTGGCTCCAGCAGACCCCGTGACCCTGTGTTAGGATATAGTGGGTTGGACAATGATTGAAATGACTGACTGATATTGTATGTACTGTGTGCATGTATGTATAGTTATCTACTGTACCTCTATACATTTACAGTGCAGGGTTTAGTGAGAAATAAAGTATTTTTCCCCAAATTGGAAAGTGAGGGTGCTTGTATCTTTCCTTCTGTTCTCATGGGGCAGCCATGTTGTGGTAACAACATTTGACACTAGTCAAATAAAATAGCAGGGTTGTTACATATGACAACATCTCACCATCATTATAAACTTTGGGGTGCCCACACAAACAACCTTCTAAGTTTGGACAAATGAAACTAATTATTTTCTTAAATATGTAGAGTAATGATAAGAAGTTAGTGTTGGCTCTTTTTAACTTGCTTTTATGAATTAGAGTATTGATTGCTGTTTAAAATTTTTGTGCTTGGTTTATTCATGTTTTGGTCTTTGCCTGACTAAAATACTACTGTTTGTTCCTAATAAATATTAAGTAAAACAAACTTAAATTAAGTTTTTTTGACTTGCTGTTTTCCAACTCAGTCATAATACTGACAGATTAATGCAAATAAAGCAGCCCACAAAAGAGAAAAGTAAATGGAAACCTAATGAGACCTTCAAAATTTTCCAAAGTTATCGATAAAGTTGATTCAGAAGAATTCATTCAAATAAACAGCAAATCATTTACTTTAGGACACAGTTAAGGGGAAGCGCAGAATCAAGTAGGTGAAGCGCAAAAACACCGACAAATTTCAAAACATATCTGAGTAAAATATTGAGAAAGCTTTTTATTAGTGAGATTGATGGAATGAAAGGACGAGCTTTGTTTACATAATGTATTATTCTGTTTTCTTTTTCCCTAATTTTAAGTTCAGTCTGAGTCTGCTGAATTAATCTATAATTTATATATTACTTTTCTATGATGTTTAATGGCCTTCAGTTCAGTTCAAAAAATGTGGTTAACAGAAGTGAATTTTGTCTCTTTGGTGTATCTGTTATAGCCGTGGAGTAATTCAATAAGCCATTATAGCTGATTTCAGTAAGCCATGCATAAATGTCTTGAAACCCTTGTGGTACATATTTGCGCTAATTCAAAGTCTTTTGCCTGCAGTTTACATAGTAATATTAATAGCAACAACAATAATAATACTGTAATTACGAACTTGCTAGAAATTACATGCATGTATCTTAATCTGTTTGTATTTATACAGCTCTGGTTAATTCTAATTTCACAGGAGCACAAGAAGTATTAAAGTAGCTGCATGCAGCTAGAGACCACATCAGTAAAGGAAACCAACAAGTGGTAAAGCATTACTTTTAAGCCAAATTCCATTTTAATTGTCCATTATTACTAAATGCAAATGTCTGCACTGAAGATAGCTTTGCTCATTAATTGCTGATTTAAATAAATATGCTACTAACATACTAATACATATATATATATATATAATATATGCTACTGCAATACAAATGTATTTAATGTCACTATTGATCTTTTCAGTCACTTAGAAACTAAACAAACACTCATTGAGAACTAGAATTAATACTAGACAGGGCTGGAATCAGCCAAATGCAGACAAAAGAAACTGATATCAGAAATAAAAGCCATCTTGGTTGCTAAAAAGTGCAGTTAACTTAAGAGGATACATCTTGCTGCTTTTTACAAAATGATGAGCATTTTTTGCAAATGATTATTGTCAGATAAATAAATAAAAGGTACCATGTGTGGAGCTTTTTTTTCATAATGTTATACATTGCTTAATGTTGGAATTTGAATTGGAGTCCTCTCCAGGATTAACTTCCTTCACTGAGCTCAGTGCTGCAATAAGTAGCTTTAGCTTCCAAAAGTGAATACCTTACAGTATATGTACATAGCTAATCGTGTTTCAACTTTTATAATAATAATAATAATAATAATAATAATAATAATAATAATAATAATAATAATAATAATAATAATA
>JANRMT010062807.1:64652544-64670094 GCA_026402145.1 Polypterus bichir lapradei | reverse complement strand
TTCACAGGTGACGATTTCAGTAGTGGACACTTTGATGTTTAGAAATGTTTAAACTCTCAAAAGCTGGATGTGAAGTTATCAATGAAACTGGTTGTATACTTACAACGCTTGACAGATGCCGAATGTCTCTTCAACACAAGTCCTACAAATACTGTCGTAACTGAAACAAACCATGAAACTCAAACCGATTATGACAGCAGCAATCCAAGCTGTGAGATTTGAAACAAGATTACTGTTCACATGGCCAACTGTACGTTGCATGCTCAAGAGTAAGCTCAGCGCACAGCTACAGCTTGGTCATATTGCAACTGGAGGGCCGAACTGACAACGTGGCATACAAAGAGATCTTTAACAAATAATTATTGGTATATTTTCCCTCAGTTTAAAAAGGTTTAATTTTCTTCTTAATAAAAATTTTAAGGCAGTACTTCACCGCTGCGAAGCGCGGGTATTTTGCTAGTATAATAATAAAAGGCAAAGCCCTCACTGACTCACTCACTCACTCACTCACTCACTCATCACTAATTCTCCAACTTCCTGTGTAGGTAGAAGGCTGAAATTTGGCAGGCACATTCCTTACAGCTTACTTACAAAAGTTAAGTAGGTTTCGTTTTGAAATTCTACGTGTAACGGTAATAACGGTCGACAACGTCCACCATTTTGAACTTTCTTATTTATGGCCCCATCTTCCCGAAATTTGGTAGGCGGCTTCCCTGTGCTAAACAAAACCGACGTACATACTTATTTCGGTGGTATGACGCCACTGTCGGCCGCCATATTGAACTTTCCAACGTCGCTAATTCTTCAACTTCCCGTGTAGGTAGAAGGCTGACCCAATCTTCACGAAATTTGGTAGGCGGCTTCCCTGCGCTAACCGAAACTGATGTACGTACTTATTTCGGTGGTATGACGCCATTGTCAGCCGCCATATTGAACTTTCCAACGTCACTAATTCTCCAACTTCCTGTGTAGGTAGAAGGCTGAAATTTGGCAGGCTCATTCCTTACAACTTACTTACAAAAGTTAACTTTCTTATTTATGGCCCCATCTTCACGAAATTTGGTAGGCGGCTTCCCTGTGCTAACAGAAACCAATGTACGTACTTATTTCGGTGGTATGACGCCACTGTCAGCCGCCATATTGAACTTTCCATCGGTCTTTGTTACTTATGGGCCCATCTTCAAGAAATTTGGTACGCGGGTTCCCATCGCTAACTGAATCATATTTACGTACATATATACGTCCATAGCCTGCAGCTCAGTCACCGTGTGAGGCGGTGTTGGGTCCCCCATCCTAACGCCTCCCACGTTGTTGGCTGCCTGCTTATATAGGGCCGTCTGTCGCTCCGGTCTCTACATTCCCTTCCTTGCTTCGCCACGGGATTCATGTCTCCCTGCTGATAACTACAGCCTTTTTATTTAATCCACGGCTTCTCTCCGCTGTTTTATTGTTCGTTTATTACGATTATAGTTATTGTGTAGGTATTTTAGACTTACTTTACGTTGTTCAGGTACCCATTTCCTTTATCGTTCCAACCATACCCCCATTAACATATCTATCGAGGTGATCACCATCGATCAAAGAACTGTCACTTACCGAGTGGTTTCCATGCCCGGAGATGGCACCTTTTCCATTCTCTTTGTTACATATTGCACGGCCATATCAGGCTCACTCTTGATATCCGGAGGAACATTGTGTCTTATGTATTGAATGACTGGGACAGGTTCAAGGTGTGGACTGATGATGGTACAGGAGATAATTATAATACACACAAGCACTATAAGAGTGAAATGCTTAAGCCCTTCACCTATGGTTCTGCATGTGAGTTGATGGCTGCCGCTGAATTGTTCAGTTGTCGCTTTCAAGTGTACCGAAATGGCGAAATATTTTACACCTTTCAACAACCGCCAATGCCTCTTAAACATCTTAGATTCACAAGTGACAATTTCAGTAATGGACATTTTGATGTTTATGAATGTTTTAACTCTCAAAAGTTGGATGTGAAATTATCGATGAAACCGGTTGTATGTTTACAACGCTTGACAGATGCCGAATGTCACTTCAACACAAGTCCTGCAAATACTGTCATAATTGAAACAAACCATGAAACTCAAACCGATTGTGACAGCAGCAATCCAAGCTGTGAGATTTGAAACAAGATTACTTTTCAAATGGCCAAACGTTGCATGCTCAAGAGTAAGCTCAGCGCACAGCTTGGTCATATTACAACTGGAGGGCCAAAATGACAATGTGGTATACAAAGAGATCCTTAACAAATAATTATTAGTATATTTTCCCTCAGTTTAAAAAGGTTTAAGTTTCTTCTTAATAAAAATTTTAAGGCAGTACTTCGCCGCTGCGAAGCGCGGGTATTTTGCTAGTATATATATATGTATGTATATTTTGCAGTATGAATGGCTGCTGTCTCATCATCCAAGTGGATGCTCCACATTGGTGGTGGTTGAAGTGGCTCCCCACTGTCTATGTTGAAAAAAGCACTTTGAATAATGAGAAAAGTAATATATAAATGTAAAGAATTATTATTATTCATTTCAAATACTTTAATTTCATAGGCCACTATCTTGATTTTCATTGTCATGAGTAGAATTCATGTTGGTAACAGCGATACAACTATCAGTGACAAAGTTTGACAAGTTGTGCATTGATATGTCTATTTTAGCAGCATTACAGTAGGTTGCGGTAAATTTTCCTCTGTGATTTCTTTGTACTTGGCTGTATCTATTTTGCTTTTGGTCTCTCAAAGACAAAGCATCCCCACAGCGTGATGCTGTCCTCACCATGCTTCATGGTAGCAATGGTATTGTCAGGATGACCTGCAGAGTAGAGCTTCTGCCAAACACAGCACTTAGCACTGCAACACATGAGGTCAGTTTGCTCTCATCAGATCACAAGATCTTTCACTTGGACTCTCAGGGTCCCTCATATGCATTTTGTCAAACAATTGAAAAGATTAAATATGAACTTCTTTTAACAGTGGCTTTTGCTTTGTCACTCTCCCAGCTGTATGTCAGACTATGATGTAGCATATCAACTGCTTTGTCTAGACTTCAATCTGACTGAATGCTTACATGCCTTTTATCCTTTGCATCATTTTCTTTCTGTAATTAGTCAGAAATCTAATCTTATATTGACTGTACATTTGTTATTAAGCCTGTAATAAATATTTTGATGCAAACTACTCTAAATATCTGTCTCAAACTTCAAATGTATCTTGCTTCTGTCTCCTTAGTTCACTTACCAATCATTAAAGTGTCAAATCAGTAACACTCTCCTGAGAAGTTAACAGTTTTATAATGGCTTTCTCACTAGCCTAAGACAGTTTTTTTTCTAATGACATAGGTTATGTCTTTTTCACACCATAATATGAAAAGCTTTCAGATATATTTTTAGTAAAAGCCCTAATTTGTTATGTAAATTGTATGCTCAACCAAAGCTAGAAGACAAAACCTCCTTTTAATAAAACTGAACAAAAGTCATTTTTACTAATGCAGGTCAGATTTCACAGACACACTGTGTCTGTATACAGTTTAATTCTGCTGGGTAGAAACATAATCAGCTACACTACAAAATTAATCATTCACTACTTTCTCCACAAATTACAGAAATTTCTGTGACGATCATGAGAATTAATTGTGAATTCTTTTCTTCACCAGTTATTTTTGGTTGATTGCACTGATACTCCCAGAGCTATAAATGCCTATTTTATCTTAATTTAACACCCCAGAACTCACTGCTTGAATAGCCATCTATTTGCAGCTAACACCTAGGGCCAAAAAATAAATGCACTTGTGATAGCATCAGAATTATGGCTTCTACTTGTGCCTAAAAAAGAAAATAACACTTCTTCATAAACAAATATGGAAATATACAACACAGAGTTCTGATGCATGGTGTAACCTATTGACTCCAGGCAATCAAAAAGGTTTGGGGCAGCCACCCGTATAATATGATGCTGGCTGCAAAAGGTTAGTATTGAGTGATTTATTTACAAAACTGAGTCCAAAACAGAACTGAGTATGCGGAAGTAAGATGGTGGTCTTAAGGGCTGGTGGACGAATTGATGTAATCTATGCCTGAACCAGAAGTGACATCATCAGAGGCAACACAACCAGAAGTGATGTCATCAGAGGCACCAGAACCGGAAGTAACATCATCAGCGGTGCCAGAAACTGGCAGGAATTCCTGAGAATTGTCTGCACGGAACAGAGAGAGACAGTCAGCACACTCTGCCACCCCCTGGTCTGATGTAGTATTACAATCACTCAACCCTTTATCTACCTCCTAATCACACATGTGTAAGTATTTACATCATTTACTTAACCAAACTTTGGCATAAAATTGTTCCATTTCATGGAATACTCTTGTAAAATGTTCCCTTTATTGCTACGTGACACACCTTGTACTGGTGTGTTGGGTATTGTATGAATGTTGCTAAATACAAATAAAATTGATTTGTCCTGACCAGAGCAGATTGCTGTGCTTTAATTTACATCTGTAATGTTGCCTTAAATTTATTTATTTTTTTTATTTATTTTTTTATTAATTTTATTACAATCCATACAAAGCAATCAAGTTTTTACAAAGAGTCAAATTAAGAACAGATCGATCCCCACCCCTGAGAGAGAGAGCAAACCAAACGGCGTTAAATTTAAGGCTTGGAGACATACCTAAATTAATAAATTCTCTGTGCTTTATGAACTTATTTTAAAATATTACTGATTAGATCCTGCCATGTTTTGAAAAAAGTCTGTACGAATCCTCTAACTGAGTATTTGATTTTTTCCAATTTCAAATAATATAACACATCGGTTTCCCACTGACTTAAAAGAGGAGAGTTTGGGTTCTTCCAGTTTATGAGAATAAGTCTATGTGCCAAAAGTGTAGTGAATGCAATCACAATTTGTTTGTCTTTCTCCGCTTTAAATCCATCTGGAAGAACCCCAAACACAGCTGTTAATGGGTTAGGAGGGATTGTGAGACCAAGGCTGTCTGAAAGGTAATTAAAAATTTTGGTCCAGAATAATGTTAATTTGGTGCAAGCCCAGAACATGTGATCCAGTGAGGCTGGGACTTGGTTGCAGCGTTCGCAGGTTGGATCATTCCCTGGAAACATTTTGGAGAGTTTTAGTCGAGACAGATGTGCTCGATATATAATTTTGAGTTGTATAATTGTATGCTTTGTGCATATGGAGCTCGAGTGAATTCTCTGCATTGCTACTTTCCACTCCTTTTCTGATATATGTTGCCTTAAATTTAAATACTACCTAATCTACCTTTTTTCTTACAAGATGTAGAAAATGTGTATGACCATCCAACTTACAGAGAAAACTTGGGGGCTGCTGGCAGGATTTGCACTCCAGGCACCATAAAAAAACTCACGCTGTTCTAGTGTGGTACTGAGGTGTCACCTAATGCACTCAGATCCCAATCCAGGTGGCTCATCATGTGGGTGTTGTGGCAATGCGCTATCAGCATGTGCTCCTAACCCTCTCTATGTACTGTAAATGGACAAACCAAGGAGAGACATTACATCATAAATGCATGGCTGTAGAAGAATGTCAAAAGCACTGTACTGTACTTACTCTGCCATTTTTCCTGCAATGGGAATGTGCTATGTTGAAAGCAGTTGAAAGATTATTAAAAAGTAGACTAGCAGAAAACCTAACCAAAGTATTAAAAGAAATGAAGGAAACAAAGTATACTGGATGCCAACTGTGTCTTTAAGATGGGTTCCTCAGAAAGGATTCTGAGCACAGCTGGAAGCTGGTTTAGGTCTGAAGAGGATATTATTGTCTCTGGACTAAGTACAGAGAACTGAAAAGCATGAGATTGAAATGGGCTCTACATTAAAAATAAATCCAGTAATTATGTTGTTTAGCTTATCGTTAATATTTTTAAACATTTGTTTTCTATATTTTCATATTATTTAAAGACATATTGGTGAATAATGTATAAATGTATGAAATCCAAAAACCGAGTAGGTAAAATAATGTGAGTTTTACACCATGATTAATATCAGAATACTGAAAAGGCATAGAAACATTTGGATGATAATAAGATACAAATGTCAAATTTTTAGTTCATCAAATTTATGATGCATTTACTTAAGCTCATACTGCCAAGTATCAGTACATCAGCGTAACACCACTTCTAGCTTATTAAGAATAAACTATGGCTAAGACTTGTTCAGTACGTAAATAACAAGCAATTCAGAGAAATGAAACAACATTAATCTTACACTACATGTGTATCTTTTGCTGCTGACAACAAGCAATTCAACACATCAGGTAATGTGCTGCACATCTGCCTACCTTCTGTAGACAGAAGCAATATGTGTGCATGCAATCATTTAATATAAAAATGAAATATATAAAATGTATTAATAATGAGTACATACAGTATATATATATATACAGTATATATATATATATACAGTATATATATATATATATATATATATACAGTATACATATATATATATATATATATATATATATATATATATATATATATATAGCAGTATGAATGCCTGCTGTTGCATCATCCAAATGGATGCTGCACATTGGTGGTGGTTGAAGTGGCTACTCACTGTCTATGTAAAGCACTTTGAGTGATGAGAAGAGTGCTATATAAATGTAAAGAATTATTATTATTAATTTCCAATACTTTATATATTGCAGTATGAAGTATACAGTACATTTTACATTTTGGAATCTAGTTGTAAGATGAAAAAAATAAAGGAGTAAAATTAATCAGGAATTTTCAAGAACATAACAATAATGGGCAAATAAAATTAATGTAGTAATAGACTATAAAAACAAAGCAAAAGTCATACCAGGTATGCATTACTGAAAAACATAAGGGTTATTAGACAAAATCTATACAGGATTACAGTTAAGATAGGAAAGGCACTTTTCCCCAAAACCTAGAAGATATTTAGGTTTTTAAAACTTTTTAAAAGTGGGATTTTTACTGTTTTTTTTTTCTTTTTTTATTTTGTTTTAGCATTTTGTTTCCTCTCCACATCATGCCTTGATGATGTCATTGGGTACAGCACCAACTTAACATTACCATAACACAAATGTCCACACAATCACATGGGTGCAATTATTTTCTCTAAATCAGCACCTTTGAAATAGTAAGCAACTTTTGTTTGTTTTTGTTTTAAGAGAGCTTTTATCACCCAGGCAGAGTTTAAATATCTGAGGGTTATGGTTATTATGATTATACTGTATGTCAGAAGCACTGACCTCTGCAATAATGAAATCATTTAAATGTCTGATTCTTCTGTATCTAAAAACTGTCACAGATTCTCTCTTGGTCAACTTCAGTTTGCTCACCATGCCAACAGGTCAGTTGAACATGCAGTGAACATGGCTCTCTACTAAATCTTGCAGAATTTAGACTATCCAGCTACTTATGCCAGGATCCTATTTGTGGATTTCTGTTCTATGTTTAATAAATCACATCAAAGCTTCTCCACAGCAAACTTCTCAGTATGAATGTGAACTACCCCACATCTCCAGATCTCTGACTTTCCAAGTAGCACACATTAGACAGTGATGATGGGCAAATATCAATTAAGGCTCCTTGATCCTAAGCACATTGTCCCCTCATGGCTGTGTTCTGCCTCCTGTCCTATTCTCTCTATATAAGAATGACTGCACATCCAGTGACTCAACTTTTAAATTGCTGAAGTTTGCTGATGACACCACCCTGATTGGCCTATTCCCAAATAGGGATGAGGTGCCATATCAGAGAGAGGTGGATTGGTTGGTCAGTCGGTGAACCCTCAACAATCTTAACTTGAATTCCTTGAAAACTGAAGTAGAAAAGAATTTTAGGAGACACTCCTCACCTCCTACCCCTCTAGTTATAAATGAGGTCACTGTCAACTGGGTATAATCATTTTAAGTTTCTGGCACACCTATCACTCACAATTTGTAATAGGATGGAACCATAACTGGTCTTATCAAAAAGGCTCAACAGCAGAATTTTTTTCTCCATCAACTTAAAAGGTCTAACCTGTCCCAATAGGCTATATGCACACTCTTTTACAGATTCTACATCAGCCAGCGGACTAGCTATGGTGTTTTTCACCCAATTCCTTCAAGA
Organism: Polypterus bichir lapradei; assembly: GCA_026402145.1. Taxonomy (NCBI): domain Eukaryota; kingdom Metazoa; phylum Chordata; class Cladistia; order Polypteriformes; family Polypteridae; genus Polypterus; species Polypterus bichir. The sequence goes on along the minus strand of JANRMT010062807.1, from coordinate 64,661,958 downwards.
TGTGTCCAGACCTAGGGTAAATGACGTAAGTCATATTATTCAAACATTGTGTCAAATGTCAGGAATTAAAAAGGAGAAGGGCTTTAAAGTATATGTTTCAAGCTACATTAACAATTTCGAAGGTAAGATCTAGACATATTAACATGCTTGTGTCCCACCCAAGGCTAATGTTAGTCATTAAACTTTATTAGTCATTAAACTTTATTCAGTGACAGGTGAAAATGTATGTAAGCCTAATATATAAGTCTGTTGGACTTCTTATCCTGTAAAAAAAGTGAATGTCTCTAAGACAGCAAAACGATGAATGACAAACTGCCACTTCATTGTAAGAGACTCAATTTGTTTTCTCAGATGGACAATCTTCTCTCTGAGAGACATGTTTTCATGAAAGGCTAGGTCAACAACTGCTGGATCCAGAGCTGAAACGTAGTTTTGAAGATTTTTTTCAGCCTCCTCCTCACCCAGTGTGTAATCCTGCGATGATCGCTTTCTCCTCTACCAAACCCCTGGTCTTGAAAGTGGGATATAGAAATTGTACCACTCAAACAATATAGGAATCATTCCCTTCTTCAATAGTTACCACCCTGCCTCACATCCTGGCTTGTGAAAATTCTCTTTTTTAAAATGCCAGCGACAAACTCAGGTATGGGGACTAACCATAAAGCTCTCCCTCCAGATCGGACAGGGATGTATGAAAACTAAGTACCTTGTTGTACTTACTGGAAGCTCAGCATAAGGGTACACAACAATGTTCAGCTGAGACCTATCTGTTGTTGTTAACAAAGGTGTAAATCAGAGTTGGGCTGACACCTTTGCAGAGACTCCTTCTGACAAAAAGGCACCTAAATGGGCATTCATTTTAGGTTAGTGACCGCAAACTGAACCTGACTGTATTTAATGGACAAAAATGTCCATAAATGGGCAGTGGTTCTCTAACTCGAACACACCTTGATCCAATAACCGAAGGTTACACCTTTCTTTAAAATTATCTGTGTACATCTCTCTGAAATCTAAGCTGCTGATCTTTTCTTTTTGGGGAGATAAGCTCACAATGCACTCTTTTTGGGATAACAAAGCTGAAAATCTGTTCTGTTTGTGAGCTGAAAGCTGACGAGCAACTCTCTTTGGGATGAGAAGTCATCCAGTCTCTGTGGAGCAAAGAGTTCATAAACCTTCTTTGGCTTGAAAGATACTCTCCATAGTGCCTTGGAGCTGGACAACCTGAAAGAGTACTAAGATCCACTCTGCCAAGCCCAGCCCTTGTACTTTGGAAGCACACCAGGCTTTTGTTAAGATAAAGTCTTTGTTCACTAGTGCTCCCATCTTGAGACACACTGGCCCCTCCAATCAGATTATTTTAAAAGAAGACATACCCAGTTTTGGTGTCGGAGCAGTACTTTCTCAAAAATATTCTGTTCAAGATTTAGTTGACCCATGTTTGTTTTTCTCGAACAAATTATCCCCCTCAGAAGAGAACTATGATGTGTGGAATTTAAAAATTCTAGCCATAAAAGCAACTTTAGAAAAAAGAAGACCCTGGCTGAAGAGGTAAAATACCCATTCCTCATTTACACTGACCACAAGAACTGAATGTATTTGAAATCTGCTAAAGGAATGAAGGATCAGTAAGCTAGATCATAATTTCTTAAATTATAGGTTGTGACCTAAAATGGATTGTGGGTTGCCGCCTTTTGGGTTGCTGAAGGTTTCTGATTCCCTTTTGTATTTATTTTGCAAAGTGTCTTGTGTTGAGTTGCTGCAAGCAACTGACATTGCTCCACTATGTTGACAGTGATTCTTCAAATGGGAATTATTATTGTTGGCTGCAATTCTCCTTCTGACTGACACCACAGACTGAGTCTTGAAGACATTAAAAAGGGAAAGATTGGATCAGGAGAAAACAAGTCTAAGAAACACTAAACTAGATGGGTGTTGTTTTTTAGTATTTCAATTTTGAAATTCTCTATCACTTATGTAGAAAGAATGACAAAGTGGATTCTTTGTTATGAATTTTCGAGCCTTATGAAAGTCCAGGTGAACCAGAGCCAATCTAACCATCTGGTAAAAAACTAGGAGCTACTATCTCGCCCTCAGACCCACCTCTTTAAGACTAAATTCAGGCAGTCCATTCCTCTTTCTCCTCCTGTGTTAAATTACCACCTTGGTTATATAGTATTCCAACTTGGTTTATTGTTTTCCTGCACACATGCACAACAAATTCTGGATTGGACTCAGAGCAGTAACATGTTTGAACATCCAGGAGTTTCTCAGACATTGTTCATACTTAAATGATATTTTAATGATGATTTTTCTTAAACATCATGTTAGTTCAGTTATTGTTAGTTTACATGGATTTCCTCAGTCAACAATTTCAGTCCATGGACCATAATTTGTGTCCCATTTTTGGTAATTTGTTTGTGAACATATGGGCTATTTTGTAAACCTACTTTCTGGATATTATCCAGAGACCAGTGGTCAGATGGTGAGGACAAATCTGGACTTGAAGAAATGTCTCTGTTGTACAGTTAATTTGAATTATAATGATTGGAGTGATTTTTTTACCCTTAGCTGAATCTGCCAGAAATATTCCTTATAGCTCAGCAAGTAAGATTTCACCTTTTGAATGTCTAGAAGTTTTTCAGCCTCATCCATTAGATTTGTTTTCTACCTTTTTGTTGGTACCCAGTGTAACTGATTATCATAAGAATGTATGGTCTACTTGTTGATTGGTTTGGGAGAACCTTAACATGGTTGGTGACTCTGCAAAGCAATTTGCAGACTGCAGAGGAGAGCCACTCCTATGTTTAAAGCTGAGCAGAGAATGGGGCTTGCCACTTGGGATACCCACCTAAAATTTTATAATTTTATAACATTATTTTCAACACCATTGTGTTTTTCCAAAGAGTGTCACCTTTTTGACGGTTTTGTAACACTTGTTACCATAGTAAAACATCCCTTAATGCTTTGAGATGGTCTGATGTCATCATTAGTACGACAATATAAAATTCAAACAGCATGCTCTTTTTTTGGTGAAATTGAGGGATGAGGTTTTTGCTCTGTACTTCAATTTTGGGTTAGTGTTTCTGGTTTTGTTGTTTGTCTCTTTGATCTCTGGTTTTGACCTTTGCCTTTGTGTGTGTTTTTTTTTCCTTGTCTTTTCTCCTGGTCCTTCCTTTTAAAATTTTCCCGACTTTAGTCGGAACACATGACTATCTTTGTAGTTAGGTACAAGACAGGAAAAACCTTGGAACTTGGAAATGATTCCAGTTAATCAGTAACCAGAATTTTTAAATTAACCAGGTCTAAGTAAGTAACTATATCAATTTGAGTTTTGATAGAATGGCATGAATCTAGTGTTAGTTCTTGCCTTGTGCCCAGCACTAGGCTTCATTTTTCAGAACTAGATTAAAAAGTATCTTCTATAGCATTAGTTTGTGTGGATCGACAGTGCATATTAATCTACCACTGGGTAATGGAGAACCAGGCAGAAATTCAATAGAACATTCATAAAAGTGATGAGATAAGAGGGTTAGTTCAACTTTTAACCCTACACCACATGCACAACTCTTAACCAAAGTCATCTTCTTGGTCCATTTCATTCTAAACGAAAGCAGAGAAATGCACTGTAAAATAAAAGTAAGAATTAAAAAAAAAAAATCAACTTATTTTAACACGACACATATGGTATACATTCAATAGCAGATACCCCTGTTGACCTGTGATAAATAAATGTTCTGTGGAATTAGTCATTGGAAACTGTTAGTAGACACTCTGGTGGGTGTTTTGGCAACAGGGCAGGTGGCTTTGGTAGCAATCCCACAACCTCGGTATAACAAGGTCCATGGCAAGGACAGATGCCATCCAGTCCTGGAAGAAGAACGTGCAGGTGTGAAGGAGGGGCAAACCAGCAATATGGTGGGCCTGTGGTAGCAGGGAGCATGGACAAGGTGAAAGGGGGTGCTGGAGAGGAAATTATCTTCGGGTGACATCTGGCAGGCTGAACCACAGTGCTTAGCATGGGCTCATCACCTATGGGAGGGGCCAAGGAGGTCAGGTGCATTGTGAGTTGGGCTGTGGCCAAAGGCAGGGACCTTGGCGGTCCGATCCTCGGCTACAGAAGCTGGATCTTGGGACATGGAATGTCACCTCTCTGAAGGGGAAGGAGCCTGAGCTAGTGCGCAAGGTTCCAGCTAGATATAGTCGGGCTCACCTCGACACACAGCTTGGACTCTGGAACTAATCTCCTTGAGAGGGGCTGGACTCTCTACCACTCTGGACTTGCCCCCAGTCAGAGGCGCCGGGCGGGTGTGGGCATACTTATTGCCCCCGACTTGGAACCTGTTCATTCGGGTTTACCCTGGTGGACAAGAGGGTAGCCTCCCTCCGCCTTCAGGTGGGGGGACGGGTCCTAACTGTTGTTTGTGCATATGCGCCGAACAGCAGTTTGGAGTACCCACCTTTATTGGAGTCCCTGGAGGGGGTACTAGAGGGCATAACTTCTGGAGACTCCCTTGTTCTACAGGGAGACTTCAATGCTCACGTGGGCAATGACAGTGAGACCTGAAAGGGAATGATTGGGAGGAATGGCCCCCCTGATCTGAACCCGAGCGGTGTTTTGTTATTGGACTTCTGTGCACGCCGTGGATTGTCCATAAGGAACACCATGTTCAAGCATAGGGGTGTTCATATGTGCCCTTGGCACCAGGACACCCTAGGCCTCAGTTCGATGATCGACTTTGTGGTCGTGTTGTCGGACTTGCGGCCACATGTCTTGGACACTCTGGTGAAGAGAGGAGCGGAGCTGTCAACTGATCACCACATGGTGGTGAGTTGGCTTCGATGGTGGGGGAGGATGTCGGTCAGGCCCGGTAGGCCCAAACGTGTTGTAAGGGTCTGCTGAGAACGTTTGGCAGAGTCCCCTGTCAGAAGTAGCTTCAACTCCCACCTCTGGCAGAACTTCAACCACGTCCCGAGGGAGGTGGGGGATATTGAGTCCAAATGGGCCATGTTCCGTGCCTCTATTGTTGAAGTGGCTGACCGGAGCTGTGGGCGTAAGGTGGTCGGTGCCTATCGTGGTGGCAATCCCCGAACCCGTTGGTGGACACCAGCGGTGAGGGATGCCGTCAAGCTGAAGAAGGAGTCCTACAGGACCCTTTTGCCCAGTGGGACTCTGGAAGCAGCTAATAGGTACTGACAGGCCAAAGCGGAATGCAGCTTCGGCGGTTGCTGAGGCAAAAACTTGGGCGTGGGAGGAGTTTGGGGAGGCCATGTAGAATGACTTTTAGACGGCTTTGAGGAGATTCTGGTCCACCATCCGGTATCTCAGGTGGGGGAAGCACTGCAGTGTCAACACTGTATATGGTGGGGATGGTGCGCTGCTGACCTCGACTCGGGACGTTGTGGGTCGGTGGGGTGAATACTTCGAAGACCTCCTCAATCCCACTAACATGCCTTCCAATGATGAAGCAGAGCCTGGGGACTCGGAGGTGGGCTTCCCCATCTCTGGGACTGAGGTCACCGAGGTGGTCAAAAAACTCTTTGGTGGCAGGGCCCCAGGGGTGGATGAGATACGCCCGGAGTTCCTCAAGGCTCTGCATGTTGTAGGACTGTCTTGGTTGACACGCTTCTGCAACATCGCATGGACTTCGGGAATAGTGCCTCTGGATTGGCAGAAGGGGTGGTGGTCCCCCTCTTTAAGAAGGGGGGCCGGAGAGTGTGTTCCAGCTATAGAAGGATCACACTTTACAGCCTCCCTTGAAAAGTCTATTTGGGGGTCCTGGAGATGAGGGTCCGGCAGATAGTCGAACCTCGGATTCAGGAGGAACAGTGTGATTTTCGTCCTTCGTCGTGGAACAGTGGACCAGCTCTACACCCTTAGCAGAGTCCTGGAGGGTGCATGGGAGTTTGCTCAACCAGTCTACATGTGTTTTGTGGACTTGGAAAAGGCATTCAACCGTGTCCCTCGGGGAATCCTGTGGTGGGTACTCTGAGAGTATGGTGTACTGGACTCCCTGATAAGGGCTGTTCGGTCCCTGTACAACCGGTGTCAGAGCTTGGTCCGCATTGCCGGCAGTAAGTCAAACCCGTTTCCGGTGAGAGATGGACTCTGTCAGGGCTGCCCTTTGTCACCGATTCTGTTCATAACCTTTATGGACAGAATTTCTAGGCACAGCCAGGGCGTTGAGGGGGTCCGGTTTGGTGGACTCAGGATTGGGTCACTGCTTTTTGCAGATGATGTTGTCCTGTTTGCTTCATCAGGCCATGATCTTCAGCTCTCTCTGAATCAGTTCGCAGCTGCGTGTGAAGCGGCTGGGATGGGAATCAGCACTTCCAAATCCGAGACCATGGTCCTCAGCCAGAAAAGGGTGGAGTGCCCTCTCAGGGTTGGGAGTGAGATTCTGCCCTAAGTGGAGGAGTTCAAGTATCTCGGAATCTTGTTCATGAGTGAGGGAAGAATGGAGTGTGAGATTGACAGGTGGATCGGTGCGGCATCCGCAGTGATGCGGGCTCTGCATTGGTCTGTCATGGTGAAAAAGGAGCTGAGCCGTAATGCAGAGCTTTCAATTTACCAGTCGATCTACGTTCCTACCCTCACCTGTGGTCATGAGCTATGGGTAGTGACCGAAAGAACGAGATTGCGAATACAAGCGGCTGAAATGAGTTCCTCCGCAGGGTGTCTGGGCTTTCCGTTAAAGACAGGGTGAGAAGCTCAGTCATCCAGGAGAGGCTCAGAGTAGAGCCACTGCTCCTCCACATCGAGAGGAGTCAGAAGAGGTGGCTCGGGCATCTGATCAGGATGCCTCCTGGATGCCTTCCTGGTGAGGTGTTCCGGGCACGTCTAACCAGGAGGAGGCCCCGGGGGAGATCCAGGACATGTTGGAGGGACTATGTCTCTTAGCTGGCCTGGGAACGCCTCGGGATTTACCCGGAAGAGCTAGAAGAATTGGCCGGGGAGAGGGAAGTCTGGGTATCTCTGCTCAAGCTGCTGCCCCCGTGACCCGATCTCGGATAAGCGGAAGAGGATGGATGGATGGATGGATGAACCACAGTGTATCAAGTACATGGTTCAACCTGTGTATGATGTCCTACGCAGCCCAGCAAATCTACATACCTGGGGAAAGACTGAGTCTCCAGTATGTCCTTTCTGCACTGGAAAGGGCTCACTGGAGCACATCCTCCATAGCTGCACTGTAGCCCTCAGTGAGGGACGCTACCATTGGCGGCATGACCAGGTGCTCAAGTCAGTGGCAGAGGCCATCTCTAGAGCCATGGCAAATAACAAGATCATCCGCAGCCAGAGGGGCATCACCTTTGTCAAGGCAGGATAGCAGCCTCAGCCACAGCCTTCAGTAGTAGCCGGCCTGCTCACCTCACCATTGGACTTGGAACTGCTAGTACACTTGGGCAGACAGCTCAAGTTCCACGTTACACCAGCTTCTTTGGGGCCAGACATGTTGTTAACATCTGCCTCTTTAAAGCAGGTGCTTTTAGTGGAGTTGACAGTCCTTTGTTAAGACCACATTGAAGAGGCTAATGAACAAAAGCGATCCAAGTACCATGGGTTGATGGACCAGTGCGGGAAGAATGGCCGGAATGCTCGTTGTGAGCCAATTGAGTTGAGGTGTAGAGGCTTTGCTGCCCACTCTTTATGCAAGGTCTACACTCTGCTTAGAATCACAGGAGCTGCAAAAATGAGAGACATTTAGTCCACCATAGAGGCTACAGAGAGGGCCTCCAGGTGGCTTTGGATCAGGAAGTCTGAATTGTGGGCTATTGCTGCTGGGACACAAGTCAGGGCCTGATCAACCTTGGCTGGGTCATCTGAGCGAGGGTGTCTGATGTTGTGAGACCCTAAACTCCTGATGACCTCAAGAAACATCACTGATGATGTGTCCCAGTGCATCCTTGGATGTACTGTATCTTAAAACTAAACAAAAATTAATGTAGATTGGTCAACATTTAATAAGTAATGTTTAAAATAAAATACTTTTTAAAAGTCTGTTTGTGGTAGTAGGGTGCTGTCAGCCATTATGGATGCAATGAAAAGTCAAGAAAAATGGCACCTTTTAATGGCTAACTGAACAGATAACAATATGAAAGCTTTTGAGGCAGGTAAGGCCCCTTCTTCAGGCAAGATGTAATCCTTCATCTTGCCTGAAGAAGGTGCCTTAGCTACCTCGAAAGCTTTTGTATTGTAATCTGTTCAGTTAGCCAGTAAAAGATGTCATTTTGCTTAACTTGTCTTTAAAAGTCTGTTTGAAAATAAATTAAACACAGAAGTAAATAGGTGAGGGCTTCCAAACTGGAGTGCCCCAATTAATGCTGTCTGCCAGACAGAAACCTTAAAAAATTTTTTAACAAAAAGGTAAGCCTCCATTACTCAGTGTTCTCAGCTGATACTATCTTGATTGGTGTTTTGGACTAAATCCTGTGGAAACCCAAAGGGCTTGAATTACTGGCAGAGCAGAGGCAAGATCAGCTCTTCTGGAGTGTTATCCTCATGGCTGAAGAGGAAGAGAGCTGACAGTAACTTTGTGGTGCCAACCCATTATTCTTATCCACTAAGATTTAAATTGGCCCTTCGCATATGACAGGATATTAAGTTTTAAGTAAGGGAGTTATACCCACTAATCATGGTGTGGGAAAGTGGTGATATTTCACTGTACCCTGTACACATTACAATACCCTTATAAACATGTTAACATTAAAAAAGTGATAAAACTACAATGAAATATTTCTGCACTTTAAATTTCTTTCAGTTGTTGTATAATATATATTCTGCTGCAATTAAATCTTTACTGCAAACACTACAACAATTGTACTTCAGAAGTTTCATGTGACACATTCGTCTCTAAAAAACAGGCATAGCCAGGTCTACCCTTGAAATTAAACTGAATTGCACAGTGTAGCACAATTTGTATTTTAGAGATGCTAGTACTATTTTTGTTTATATAACAGTATTGCTGATTACTGCAACACATAACTTTTATGTGTGTTTGTAATGGCCGAAAGAAGCAAACAATCAATACAGTTTTACTGCCTTAGCTAAGTTCCATGTGAGGCAATATAATTCACCATATGTTACAGAACTGGAATCAATATATTGTTTACTTTTAAGTTTACAAGAAAAGGTAATGCTGACATTTTTTACACTTGCACATTCATACCAGTGTTTGCAGCATATAAATAATTGTGTTCTTGGGCTCATTTTTCTTTCAGTCATTCTAGACACACTAATGTGATTTTATGTTTAGCCGGTTCTCCATTTTTACTGACCTGTGTCAGATGGGATGCTTAATTAAAGAAGGGCTAGCTGTATTGTACCCCACGTATTGTTGTTCACTGTTTGTCTATTATAATCTTTGTGTATGGGTATTTCAAAAATCTGAAACTCCAGCCCATTGCAGGGTGTAT
>JANRMT010062807.1:64600031-64651503 GCA_026402145.1 Polypterus bichir lapradei | reverse complement strand
TATATATATATATATATATATATATATATAGATATATGTATATATATATATATATATATATAGATAGATATGACAACAACACTCATATCAATGACAAAACAATTACATTAACAATCAAGTTACGTTATTTTTTAAATTTTTCCTTTTCTTTTTCATAACTTCTTTAACACAGTACTTCTCCGCTGCGAAGCGCGGGTATTCTGCTAGTTAAAAATAAAACTGATCTTTACACATCATTGGGTCGGGTTGTTGTCCATTACAATTGCTTACCAGGAAATACAGAATTTACAGGACCTCAAAATATATTTTATAACAATTCCTTAAATACACACCACAATTACAAAAAACAAAGAAAACTTCTGACTTGGCTAAAGATAAAGGAGCAGATATGGTGACAGTGAGGTATGATAAAGGCATATTGCCATCATTATGAAAGAGCCCCTAAAAGCATTTTTTATAACATTCTGCTGAATAGTTCATTGGCTAAAGTGCTAGTATGTCAGAAGGAGGATGTCCTGCATTGTTCATAATGGCACTCAGTTTTGTTTTAATTCTCTCCTTTGCCACTACCTCCAGTGGAACCAGAGTGCTTCCTATAACTGAGCTTGTCCTTTTAATTAACTTGTTGATATGGTGGGCTTCTCTTGAAGTGGTATTACCAGCCCAGAGCCCCACAGCACAGAAAATTGCACTGACCATCACAGAGTTGTAGAATATGTAAAGAATGCCAACACCCATCTTATAAGATTACAGTCTTCTAAGAAAAAAACAGTTTGTTCTGCTCTTTTTTATAAATTTCCTCTGTGATACCAGACTGCTCCAGCTTGTCACAGATGTTTAAACACCAAAGTACTTATACCAGGATACCATCTGCTCACTGAGTAGTGATCTGATGTAGTAGTTCTTTGTGTAGTTAAAGTCAATAATCAGTTCCTTGGTTTTGATGATATTAAGGTGCTGACAAACAAAGTTCTCCACCTGACTCCTGTAATCTGTCTTAACCCCCTTGTCATACATCCCATAATTGCAGAATCATCTAAAAAGCATAGATACTGTACAGGGCAAGGTACTGCCATTTAAAATAGGCTATGCACAATGACACACAGTCACTAAGTAGTCATCTAAAACAACATGCTGTGACCATGAAACTAACCTCTAGAAAATGCTAAAAAAATTAAAAAATAATATTGTTAAAAATAAAAATAGAACATTAGACAATAAAAATAATCTATACTAATAAAAGGCAAAGCCCTCACTGACTGACTGACTGACTCACTGACTGACTGACTCATCACTAATTCTCCAACTTAAGCAGGTTTCATTTCGAAATTCTACACGTAACGGTCATAACGGATGACAACGTCCGCCATGTTGAACTTTCTTATTTATGGCCCCATCTTCACAAAATTTGGTAGGCGGCTTCCCTGCGCTAACCGAAACCAATGTACTTACTAATTTCGGTGGTATGATGCCACTGTCGGCCGCCATATTGAACTTTTCAATGGTCTTTGTTACTTATGGGCACATCTTCAAGAAATTTGGTACGCGGGTTCCCACCGCTAACTGAATCCTACTTACATGCATATATACGTCCTATGACAGATTAGGCAGATTAGATCGCTCCCTTGAACCCCTGTCCAAGACTCCAGACACCAGATAAAAGTCCAAATGATGACTTTATTTAAATGCCACAGTGCACAAAGCACTCTCTCCTCCACTATACTCATATAAATACTAATCACAATAACCATAAACAATCCTCCGATTCCCAGACACGTTGCCCTCCTACCACCCAGCTCAGCTCGCCGTCTGGGAGCTCCCACAGTCCTTTTATCCGGAAGTGTTTCCAATCCCCAGTCCACGTGATTCTTTATCACTTCCGGGTCAGGCACATGCCTTCTTCTCATCCCGGAAGCACGTCACTCTTCCTTTGACGCACTTCCGGGTTATAGGGCACAAATGAGTCTTCGGCCCTCCCTGCAGCTCCTTCTCCTATGAAAACTACATAGTCCATGGCTCCCTGCTGGTCTTCGGGGCACCTCCATACTGCAGGGAGGGCTCCATCTGGCGGCCTGGGGGTATTGGTTGGGATAGCAAGCCGGCCAAAGACCACAATCCATAGCCTGCAGCTCGGTCACCTTGTGAGGCGGCGTTGGGTCCCCCATCCCAACGCCTCCCACATTGTTGGCTGCCTGCCTACATAAGGCCACCGTCGCTCCGGTCTCTACATTCCCTTCTTTGCTTCGCCACGGGATTCACGTCTCCCTGCTGATAACTACAGCCTTTTTATTTAATCCACGGCTTCTCCACCTGTTTTATTGATCGTTTATTACGATTATAGTTATTGTGTAGGTATTTTAGACTTACTTTACATTGTTCAGGTACCCATTTCCTTTATCGTTCCAACCGTACCCCCATTAACATGTCTATCGAGGTGATCACCATCGATCAAAGAACTGTCACTTACCAAGTGGTTTCCATGCCTGGAGATGGCGCCTGCCTTTTCCATTCTCTTTGTTACATATTGCACGGCCATATCAGGCTCACTCTTGATATCCGGAGGAACATTGTGTCTTATGTATTGAATGACTGGGACAGGTTCAAGGTGTGGACTGATGACAGTACATGAGATAATTATACTACACAGGAGCACTATAAGAGTGAAATGCTTAAGCCCTTCACCTATGGTTCTGCATGTGAGTTGATGGTTGCCGCTGAATTGTTCGGTTGTCGCTTTCAAGTGTACCAAAATGGCCAAATATTTTACACCTTTCGACAACCGCCATTGCCTCTTAAACATCTTAGATTCACAGGTGACGATTTCAGTAGTGGACACTTTGATGTTTATGAATGTTTAAACTCTCAAAAGCTGGATGTGAAGTTATCGATAAAACCGGTTATATGCTTACAACGCTTGACAGATGCCGAATGTCACTTCAACACAAGTCCTGCAAATACTGTTGTAATTGAAACAAACCATGAAACTTAAACCGATTATGACAGCAGCAATCCAAGCTGTGAGATTTGAGACAAGATTACTTTTCACATGGCCAACTGTACATTGCATGCTGAAGAGTAAGCTCAGCGCACAGCTTGGTCATATTACAACCGGAGAGCCGAACTGACAATGCGGTATACAAAGAGATCCTTAACAAATAATTATTGGTATATTTTCCCTCAGTTTAAAAAGGTTTAATTTTCTTCTTAATAAAAATTTTAAGGCAGTACTTTGCCGCTGCAAAGCGCGGGTATTTTGCTAGTAATTAAATAATAGCCATAACATAAAAATGGCAAAAAAGTAGCAAAACATCATATTAAAAGTTCACGTTAATAACAGATACCATTTCTTTAATAAGTAGACAAGAATACAATTTACTGCAAACAATAACTTAACCTAAATGACAGCATAAAACATAAGACAATATAACACAACTTTCTCAAACACATTTAATTCAAATCAGAGTTTTTGGGGGGCAGCAGCATATCCTAGCAGAAATGATTGCAAAGAAGAAACCAACCCTGACCAGAATGCCAGTCGATCACAGGGTTCGATTTGTACAAAAACATACACACACAAAATCACCTATTAAGCTACCAAGCACATCCTTTAGAATTTTAAATGAAAACTGGAGTACCTCAAATAAAACTATAAAGACATGATGAGAACATGCAAGCTCCAAACAGACAATGAGTAGACTTCAAAAACAGAATGCTCAAGAAACTTTGCAAAGAGCATGGTGCTATTTTTCATACACATAGCCAAATATGTCAAAAGATCATACAAATGCATTGTCACACACGTGTGATTAGGAGGCAGCTAAAGGGCTTGAGTAATAGTAATACTACATCAAACCAGGGGGTGGTGGAGTGTGCTGACTGTCTCAGTTTCTTGCAGACCATTCCCAGAAAATCCTGTCAGGTGCTGGTGCCTCTGATGACATCACTTCCAGTCCAGGGGCCTCTGATGATGTCACTTCCAGTGACCTCATTTCCTCCACCAGCCCTTAAAACCGCCATCTTACCTCCACATATTCAGTTCTGTTTTGGACTCAATCTTGTAAACACCTCAATCATTTCAACCTTTTGCAGTCAGGATCATTACATACGGGTGGATGTCACAAACCTTTTTGACTGTCTGGAGTCTTTTTGTGACAACGTGAATAAACACTGGTCGATCAGGAAAGGTCTATAAAAGTAAAAAATAATTGATAAGGCCCTTTATATACTCTGTGCTTCCAAAAGTTAGTATATTTTTCTTCTGGTCTGTGTCTTTCCAACATCTTTCTCAATGTTTTAATCATCATGCCTTGATTTCGTGGTCTGAATTCTACAACATTGTACTTTTTATGAAAACAGCACTGGCTCTTCCTCAGTTCCACAACAAAATATCACTTTCATTCATGCTACATATATTTACCTAGTTTCCAAAGACATAATAGTGTTAAATCAAATATGGAGTGAAAACCACATTGCCATTTTCAAAAACTGAATAACTTAAAAACTTTATTAAAGAGTGATTTCTTCAAATGACACATTTCCTAATTTTTAAAAATGCTTCAAATGCTAATGAACAACACTACATGTGTCTGGAAAAAAACACAAAATCTTATATGGTGGTGGCTTGCCAACCTTTGGTAGATTTCTCTTATCTTTTATACATTAACTAGTAAGGTACATCTAATTAAAATAAATAAACAATTAAGTTTAAGATTTACTTTTTAAATATTTCATCAGGATGATTGATTTTTTTCCATAAAAACTGTATTCTGCTTTCTCTCTAGTGATTTATAATATGCCTTTGGCAGTACACTGCTTTTTTGAAAATATTAACTTTCATCTATAAAGTAAAACTGAAGGGGTTACATGGTGGCACAATAGTTAGATCTGCATGTATTAAAAACTTTCAAGGCAATTTTACATGCTAAGTGGTTTAAAGTTGTAAAATCTGTTATTATCAAATAATATACACTAGAAACAGAGATACCTTAATAAACTTTGGTAGTCACTGTTTTAATTATTCTTCTTCACCTCTTCTACATTCCTTGTACTGACTGCCAACACATCGTTACCTCTGTGCAATGCTGTATTTTTCTTATAAATAGTAGATAATTTAATCATGTAACTCATTCAATTAAATACTTGATGTTATTTCATGTTTTATATTTATTGGTATCACCAACACTAAGATTATTATTTCTCTAGCCTTATATTTAAGCCTATTGCATAAAAGTGAAAACCTTATTTTCAGTTTCTGCAATTATTTTATATTAATACCTGCTTTATTTGATGCCATTGTGCTCTTTAGAAGGACTAGAATAATGTTTTAATTTTTAATGTTTAGGATGTCCTTTGGGTAAAATTGTGTTCATATCGGAACAGATTCAAATTTTGACCATAAAAAATAATGGGAAGTTTTCTCAGCATCTGAACTTCTCACCTTACATTTGGATTTTCAGAAATGAACCAGTGCTTATAAATTGGTGCATAGTTATACTGAACTTTATTTCACAAGACCTAAGGAGTAACATTAATTTATGGTGGTCTGACAATGATACCCTAAGCTGTTTGCAGTAAGGAATTTAGCAATCTGCTCATACTTCTCCGCAAGATTTAAGAGTAATGTGGGCTTATTGTATTGGTAAATCTCCATTAATTTCTATTCCATGTATGTCAAAGCTAATTTTCATTTTGTGTATCACAGAAGTGGATATTGTGCTATCATTTTTTAAGTTTCAAAATGCCTAATGTGATAATGTGTGCATAATGTGTGCATAATGCTGATATAGACTCTTATTCCAGATCAACAGATGTGTTGCTACATACTGCTACAGCATTTATAGGACCTTCAGCAATCTGAGCCTGCACTCAGTGAAGAGCACTATACAAAACAAACTAAATTGTGGATTATGTGGCATTTTTAAATTATGTTCTCACTTTCTTTAAAATACCAGTCCAAAAAATAATGTTAAGGTCTTTCAGTGTATACTTTCTCATAAACAAAATGATTAGCATAAAACCATAATAACATCTGGGGCCTCATGCATAACGCCGTGCGTAAAATTCACACTAAAACATGGCATACGGACAAAAGCGGAAATGTTCGTACACACAAAAAAATCCAGATGCATAAATCTGTATGTACGCCAACTTCCTTGTTCTTCCACTCCATAAATCCCGTTCAGCGTGAAAAGTAACGCACGTGCACGCGCCTGCTGCTACTCCCCAACTCCTCCCAGAATTACGCCTCTTTGAATTTGCAAATCAATATAAATAGCCCTTAAGCTCAGCGTTCTGTGAAAAGGTAATGGCAAAAGCACGGGGGAAAATAGAAGAATAGCAAGTGGAGGCAAGGAAAAACTTACTATTTATTGGTTTAAACAGTGATATAAACAACAAAAGGAAGTTGATCGAGTGAAATAGAGTGTTGGAGAAACTCGAAAGCTCAAGTCGCACAGTGCCCAAAATAAAAAAGAAATTGTCAGATATCAAAGTCGCTGTGAAAAGGCGAGTCATAGCCCACCGTCTGAGTGTCATATGAAAGCTAATTAGGGTACAGAGAAAAGAAAAAAAAAATATGCACACAGTGGGAAAAAAGCTTGAAATGTTAACTTTAATCTTGAAATTTCCACTTTAATCACATAGTTTATTTTGACATTAAAGTAGAACGTCATAAACTTCATCTTAATATAGTTTAATTTACGAGTTTCTCAAATCCCATTGTAATTAAAGTAGCACGTTAAATGCTTTGTTTTGTATGTGTTCTTCTATGTGCTCTATGTGTGTGAGTCACTATGTGCTTCTTAAACAGGCTTTCTCTTCCTCCAACAGGACATAGAATCCATTACATTCGTGATATTACAGTTCTCTGAATAATTTAAATACTGAGATGTATACTTGATATCATTTCAGTGTTCATATCATATCAATTAAAGCATGTATTAAACATGGGAACACGGTGGCACAGTGATAGTGACGGGCTGGTGCCTCGTCCAGAGATTGTTCCTGCCTCACGCAATATGCTTGTTGCGCCGTGCACAACCTTCGATTAAATAATTTATTGCAGCAGTACTGTCTCTTTCAAACGTACTAACCCCCAATGCCTGTCCTTCCTTTTCTTTCTCCAAGTACCCAATCGCCACACAATCAGCTCAGTAATAGACGTTAAGCCATCTGTAAGCTTAGAACTCCGATCTTCAAAACTTTTAGGGAACGTTGAAATGTGTTCGTAGTACATGTTTAATTATTCTATCCATTTATCCTTCCAGTGTTGTGCCAGCCCCAGCAAGAACACAGCGCAAGGCAGGAACAATCCCTGAACGGGGCGCTAGCTCCTTGCTAGCGCTGCGACACCGCGTCTTCACATGTTTAATTATTAACAATATAGCTTATTTAAATGATGTTAACATTTTATCTGTATAATGTAATAAACATATTTGTCTCATTTCATCTTAAAAATGATATTGTCATCATATGTAAATACGCGCTTTATAAAGTGTCTCAGGTTGTGCAATATTATAACTGTATCACAAGTTTACAGTGAGGTAATTGTACTTATAAGTACAAACAGCTCTATAAGGAGCACTTGATGGACTGATTGCATTTATAGTTCTTGGGATGAAACTGTTTCTGAACTGCGAGGTCAGTACAGGAAAGGCTCTGAAGTGTTTGTCGTATAAGAGCAGTTCAATAGACTGTGTGCATGGCTGAGGCAGCGTGTGCTTCATGCTGTATGCCGATAATTCTCTTTCCGATCAGCTGCTGTAGAGCTGTGATTCCACACTCAGATAAAGCGATATAAATACTCTGAGTGGTGGAGTGAGAGTAATATGGTAAAAGATGATCCACTGTGGCAATCCCTAATGGGAGCAGCTGAAAGAAGAAGAAGAAGGTGCAGTGAGAGTAACAAAACTAAAGCAGCTATGGTATTTGGAATAGTTTGGCCATTCTGTGGACCATTATATTGTTACAGGTTAATTGCAATCAGATGCCTTAAACTAATAAACAATATGCAGATAATTTCAGTGTATATGATAAAGCCGCATCAGGGATGTGGATCTAAAAAAGAAAGGGAAACCACACTGGAACAAAAGCACTGCTTTGACGCTGGGTGCCGCCAGTCTGAAGAACTTGCATACGCCAGGGTTTGAGCTAGCATAAAAATGTGCGTGACTTTACACCAAGTTTAGGTATTATACATCGCAATTTGAGCGTGGAAATGTGAGTATGCAACATTTTTGTGCATATGCACCATTTATACATGAGATCCCTGGGCTCTGAATGAGAAGAGAATGCTTTTCTTACCTTTGAAATTGATGCTTTATAGCTGAAAAATTCAATATTGTAAATTTAGATTTTTTCACGCTTTGAGGTTACTTTCTCAGGTATGATGTCTCAAAATACCAATAATAGGTTGTGTGGGCATAGATACCTTTGATCATACTTCTCTAGTCAAATATATTCTTCAATTTGCCTTGCACTACATCAAATGAGTGGACTGACCAATCCCTTTAAAACTGTAATTGTAGCAGTGATGATGAATTGTATTCTTCCAATAGAAGTAATATGGCAGTTTAAAGAAAAACAGACCTCAGGATGAATAGTTTTCAAAAACATTGGCTTGTTTGTTACAATGATATCTAACAATCCAGACTCATAAATAAAAATGCTAAAGAAACCCACAGTCAAAAGTGATAAATTGAAAACCAGTAAAATTAAATCGCAACAGACAACACATTAAATGTTTTGTATTTATCCACAACTTTGATCAACCAGGAAGTACATGATGCTGATCTTTAAACTACTAAGATGACGACATCACACATTACATATTCCAGGCAATCCCAGTACAAACATGCTGCAGCAAACACAACCAAACAGACAACAAATTGAAGGTACCCATAAAAAACAAAATCAAGAAGTGAAAATAACTCAACAGGTAGAATGCCAAGCCAAAAAAAAAGTTATGCCATTTATAAAAATAATTGACAGAAAACCTAAATGAAAACAAGACACATGTGAAATGTAAGAAAATTGTAAAACATAGCAACATGTTCCATCCACTGTATCTGTTTCAGGCACCTGCTTAGTACATATGTTAAACATTTTACCAGCTAGATCACAGATTCTGCATTGGGTCAAAGTGGATGCAGTTATAATTGTCTCTTGAGTATACACACACCCACCACACTTAACAATGCCAAACCAAAGAGAACAATCACCAGCCATAAACAAATAATACACATGTGAAATGAATTAACAAATTCTAAACTGACAAACTGAATAACAATCTTTACAGAAAATAAAAATAAATTAAAGTAATACTTTTTATTAGGGCAGTGGTAGCGCTGCTGCCTCACAGTTAGGAGACCCAGGTTCACTTCCCAGGTTCTCCCTGCGTGGAGTTTGCATGTTCTCCCCGTGTCTGCGAGGGTTTCCTCCGGGCGCTCCGGTTTCCTCCCACAGTCCAAAAATATGCAGGTTAGGTGCATTGGCGATCCTAAATTGTCCCTAGTGTGTGCTTGGGGTGTGTGCCCTGCGGTTGGCTGGCGCCCTGCCCGGGGTTTGTTCCTGCCTTGCCCCCTGTGTTGGCTGGGATTGGCTCCAACAGACCCCTGTGACCCTGCAGTTAGGATATAGAGGGTTGGACAATGACTGACTGACTGACTGACTTTTTATTAACAGAACTAATAATAATAATAATAATAATAATAAACACAGAGGAATTACTAAACCAAATCTTATGAAAAAAAATAAGTTAAACATAAAGGTAATTAGCCACTTAAACCAGAAACTAAATACAATAATCAAATAAATTACTCTGAGAAGTAGTGGAGCACATTAAGCTAAAAAGGGAAGAGGAAAAGGAAGGACCAAACGAGGAATTTATACTGAATCTAATAAAGCAGAAAACACAAACTCAATAAATAAATTGAACTAACTGAAGGCTAAATACCCAAAGTCATCTGACAAATTACAAGCCATTAAAATGTATTCTCAAAGGTGGACAAACAGCAAAAATCCAAAGAAAGCTTCTGAACAAGAATTTTAAATTGAACAAACGAAAGAAGAAACAAAGTCTAACTTGAAGAAATCTAACATTAAGGGTATAACAACTGAGACTGTAGCCATTTTTTTAAATGAAGGCTAAGGCCATAGCTGAAGTGAATCCTGTGGGAAATATGGTAAATGAAAGCTTCCTCTGTAGGAACTGAATCATAAAAGAAAGCAAGTAATATCACTGTGATTTGGATTCACAAACATGATGAGAAAGGGTGTGAGACCTGTAAAATGCTCAACAAAGCAGGCCAGGACTTTCCTTGGTCAGTTCAGAAGAGGCTTACCACATGTCAACCAGTCCCCAAAACTTCAGAATGTAGGCCTTGGCCTAGACAGGCCTAAAACTTAGAATTGGTTTTAAAGTTAAACAATTCATTACAATCTCAGAATTCATAAAAGAGAGAAACTGTTTCACTTGTAACCAAAAAGGGTAGGTTGGATCTTTATAAAAAAAACTAAGAGAAAAACATAAGAAAATTCTCAAAAGAGCAAAACATTTTTTGCCTAATAGGCAATCTGGTGAACAAGCTTCAATACACTATTCAAGATCAGAATTCAATTTATACAAGCACAAAAATAAACAACAGAAATACCTTTAGGTTAACAAAAACAGAAAATAAAGAAACACAAAATAAACCCTTAATGTAATATAACTATGACTAGATAGGCAAAGAAACCATTACCTTAAAGATATCATTATACAAATACTTTTAAACTTATCAATGGGAGTAAATACATATCTGTTAGATAAATGCTCAGAAATACTTCACAGCATGTCTGTATATATTACTATTTTATTTTAACATGCATAATGTTTTATTTTTCAGTTGATCAATTCCATAATCTGTTTAAAATATATTTTAGTCTTATACAGTAAATTGAGATTTATGCTGGTTTTTTTTTAATGAGCAATAGCCACTTTTCCCACAAGCCCTACACTCACAATAAGGCATTTTCTTTTCTCTGTGTATCCTGGTGTTGCTTGGTATGAGGAAAATGGCTGAAAGCTTTCAAAAATCGCTATTAAGTCAAAAAGTTTTCAATTGTCACACAGTGACAAAAGAGACAGAGCCTTGCATAAAAAACCAAGTAGGCCCTATCACTACACTGAAAATGTAATCATGGCCACCAAACTATACAGAGCTCACAAGAGATTGTTTCAGCCACATAATTGGCTTTTTGGAAGAGTAGGTTATTTATGCTAAAGCGGTAGCTATTAAGTTTATATAGCAACTACCAACTAGAAAAAATTAAAGGTAAGATGTATCAGTACATCACCAGAAAGTAAGCAACTTTGATAGGTACCAAACAGTTTTAATGAATTATACTAAAAATTATTTGTGCTAAAGAATTGGTCATTTATTTATTAATTCATTCTCTGAACCCACTTCTTACAAAAAGTAATGTTTTTAATCTGATAAATTAATGTCTGCTGCAGCGTTGTCATGACATTTTCATCTGGTTCAGTGTTTGAAGGAGTATTTGTTGATCTCCCCCTTTTGAGTGTGATTATTTGATGGTAAATCTTGTTTGAATTAAGCTAATAATGTCTTGTTAATGAAATCTCTTATTGGCTTTACTTTCTTGAATGTGTGTTTTTAATCCTTCTACGGTATGTGAATGGCCACAATCCAAAAGCTGAGCAGCTCTTAATGTGTGCATGAAAAAAAATACTTTAAAAGATTAATGCACTTGTTTGCTGAATATGTGCTGTCATAGGAGGCTGGAGGACAGACCCAGCCAGGACGCCTAGAAGGACTGGGAGGTGGCATATACGTTCCCTGGGCCACAAGGGGGCAACCACTCTGGATGTTGAGGGGACCACGGGAAAGGAGCAAGAAGGCTTAAGCCCATTGGGTCCCGTGGCCACTGCCAGGGGGCGCCCCGAGCCTCATGGAGCCCAAGAAACATTCACTTCTGCCACACCTGGAAAGATGAAGGAAGATCCTTCCAGGGACGCCCAGAGTGCTTCCGGGTGCAAGGGCAGCACTTCCACCATATCAGGTGGTGCTGCCGGAAGAGTGTCATCAGGCACCTGGAGCACATCCGGGTGGGAATAAAAGGGGCTGCCTCCCTACA
Source organism: Polypterus bichir lapradei (assembly GCA_026402145.1). Lineage (NCBI taxonomy): Eukaryota > Metazoa > Chordata > Cladistia > Polypteriformes > Polypteridae > Polypterus > Polypterus bichir. The sequence continues at coordinate 64,639,368 of JANRMT010062807.1, read as the reverse complement.
ATCAGGTAGCTAGAGTCGGGAGTGGGAGCAGGACAAAGCTCCCGTGAAAAGAGGAAAGGCAGTCCACGGACAGGGAGAGAAAGCCCTGTGTTGGGAGTGATTGGTGCTGGGAGCACTGTGTGCTCTGCGGGACTGTGTTTCACCAATAAAGGTGTGTTTTTTATAAGGAAGCGGTGTCTGTCTGGTGGTGTTCGGACCTGGGTCTCAGAGTGCTTTCATTTTGTTTTTTGCTTCTGTGATTGGAAACTCATACCCTTTTATTTGCTTACAAAAACATTTTTTCCTAACATCTTTAATGTGGGATATCATTTCTAACAGTGTAAGAAAAATAGTATTTTATTTTTTATTCTCTTTAATATAGCTTTTTCATCTATGCAAAGTAAAACGAGCTTGCTATAACCAGACATGCTAAAACATTGGTACATTTTGTCCATTTGTATTTTTCTCTGTTATCCATTATCTTAAGAAAAATAACATGAACAATGGATTTGATTAATGCTATCATGCTGGATTTGTTTGTTTTTATCCAACTACTAAGCTTACTATTATATATAATAGTTAGGTAAATTCTGCTTTTATTATTGGGATGTAATTACAGGTGCTTTAAAGCCAAATTTATTCTGCTGCACAATCAATCCTTCATCCCCCAAATATACGCCTGCAACCACCACAAATTATATATGCCACATGAACTATCCATTCATCCACCCGCTGAATCCGAACACAGGGTCACGGGGGTCTGCTAGAGCCAATCCCAGCCAACACAGGGCACAGGGCACCAATCCCAGGCAGGGTGCCAACTCACCGCAGGACACACACAAACACACCCACACACCAAGCACACACTAGGGCTAATTTAGAATCGCCAATCCACCTAACCTGCATGTCTTTGGACTGTGGGAGGAAACCGGAGCGCCCGGAGGAAACCCTCGCAGACACGGGGAGAACATGCAAACTCCACGCAGGGAGAACCTGGGAAGTGAACCTGGGTCTCCTAACTGTAAGGCAGCAGCGCTACCACTGCGCCACCATGTCGCCCCCACGTGAACTACCAAGACATAAAATGCATGTCTAGATTCTCTGACTGAATGAATCTGGTGCAGGTCCAGAGGGGGACCAGAGCATACCCTGGCAAAACTGGGCACAAAGTAGGAAATAGTTCCAGACAAGACAAGTCATCGTGGAATCCACTTATGCACACATCCACACTCACACAGGGGACAAAGTGGAATCATCAATCAGCGTAAAAGCACCTTTTTGGGTATGTGGGATGAAACCCATAGTACCTGAAGCAGTAAACTCATAGACATGGGTTGAGTCTGAAAACTCAATAAAATGGATTTGTGAGAGAGCATCACCATTGGTCCATCATGTTTCCATTAAAAAAATGCAAATCAAAATTACAATGCTGGCATTCAATACCTAATACATGTATAACAAATAAAGTGTACCTCTTCATTTTAAAATCACATTTGTTCTGGCACAGTAGCAAGAATTATATCTCAAAACTTCAGCAATACTGAAAATAGTGTTCTGAATTCTGAAGCCCTTGAGTTCAAATGCTGCTCCATCTATTTCAGGAAGGACAAACAACTGATGGGGGCTTATACCCGAGTACAGACAAATGGTACTGTGATCCTGATTTATTTATTTATTTAGGAGGAATAGGTGTAAAGAGAGGGGGAGAATGTGAGTAATCCTAAGAGAAAGAGTGAGAGAGGGAGCATGTACTAACAAATGAAAGACATATAGAAGCCTGTATGACTGAAGGAATTCTACTTTACCTCCATTGACTGGAAGTTCTGTTTTGTAATCTAAAGGCCCAGTGTTAGATTTCTGTTACTACCCTCACTGGGAGGGGGAGTGGGTACCTTCCTGAATAAGTTCTTGAGCAGTAACAATAATGCACTTTATTACCATGATTTTCCTAATTGTATCTATTCCAGTTTACTAGTTTAAAACCGGTATTTGTTGCCATTAAATAATTGTTAATCATAATTTGAGTAGCTTTTAGACGCTAAGTGCTACTGCATCTAATTCTGCCATCACTATCAAATGTTTGTTTAATTTTTCTTACCATCTCCATAATTGGGAGGATTACATGACTTTATGATGCTGGGGGCAAACTAGTACAGGGTGGCCCACGAAAAAATGGTCCGCCTCCACCGAGACAACTTGTCTGCCACCGGATAACAATGGTTTATGGCCACCACGATCGCCTGACTTAACAACGTGCTACTATTTCTTGTGGGGTCATTTAAAGGGATGCGTGTATGAGACAAATCCATAGGCTGTAAATGAACTGAAGTTGAACATTGAAAATGTGATAAAGAGTCGATCCCATGATATTGCAAAGAGTGTACAAGAACATGCTGAAATGGGCACAGAGATGTATTGATGCACAAGGAGTTCACTTTCAGCATCTTCTGTAAATATGAGTACCAAATTTGATAATTTTCGCCACGTAATGCAGTTGTCTTGGTGGAGGTGGGTCACTTTTTCGTGGGCCACCCTGTATGAGTACTTGTTTTTCTCTACATCAAAATCCATCTAAATCCTTAGTTAGTTGTATATTTTTTTCTGTAGCTTCCATGGTCTATGTGTGCATAATCAAATTCATCATGCAAAAGGTATTTTACCACAGACTGGTAGTCAAAATGAAAGATATAACGCCGAAAAAGACAAAACACTAACATAAATGATTAGGTGTCTCAATACTTCTACATTTCATAAAATAAAATGGAGTCTGTGTTAGCCAAGGCTTACCTCACATCATGGCATTTTAAAAAAAGTAATGCAGTACACTGTGCAGAAAGAGATCATAAAAAAATAGCAGAGGATCTGAGGGCACAAGGGAAGATAATTCTGAATTCTGCCTTTTGACAATAGAAACATGGAAATAATGTGCACAAAGTATGCTTCTAATGTTGTTTTGGAAAATGGAATCTGTGTTCTTTTGGACTTCAACATGAAATAACCTTATCAGGGATGACATAAATTTCAAAGAGGCAATACAGAATGAAAAAAAACGGTTTTAGGCCATTCCATGATGCTTTGTTCTACCAATACTCTGTCAAGACAATCAATTATACTGTCTTCTGTAGAACACTGACAACAGCACATTCACATAATACTCCTGAAAAAGATTCATGATGGATTTGAAATCTGTATTCTTTTGGACTTCAAAATGAAATCAACTTAATAGAGATGAGATAAATTTCAAAAAGGTAATCTAGAATACCAAAGAAATAAGTTTTAGGCCAATCTCAGTCTTCCTTGCTCAGTTAAAGATCTTGATTTATGCAGCACAAAAAAAGGTTTTGTTGAGCTTGCAAATTCCTTATGTCTAACTGTGTCCAACCGGGTAGTCTCCAACTGTCCTATTACAAACCGGATTCCAAAAAAGTTGGGACACTAAACAAATTGTGAATAAAAACTGAATGCAATGATGTGGAGATGGCAAATGTCAATATTTTATTTGTAATAGAATGTAGATGACAGATCAAACGTTTAATCCGAGTAAATGTATCATTTTAAAGGAAAAATATGTTGATTCAAAATTTCACGGTGTCAACAAATCCCAAAAAAGTTGGGACAAGTAGCAATAAGAGGCTGGAAAAAGTAAATTTGAGCATAATGAAGAGCTGGAAGACCAATAAACACTAATTAGGTCAATTGGCAACATGATTGGGTATAAAAAGAGCTTCTCAGAGTGGCATTGTCTCTCAGAAGCCAAGATGGGTAGAGGATCACCAATTCCCACAATGTTGCACAGAAAGATAGTGGAGCAATATCAGAAAGGTGTTACCCAGCGAAAAATTGCAAAGACTTTGCATCTATCATCATCAACTGTGCATAACATCATCCGAAGATTCAGAGAATCTGGAACAATTTCTGTGCGTAAGGGTCAAGGCCGTAAAACCATACTGGATGCCCGTGATCTCCGGGCCCTTAAACAACACTGCACCACAAACAGGAATGCTGCTGTAAAGGAAATCACAGAATGGGCTCAGGAATACTTCCAGAAACCATTGTCAGTGAACACAATCCACCGTGCCATCCGCCGTTGCCAGCTGAAACTCTACAGTGCAAAGAAGAAGCCATTTCTAAGCAAGATCCACAAGCTCAGGCGTTGTCACTGGGCCAGGGATGGAGTGTGGCAAAATGGAAGACTGTTCTGTGGTCAGACGAGTCACGATTCGAAGTTCTTTTTGGAAATCTGGGACGCCATGTCATCCGGACCAAAGAGGACAAGGACAACCCAAGTTGTTATCAACGCTCAGTTCAGAAGCCTGCATCTCTGATGGTATGGGGTTGCATGAGTGCGTGTGGCATGGGCAGCTTGCATGTCTGGAAAGGCACCATCAATGCAGAAAAATATATTCAGGTTCTAGAACAACATATGCTCCCATCCAGACGTCATCTCTTTCAGGGAAGACCCTGCATTTTTCAACAAGATAATGCCAGACCACATTCTGCATGAATCACAACATCATGGCTGCGTAGGAGAAGGATCCGGGTACTGAAATGGCCAGTCTGCAGTCCAGATCTTTCACCTATAGAGAACATTTGGCGCATCATAAAGAGGAAGGTGCGACAAAGAAGGCCCAAGACGATTGAACAGTTAGAGGCCTGTATTAGACAAGAATGGGAGAGCATTCCTATTTCTAAACTTGAGAAACTGGTCTCCTCGGTCCCCAGACGTCTGTTGAGTGTTGTAAGAAGAAGGGGAGATGCCACACAGTGGTGAAAATGGCCTTGTCCCAACTTTTTGGGATTTGTTGACACCATGAAATTCTGAATCAACATATTTTTCCCTTAAAATGATAGATTTTCTCAGGTTTAAACTTTTGTTCCGTGATTTATGTTCTATTCTGAATAAAATATTAGAAGTTGGCACCTTCACATCATTGCATTCAGTTTTTATTCACGATTTGTATAGTGTCCCAACTTTTTTGGAATCCGGTTTGTACTATGAAGTCAGTTTTTCTACAGATTTGCTTTAATCACATTCAGGTTGGTTTGTGATGATTGCAGGAAAATATTAGTTAATTACAAAGTTCACTGTAATTATTTGAGTTCTTTTTTTTGTTCAGGAGATAGATACCTAGATTCTGTATTCACCCCAGAAGGACATTCTATTGTTATGATAGGTGTCACATAACATTTTTGTAAAATAAATATTTCTATGTATAAAGATTCTTTGTTTGCCCCTTTTTGCTTCAAGCTGAAAGTTGACAGCATATCCTTTGACCTGTGGGTCTGTTTGCTGCAGTTTTTGGGACTTGGTGCTTAGGAACTCTCTAATTCAGGAAAGGCTATATTAAAACAGATGGCCTCAAAATGACATCATTAAAATAAAAATAATAGTTTCTAAACATAAAAATTACATCTCCCTAATAAAATAACACAAAAAGATTTTTTAGTGTTTCATGTACATGCAGGCAGTGTGGCATAGTGGTTTGGACTTCAAACCCTCAGGTTATGCATTCAGATGATGCAAATTTTTTTATGTTAGCATAAAATAGCAAAATTAACATAAAGAGTCATACAAAGCAATTAAAAGATTCTAAAACATTAGATTGAGCATAAATTACAATGTTAAGCAAATAAGATAGGTCAAGCAAATAGTTAACTAAAAAATCAGTCATATTGCATTATTTTTTAAGCTTACAGCAGAATTGCTGGTGTGAGAAAGAACAAAAAAATGACGTACAGAAACCAGCTTAGAACAGGATAAGAGATTGAGAACACCTGTGTCCAAGGCTGGGAAGCTAAGGAAATGATACCACAGATAGAAAATGGCTATGGTAGGCACGTAAAGAAACCAGCTGGGTTGATGAATCAGCAGAAAGGCAACAAAAGGCTTTTGCTGTAAGCAAGGTCACACTGATGTAATGCATGAACGAAACATTAGTACTGTATATTCAGGCATTAGCAATAAATATAGAAGAATATACAGTATTAGAAATTAACTTTAGCATAGAAATTAAGACAATTTAGGACTGCCATGCAATGATTAAATAAAAACATATACCATATTTCTTTTTAATTAAAGCTTAGCTTTGGGCATCAGACAACCTGGCTCCGAGAAAGTCCGAGAAAGAGGAAGTGATGAGAGGAAAGCCCATATAATGAAGATGAATGTCTGTACCAGCCTTGGCCAGTGAAAGAAATGAGCAAAACAGAAACTAGAAATGAACAATAGACAGTGAAATACTAGGGGCCCAGCTGCAGGGAGACGAGAAATTGGTCGGACAGGAGTAGAAGGGAGTCAGAGGAGGACAGCAAATGAGCTAATTGAACGAGGTCAAAAGTGATAAGAAATTGTTATATAAGCTTCAATTGTTGAACCGTTCAGGGCTCAGCTCAATTTGGCCGTATTGGGTTGAGTCCGTGTTATTTGTGTTATTTTATTGCAATAAAGCTTTAAAACTCTGTCTGTCTATCCCAAGTCCTAATAGCCTTCATTTTTAGGTAAAAAGCCTTCTGGTGACGAATTTTTCGCCACGACACCATGAACACTGTGTGACCATGAGCAAGCCACTTCACTTGCCTGTGCTTCAACTGGAAAAACATTGCATCTCACATGTTTTAAGTCACCTTGGATAAAGGCATCAGCCAAATAAGTAAATTTATATAACTCCTCCTTTAATATTTATAACTGAATTCAAATATCTATAATGAAATACTGAAAACTATGCCTTTGTTATGTTCCTATTTATTACAAAAATTAAAATTTAATGTGGCTTTAGTAAACAATCACACCAAATTTATATTTGCCATTTTGGCTCTTTCTAAAAATGTCTAGGGGAGGCTGCTGTGCTTACAATTATTTTTCATGAATTGTTTTGCAGAAGTAAATTGTTATTACCTGCATAAAGAGTATCATCTGAACATAGTGATTTTATTTAAATTCGTGCAACATATTATACAAAATGTGAGTGATATTATCCACCCATCCATTATCCACCGCTTATCTGAGGTCAGGTCGCGGGGGCAGCAGCCTAAGCAGGGAAACCCAGACCTCCCTCTCCCAGGCCACCTCCTCCAGCTCCTCTGGGAGGACCCCGAGGCGTTCCCAGGCCAACCGGGAGATATAATCCCTCCAGCATGTCCTGGGTCTGCCCCGTGGCCTTCTCCCAGTAGGGAATGCTCGGAACACTCCTCCCTGGGAGGCGTCCAGGGGGCATTCTAACGAGATGCCCAAACCACCTCAACTGACTCCTCTCAATGCGGAGGAGCAGCGACTCTACTCTGAGTCTCTCCTGGATAACTGAACTCCTCACCCTATCTCTAAGAGAAACTCCAGCCACCCTGTGGAGAAAACTCCTTTTGGCTGCTTGTATCCGCGATCTTGCTCTTTCGGTCACTACCCAAAGCTCGTGGCCATAGGTGAGGGTAGAAACGTAGATCGACTGGTAAATCAACAGCCTCGCCTTTTGGCTCAGCTCTCTCTTTACCATGATTACTGCGGATGCCGCACCAATTCATCTGTCAACCTCCCGCTCCATTCTTCCCTTACTCATGAACAAGACCTCGAGATACTTGAACTCTTTCACCTGAGGCAGTAATGTGGAGAGAGCATTCCACCCTTTTCCAGCTGAGAACCATGGCCTCGGATTTAGAGGTGCTGACTCTCATCCCCACCGCTTCACACTCGGCTGTGAACCGCTCCAGTGAGAGCTGGAGGTCACTGAAGCCAACAGAACGACGTCATCCGCAAATAGCAGAGACGAGATTCTGAGGTCACTGAACCAGACCCCCTCCGCTCCTTGGCTGCGCCTAGATATTCTGTCCATATAACTTATGAACAGAATCGGTGACAAAGGGCAGCCCTGGCGGAGTCCAACCTCAACAGGAAATAAGTCTGACTTATTACCGGCAATGCAGACCAAGCTCCTGCTCCTCCTGTACAGGGACTGAATGGCTCGTAACAACGAGCCTTGTGCCCCGTACTCTTGGAACACACTTCACAGGATGCTTCGAGGGACATGGTCGAATGCCTTCTCCAAATCCACAACACACATGTGGACTGGTTGGGCAAACTTCCATGCCCCCTCTAGGATCCTGGCCATGGTGTAGAGCTGGTCTAGTGTTCCACGGCCAGGACGGAATCCACATTGTTCCTCATGAATCCGAGATTTGACCATCGGCCAAACTCTCTTCTCCAGCACACCTCGATAGACCTTACCGGGGAGGCTGAGGAGTGTGATCCCCCTATAGTTGGAGCACATACTCTGGTCACCCTTCTCTAAAAGGGGGACCACCACCCCGGTTTGCCAATCCAGCACTGCCCCCAATATCCACATGATGTTGCAGAGATGTGTCAACCAGGACAGCCCTACAACATCCAGAGCCTTGAGGAACCCAGGGTGAACCTCGTTCACCCCAGGGGCCCTGCCACCTCTGTGCTTTTTAACTACCTCGGCGACCTTGGCTCCTGTTATGGACGGGCCCCCCCCGGAGTCCTCCAGCTCTGCTTCCTCTAAGGAAGATATGCTGGTGGGATTGAGAAGATCCTCGAAAGTATTCCTTCCACCGGTCAATAAAGTCTGCAGTTGAAGTCAGCAGGGGCCCATCCTCACTGTACACAGTGTTGGTGGAGCACCGCTTTCCCCTCCTGAGGCACCCAAAAGTCGTTTTCCATGGCTTCCGCAAACTCCTCCCATGCCTGAGTTTTTGCCTCTGCAACAGCCGATGCCGCCACACGCTTGGCCCGCCAGTACCCCTCAGCTGCCTCTGGAGTCCCACTGGTCAACCAGACCCAATAGGACTCTTTCTTCATCTTGATGGCCTCTCAAACCTTAGGTGTCCACCAATGGGTTTGTGGATTGCTGCCACATGAGACACCGACAACCTTGCAGCCACAGCTCCATTCTGCTGCTTCGACAATGGAGGCTTTGAACATGGCCCATTCAGATTCAATGTCCTTCGCCTCCCTCGGAATGAGATTGAAGTTCTGCCGGAGGTGGCAGTTAAAGATCTTTCTGACCGGTTCCTCCACCAGACGTTCCCAGCAGACCCTCATTATACGTTTGGGTCTGCCTGGTCTGTCCGGCAGCCTCTCCCGCCATCTGATCCAACTTACCACCAGGTGGTGATCAGTTGACAACTCAGCCCCTCTCTTCACCCGAGTGTCCAAGACATAAGGTCACAGATCCAATGACATGATTACAAAGTCAATCATTAAACTGCGACCTTGGGCATCCTGGCGCCAAGTACACTTATGGACACCCTTATGCTCGAACATGGTGTTTGTTATGGACAATCCATGGCCAGCACAATAGTCCAACAACTGAACACCACTCGAGTTTAGATCAGGGAAGCCATTCCTCCCAATCACACCTCTCCAGGTTTCACTGTCGTTGCCGACGTGAGCGTTTAAGTCTCCCAGCATGACAATAGAGTCTCCAGGAACCGTGTCTCGCAGTGCCTCTTCCAGGGACTCCAAGAAGGCTGGGCACTCTGAACTGCTGTTCGACACATAAGCGCAAACAACAGTCAGAGACCTTCCCCCAACTCGAAGGCGTAGGGAAACAACCTTCTCGTCCAACGGGGAGAACCCCAATGTGCAGGCCTAGAGCCGGGGGGCCAAAAGTAAACCCACCTCTGCCCGACGCCTCTCACCCACAGCAACTTCAGAGTGGAACAAAGTCCAGCCTCTCTCAAGAGGAATGGTTCCAGAGCCCATACCGTGCGTAGAGGTGAGCCCGACTATATTTAGCCGGTACCTCTCAACCTCTCGCACCAGTTCAGGCTCCTTTCCCACCAAAGAGATAACATTCCATGTCCCAAGAGCCAGTTTCGGCAACCGAGGGTCAGAACGCCAGAGTTCGTGCCTTCGGCTACCACCCATATCGCATTGCACCCGACCCCTATGGCCTCTCTTGCAGGTGGTGAGCCCACAAGAGAGCGGAACCACATTGCTTCTTCGGGCTGAGCCCGGCTGGGCCCCGTGGTCAAAGGTCCAGACACCAGGCGCTCACCAGCGAGCCCCTCCCCCGGGCATGGCTCCAGGGTGGGGCCCCGGGTACCCTTTCCCGGGCAAGGGAAACGCCGATCCTTGGTTTAACTCCATATGGGGTCTCAGGATCGAGTTAGTCTGGATGTTCACCTCCGACCTGTTTGCCTTGGGAAGCCCTACCAGGAGCATGTAGCTCCCGACAACGTAGCCCCTTTAGCCACAGCAAGGCCTTGATCCAAGAAGGTATTATCAAACCACCCATTGTTTAACCAGCATGTTCTGCTGCAATGTTATAGAGAGTCAGAACAGGACACTGGCTTCGTTTAATATTATAAAAATACCTGGGACCTCATGCATAATGGCGTGCGAAGAATTCACATTATAACATGACATACGGACAAAAGCAGAAATGTGCGTACGCACAAAAAAATCCAGATGCATAAATCTGTGCAAACGCCATCTTACACATTCTTCCGCTACGTATATCTCGGTCAGCGTGAAAAGTAACGCATGTACACGCGCCTGCTGTCCCGCCCAGTCTCCTCCCAGAATTACGCCTCTTTGAATATGCAAATCAATATAAATAGCCCTTAAGCTCAATGTTCTGTGAAAAGGCAATGGCAAAAGCACGTGGGGAAACAGAAGAATTTCAGCTAATACCAAGTGGAGGCAAGAAAAATGTACTATTTGTTGGTTTAAACAGTGGTATAAACAACAAAAGGAAGTTGATCGAGTGACACAGAGTGTCGGAGAAACTCGAAAGCTCAAGTTCACAAAGTCGCACAGTACCCGAAATAAAAAAGAAGTTGTCAGATATTAAAGTCGCCGTGAAAAGGCGAGTCGTTGCCCACCGTCTGAGTGTCATATGAAAGCTTATTAGGGTACAGAGAAAACAAAATACGCACACAGTGGGGAAAAAAGCATGAAATGTCAACTTTAATCTCTAATTTGGCACTTTAATCACGTAGTTTATTTTGTCACTAAAGTAGAACATCATAAACTTCATCTTAAAATCGTTTAATTTACTAGTTTTTCAAATCCCATCGTAACTAAAGTAGCACATTAAATGGTTTGTTTTGTATTTGATCTTCTATGTGCTCTATGTGTGTGAATCACTACGTGCTTCTTAAACGGGCTTTCTCTTCCTCCAACAGGACACAGAATCCTTTACATTCGTGATATTACAGCTCTCTGAATAATTAAAATACTGAGATGTATACTTAATATCATTTTCATGATGATTGGACTTAAAGCATGTTTTTAAACATGGGAACATGGTGGCGCAGTAATTTTTCATGCCTCACGCAAGATGCTTGCTACGCCGTGCGTGACCTTCAATTAAATAATTTATTGCAGCAGTACTGTCTCTTTCAAATGTACTAATCCCCAATTCCTGTCCTTCCTTTTCTTTCTCCAAGTACCCAATCACCACACAATCAGCTCAGTAATAGACATTAAGCCATCTGTAAGCTTAGAACTCTGATTCTTCAAAACTTTTAAGGAACATTGAAAAATCTTCGTAGTACATGTTTAATTATTCTATCCATCTATCCTTCCAGTGTTGCACCAGCCCCAGTAAGAACACATCGTGAGGCAGTAACAATCCCTGAACGGGGTGCTAGCTCCTTGCTAGTGCTGCAACACCGTGTCCTCACATGTTTAATTATTAACAATATAGATTATTTAAATGAAGTTAAAGTTTTATCTGTATAATATAATAAACATATTTTGCTGCATTTCATCTTAAAAATGATATCGTCATCATATGTAAATACGCACTTTATAAAGTGGCTCAGGTTGTGCAATATTATAACTGCAACGCAAGTTTACAGTGAGGCAATTGTACTTATAAGTACAAACAGTTCTACAAGGAGCACTTGAATTAGTGCGTTTATAGTTCTTGGGATGAAACTTGTTTCTGAACCGTGAGGAAAGGCTCTGAAGTGTTTGCCATATGAGAGCAGTTCAATAGACAGCATGGCTGAGGCAGCGTGTGCTATATGCTGTATACCGATAATTCTCTTTCCAGTCAGCTGCTGTAGAGCTGTGATTCCCCACTCAGATACAGTGATATAAATACTCCAAATGGTGCAGTGAGAGTAATATGGAAAAAGATGATCCTAACAGGAGCAACTGAAAGAAGAAGAAGAAAAAGGTGCAGTGAGAGTAACAATGCTAAAGCAGCTATGGTATTTAGAATAGTTTGACCATTCTGTGGGCCATTATATTGTTACAGGTTAATTACAATCAGATGCATTAAACTAATAAACAGTATGTGGTTAATTTCAGTGTATTTATGAAGCCGCATCAGGGATGTGGATCTAAAATAGAAAGGGAAACCACACTGGAACAATAGCACTGCTTTGACGCTGGGTGCTGCCAGTTTGCAAAACTGAGCAGAGAACTTGTGTACACTAGGGTTGGAGCTACCGTGAAAATGTGCGTGGCTTTACGCAAAGTTTAGGTTTTATACATTGTGATATGAATATGGAAACATTCGTATGCAACATTTTTGTGTGTACGCACCATTTATACATGAGGCCCCTGGTGACTTACAGTATGTCTGCTCTAAGCCAGTGGTTCTCAATGTGTGGGGCGGGCCCCCCTAGGGAGGTGCGAAATAACAAAAAGGGGGGTGTGAAGATGTGAAAAAAGAAAACAAGAATCGAAAATATGAAAAATACATCTATTGAAACCAAAACAAATTAACTTAAACTACATTCTGATACTAGAAAAATAAATATAGAGTTAGATAAATATTGAGAAAAGTTAAATAGGTATAATAAAATATGCATCTATGATATATCATTAATTTAAAAAAATAAATTGGTATTAGTGGGCTCCTTTCAAAAAAGCATTAGGGGGGCACGATTCAAACTGTTATGAAAACTCAGGTTGCAAATACATAAAGGTTGAGAAACGCTGCTCCAAGCCAAGGTGTACCAGTACGTGCTGAGAGGTAACCTAAAGAAAGCATATGATAATCCATTATGAGCGTTTTATTTGGTTATGGCAATTGGAACTGTCTGTGGCACTGATATAAAGAGATACAGTATATGAGATACATATGGGATAAACGGTTGAATCACCTGGACATATAAATGTAATGAATGAGCGTCCCTTTTTTAAATTTAAGTTTTATGATTTAAAAAAAACAGATTAAGGCAATAATTACCAAAACAAGAAAAATATTTAAAATGCATCAAAGTTTTAATTCAAGAAGAAACAGCACTGCTCACGTAAAAAACAATTTGTACCCAGGCATAAAATTATAAACTTGTGTTTGCAATTTCTTTACAAATGGGTGCTGATAGTGCTTTTTGAATAAACAAAAAATGGTCATCATTCTGTGCAGTAAGTTCTCATTGTCAATTCAGACTCTGTTCAACAATTGTGGTGGTGGGCTAAGTCAGAAAGGGGAGAGCAGACATGGAAGGATGTTACAAACTATAATGCAAGCGGACACAAGGTTACTTTGACCAAGCGTGTAAGATCATGCAGTTTCTCAGTCAACACAAAGGTGTCTTGGAGACCAGGCAGTTTAAGGCTTAAGAAACATTCAGTGTTGCTTGACCACCAGGCCATCATCTTGATGTCTCTGGGACATTTGGAAGGCTGTACCTTGCCCTAGAAATAATTCTGGAACTTGATCAGAAATTACCCTAGGAAGTGATTTAAAGTTAATCCAACCAATAGGCTATTTTAGTGTACAGTCATGTGGAGAACTGATGGTAAGACCTCCACTTGTGGATGAGATATACCAGAGACTGGAGAGAAGCACTTGAAGTAGAAAAAGGAAAGAGGAGTGCAGCATGCTGTTTGGACATAGGGTATGCCAACTCATTTGGCAGTTTGGAAACAGCATGATCCAAGAGATTGTACTGTATATTTATTTTCTTGGTGTGTAACCTCCACAAACACAATAACAGAGCCACATGTCAAATGTAAATATGTTTTTAAATATGATGGGGCTCAAATAAACATGTTCCATAGTAGTTCACTCTAACAGAAAGTAAGTGTAAGATAAAAAAAGTATGTCAGATCAAAGGAAACATTTAGTAGGTTCACATTTCAGATTATAGATTACTGTATTTGGGACAATTAGTTATTCATGTCACATGTCAATTAGTTATTCATGTTATGTCACCGAAAATAAAAATGTTCAGATATGTACCATGTCTTAATATTATTACAAAGAAATAAATTCAATATTTACAAAAATTATTGATTACTGATTATGGCACATATGTAGTCTTATCTTTAAACAAATATAATGTTATTATTTTTTAACTACACAGACAGCAATGCAGAAATGTATGCATTATAGCCTAAGCTGTTTTTCAAGGTTTTGACTGGCCACCTTGGTCCCAATGAAGGGTACTGTTAATGCTACAGCATACAAAGACATTTGAGACAAACGTTTGGTTCCAACCTTCTGTGCACAATGCCAGGTGTATAAAGATATGGTTTGATGAGTCTGGTGTGGAGGAACATGAGCAGCCGGCACAGAATCCTGGCCTTAACCCTACTGAACATGTTTGGGATGAATCGGAACACTGATTGTTAGCCAGATGTTCCTGTCCAACATCAGTTTGAGATGAATTGGAATACTCATTGTTAGTCAAATCATCTAGTCCAACATCAGTACCTGAGCTCACAAATGCTCTTTTGGCTGAAAGGACACAAATTCCCACAGACACACTCCAAACTCTTGTGGAAAGTCTTTCCAGAACAGTGGAAAATATTATACAGAACTTGCAAATGAGACAAGCTCATACAGGTGTGATGGTCAGGTGTCCACAAACATTTGGTCATGTGGTGTACGTGATAATGGAGATAGTGTGCTTTAAATCATTCATTTCTATTTGAATTTTTTTTATCTTTTCAGTGAACTAAACAATTATATTTGACTTCTTCCTCAAAACTTTTATATGTTATATTAACAATTACATTGAGACATTTTCATATAAGAGTAAAGTCACCTGGTAGATTACACCCTTTCTAGAGTTGTTTCCAGCCTAATGTCCAATGCTTCCAAGAGAGGCTCTGGCCTCTGTGACACTGAATTGGATTAAGTAGGTTTGAGAATATTCTTAAGCAATGCTATTTCTACACTACAAAATGTCAAGAAGAAAAAAAAACCTTAGGTAATATAAAAAGTTTAATTATTTTAAAAGTGCTGGTTTTACACTTTCCAGGGTAGAGTGATATGTACACAGAAAAAGTGTGAGATTTTATACCTACTGTGTAGTAGACTATATATATATATATATATATATATATATATATATATACATCTAACAAATTATTCTACACTTGACAAAAAACAGCACCCTGATCATCAACATCATTTGCATTTCTCAGTCCCCGTTAATGGTGTATCTAATAGTTCATCTGATCTACATACTAGACAGATGAATGGCGCTAGATCTATGTCAGTGTGAAGGTTAGCAGCTCTATGTTTATGGCTCTCTTCATTCTGGTTGATTGTCTGTTGAATGACCTAGAAGGCAAGTCGTTCATGATGGATATGCTTACGTCATGCTAATCTGTCAGTATTCTCCAGTTGCCAAGTAAATCTCCGTTTTGGAGCACCAATGCTTTGTGTTCCACTTGCAAGCTCTCCTTAGAGTACTTACTTCAGGATTCGGGCATCAGGGAGCTGAGTGACATTGCCAAGCCAGCGCAGTTGATGAGAGCAGATCTAAGACTCCATGCTGACACAACTGACTCTCTCCAAGAATATGCTATTGGTTATTCTATCCTGCCGTCGAATACCAAGGATCATTCGAAATTTCTGTTGTTAAAAACATTTAGGTAGTCTGACGTTTTTCGATATGGGCTCGTGTCTCACACACGTACAAGAGTGTCCTCACAAACACTTCATTGTAGATCGCGGCAACATGAAGCATCAGTTCTATTATACAGCATTTGTCATGGGCATATTATACAAATACTTAGAAATGTTTACAAAAAGTTTTATTTATTGAATAAAAAGCATAATGTAATATGGACCGTTCACAGCCACAGCTAGCAGGGTGCAGTGTGAATACTGATATCCTTTACTTATTCCACTTAATTCAATTTGTATATTATGTTTTACTGAGTATTGTACAGGATCCGCACAATTGCAAAGTTTCCATCTATAAAGCAATATCACAAAAATAATGAAATCATACAAGATTTACATACATGAACACACAAATTAGGTTGAACACTCAGTGAAACGGGTCAAATTTCGATCTGATTATGTTGGATTACGACTATATGAGTCCATCAGCAATTGAATGAGCATATGGCTAGTTGAGATGGGGAAAGGAAAACACAAACACCAGTCAGCAGCTTTCCTGATGAACATAAACCTCCAGATGGGTCCATGGTAAATTTTAACAAGTAAATTCTCAGTCAGAATCAGATAAGGTTATGGTTCTGATGACTAAGTCAAGTGGCCACTTGCCCCTACTTTTGCATCTACAATATGAGTACATGTTCTGGGCAATCTAATACATAGATTAAAAAGTGACTCACTCAGTGTCACACAAGAGAGTAAAAAAAAAAAGACCATCGTGAATCCACATTGCTGGGTCAGAAATAGAGAGTTTACCTCTGCTTTGTTGATGGCAAATACAGTACAGAGGTGAGCACGCTGCCTGATCTCGTCTGTGGGCTTCCTGAAAATGCCCCCAGAGAGAGATTACAGTTTCTCAAAGTAAATGGTTGGAAGACAGCAAAGAATTAGCCCATATTTTCTGCAAAAGTATTTTTTTCAAAGAAAAGCACATTGATGGGGGTCATAACCTCCAATTTGTAAATCACTGGATAGACAAACTTGATATTTGCAGTTTTTACATTTTTTTTTCCAAGTAGTAGAAGAGCTATTCAACTATACTATTTATCAAACAATGTAGACACTTTAGAGATCTGGCCAAAAGGAAAAAAACATGGAGAATGACGATTGCTGAACTTAATGCACTATATCAGACAAGTAGTTTTAATTTAGAATATCTGAAATAATCATTGCTAACTGTCCAGCACTTGCACAATTGTTACAGTTAACAATATTGCCTGCCTATTAGCAAACTTTAGGTTATTACATAATTCTAACTCTGGTATATTGTTTGAAAGAAAGTTTTGCAGAATTCAAAATGCTGAAATGCTGACATTAGGCTATGACATTATTATCTTACTAAATCAACATTGCAATGTTTAGACTAAGTATACTGTCTTGTTATGTAGCTTCTACCACTGCAGTTATAGTCATTTCATTTTACTGCATGACATGGCATTCTTTACCAACAACATGTAAATGCCCTATTAAAATTGCAAGCATTACATGCAGTGCCTTGTTATTGACTTTGAAACTCATCCGAGCCACAGTAGCGTATAAGAAGATCTTACTGGATCAGCAGGAATGGCATACAAAATTCTCATGTTTTCTCTGTGACTGGGACAGCAGAAACAAGAAATTACATTCGGTCTGTAAGGAATGGACACAAAAGCTACAACTTGGTGTCAAATACATCGTCAGACCTAGTTGGGTGGATCTAGATAAAAAGTTGTTTTTTTTTAATCACTGCTTCATATTAAACAGTTTGTCAATGCCCTATCAAAAGATGGAGACTGTTTTACATATTTGTGCCAAGCATTTTCTTGTTTGTCTGAGGCTATATTGTTTCCAGGCATTTTTTCCTATCCTAATATTAGAAAACTTATTTCTGATGCAGAATTCAATGGTACTACGAACAACCTGGAACAAACAACTTGGGTATTATTAAAAGAAGTCACTTTAAAATTAATTACAAATATTATGATGAAATTGTGAAAAATGCATTGGTTAAGTTTTATGAATTGGATTGCAACATGAGTCTAAAAGTTCACTTTTTAGATTCGCATCTGGAATTTTTCCCATAAAATCTTGGAGCAGAGAGCGAAGAGTGGGGTGATAGGATATCAATGACGTGAAAAGATGGTACCAGGGATGTTAGGATGTTTGTATGATGACTGACTACTGCTGGATAACTCACAGGGATGCAATGAAAAAAGTGTACAAACCACAGGTCATGAAATTAAGTTCTGTATCAATAAAACTAAGAAATGAAGTGACAAAACCTATAAAAGTTGCTGGCAAGTCAATGAATGTGTAATTTTGTTTTTATGTTTAAAAATAATAAATTAACTATTTTCATGGTAAACTGATATAGAACAATACTGTATACACGAATGAACTGTGTAATTTGTTACATTTAACTTCAGTTTCTTTTCAATGTTGTACTTAAAAGTGTTGTTACACTTTTTTGTGTTCATGAATGCAAAATCAAATACCTATTCACAGTCAGAACATTTTTAATGAGTTTAACTTTGCAGACCTGTGTTATTACTTATATCCAAATATATTAGTATCATTCACAGTTTTTGACTGGACAAACGCATTTCTTCTCTGTGAATATTAAAGGCCACCTGTATCTGTACACTAACAGATGCACTTGCAAAGGGCATGACATTTAAAATGAAATATGACGCACAACAAAACAGAGACAATTAGAAAAGAACCGACCGACCCATTTCAAGTTTGCAAACAGAGCTATCTCTTAAGAGCAACGTCCATCACCGTGACAAGTTAACAATAATCGATGACGCCATGCGTGCTGATATGAAAAAGCTGATGAATGTGAGTCATCGACTGCTGCAAAGGTTTAACAGTTTAGCAGGTGCACATACGACACTTCCTTGTAGCCTCTAATGGTTGTAGGTCTTCGCAACAGGTGCCACTAGAGATGCACTTCTTAATTTTACGTTCTCTTTTTTTTACTTGCAACTTCTCCGCTCCTTCCTTCTCTTCATTGTTTGCTGCCGGCTTCTGGCGTTGTTAGCCAAGCTGTTTCTATAACCACGGGTCTTCGCGCATGCTCTGTGGCCACCTGGCATTTTTTATATATCGCTCACAATTCGGCAGCTAATACTTCATAGCAGGCACGTGTTTTCTTCCTCTCTTTCCTTTTGTTTGATTTTTTTCCCTGTCTTTTCCAGTGCCATTCTCGTGGAGAACGGAAAAAATTGTGTTCGACTTGACATTGTAAAAGATCATATAAAAATCAGTAGGGATTTAAATTCTAGATAGATTCTTCAAAAAGAAGAATCTGGGCCCAACAAACTACATTGCGCTCATGTAAAAACGTTGACAGCTGCACTCGCACATTCGAATTGATATAATTCCGATTCTAACACTAGCGGCAGAAAAATAAGAAAAAGAAAGGCGATTCGTTCCTTTTATTAATAAGGCATATAAGAATAGACCGCTAGGCGCACTATTTGGCAAGGTGCCCTTCTTTTGTAAAGCCGCACGGCACGCATGCGTGGTAAGCACCTCTTCTCTTGCTTTCTGTCCGCTTATCTTTTTGGGCTGTTTTGTGGGAGGGGTCCGTATTTGGCTGGGAGAGCGATCGAAGAAAAGGGGCTGAAACGAATTTCTGTATCCCAGAAGCGGTAGCATCAACGTCTGTACATTGTGGCGAATTCATTGCAAATTACTGTTGTTATAAGCAGAAGAACTGAGCCGGTTGACTTGCACTGGGCGTGCTTTTACGTTCGAGTACCAGGGAATTAAGAAGACCGGTGGAGAAATAACACGATTTCAGCATTTTCAGTTTCTTAAAATAAAGCAGCTGCCAACCGACTAGGTCAGTAAATCCTTCCTTTTCACATTATTATTAGCACGAGTTGTCCAGTTATCTGCTTTTCGGCACTGATTGTATTCTATTGTAATATTCCAGCACTCGTGGTATTCTGATGTAGAGATTGCGTTGCTCTCTGATGCACATCCAAGCTGGTCCTTTTAAAAATATAAACAGTATTGCATTTAAGTGACTTGGTCGTTCAACAAAGCATATAGGAATCATCATATTCGTTTGGCAGTTATTGGCTTGATTCATTGTTTGCAAGCATTTACATCTGAACTGGTTGCTTCTGTTCCGTTGTTTTCCATTCATCCGTCCGTTGTTTCTGCTGATGTCCCGTCTGTGTAATGCGAATGTCAGCGTCGCGCATCACATCAGCTTTGTGGTCTTTGTTGCATTGCATAAAAGGCTGTTGGTATGTGTTTTAACAGCATTAACCAATATTAATAAGGCCATTACATATTTTAAAACTGTTTTGAAGCTCACACACTTTTTCTGTACCTTACCATTTGGAGTGCACGTGGACCATTCTCTGTTTAAATTATTTCTAAAAGTGCATTTGCGTGATCATAAGCCAGGTAGTGTTTTCATTTTTTTCTACTTGGCAAAGGAAGAATGGTATTTCCCAGTTAATATTAATATTTGTATCTCTTAAGATAGATAGATAGATAGATAGATATATACTTTAGTGTCCTTGTTTTATATATATATATATGTATATATATATATATATATATATACCTGGATCATTTGGCATTATCTCTGCTGCTGCACTTCCTTAATTGTAGCAAAAAAATTGTGGGAAAAAAACAACTTAGGTGGGGTAGTAGATATTGATAAGGAACTTGATGCCAGCCTGGATGTTTTTTTCGTTATCATCATATGACAGCAATGTTTATTTTTTACTCTATTAATTCTTTTTCTACGTGCGCCAAAGCAAGTGTTGCAGCCCAATTTTACAAAAACTAATATAGCTGAACAAGAGAATAAGAAAGCCGATTGTTAAAGGTCCATATAGCTACCTCGTAAGTGTGTCTTGTACCTTTGCGCTAGTTATTATTTCCGATTTCTCTTAAATGCTGTACGATTTGTAATGAGCGGTGGGCCATCCGCCGAAGTTTACTCTTCGTGCTTAGTTCTAGTACATGGGTACCTTTATGCACGCACACGTACATGATGCATCCTGTTGTCGAAACTTGTACAGACGACCCGTGCCTGTACTCCGTGAAGAGCGCTGTACAAAAAAAAATCGAAACGTTTGTTGGTAGACTGGTGATTTCGCTGACAGCTCGTCGTCGACTCTCGGTAGTGTGCGATAAATCAGTGACTGTCTCTCAAGGTTTAGTAAGAAGACGAGGTCAAAGGTCTACTGACAGGCTCGCTTAGCCATTGACCATCCAGCAATCAACCTTTTTTGAAACGTTTCAAGGATGTAAAGCCTTGTCACATATCACCATCATTTCGCATAACACCTTAGCTGACTGTGGCTTCCTGGAAGTTTTGTACTCAATCAGTGAAAGAAGTGTCGGGTAGAGAAACATGTAATATCGGAATCAGTACCCAAAACTATAAAGTCATGTTTTATTGGTTTGTGTTAGTAAATATTTGAGTATATTGCAAATGTAGTTGTGGTTTGTCTTAAAATAGTTGCACGGAAACGCTTATCCTCATTTTATCAGCTTATTACTCTTATTACAAGTAGTTAGTAGACAATGCTACAGTATCTTCATCTGCCATTCATGTAAAAGCTGAAGTCTGAATTTAATAATCTGTGCAGTGGTTTGAGCCTGTCGCAGAACAAACAGAACGGATATAAAAACTGAATGTTACAATTCTGGTGCATGTTTCTGTTATAGAACAAGAAAAATAAATAAATAATAATAATAAAAAACCCCAATATTTTCTAGAGTAGGAGGGAGAACACAGTATGGTTATGATAAAGAAACAGCATAATTAATATTTTATATACTACCTTTTACACTGAGCACCTTCCCCAAAGTGCTTTATTTATTTATAAAGTGGTCTATGTATGAAATGCTTTATTTACAATGCTTTGATATTTGTTCTCAAAATATGTATTTCTACAAAGAGAAATGCGTGCTGTCTGACCACTTGCACCCTAGTATTTATCAGTCTAGCTCATTAAGTAAGATCACATACTGTGCTCTTGTTTTGAACAGCAAAGTTTTGTTACAAAATACAATTATAAAGATAAAACAAATCAGTTCAGTTATTTTTAATTTGAATCAAGTAAAGACAAACTATACACAATTAAAACATGGACTCTAAGTGCATGTTGTGGTTAAGCATACACGTTTCATGCATTTTCACACATTTTAATTAATTTTAAAATCCTTATTATTATAGCCAAATATCCCTAAAATAGAAATTTGCTATTACTTTGTGTAAATATGCATTCTAAATGCAGCTGTTATTTCATACAAGTAGGTATAATTTAAGTGGATGAATGTTCCTGTTTTCGGGGCACACACAAACCTCAATTGTCATCATCATCATCATTATTCTCAACCCCACTTAAGGAAATTTAGAGACATGGGAAGAACTTTTGGAGTCCACCTTCAAAACAATTAAAACGTATCAAAAGTCATATATATGTGAAAGGCAGAATTAATGGAGACTAAAAACTGTTTTATTTCAGCTCATTCCTTGAAAAGGTATACTGTATATCTAGTGTTCTAAATGAGTGTTCTGTCCCCATTCTGAGACAAATGAAAAGAATTGTTAGCCACCCATGACAAAGGAATGTTCCTTTATCTTGGTTTGTTTGGAGTTTTGTAGAGGGGTGACAACCTAACACAAGGTCTGGGTTCAAATCCTTCCTGTGTTCTTATAGTTAACTACAAATATTAAAAGAAGCTGTTTCACCTATAGCTGACAAAAGTAGGCATTTGAAACAGGTTGTGGCTCTTGTAATGGAAAATAAATACATAAATAAATTATTCAATTAATCAATCAACCAATCAAGAAATAAATAAAATTCCAATATTTGGCAATGTCAGGATCTTAGCAATACTGTGTATTTTGGCATGAGATAGATTAGAGAAATAGCTATTCATCCTTGGAGATTCAGGATTGGCATTGAGAAAGAGAACTAAGGCTTTATGTGAGATTCAGCTTCACTATTATGAGTGCCATGTCGCTTTTTTTAACTTGACACAACAAATGGCATCATTATGAAAGTACAATAACAGTTTATAATACATGATTTTTTTTTATCAACAGACACTGTGCTGCATGTTGGACAAAAACGGTGGAGGTCAGACTAACTCATACACTTTAGATGGAACATTGGGAGTTGGTACTATTTAATAGAATAGTATTGTATAATGACAATAGCAGAAATGAGTCTGAATTCATTATGTTTACCAGTGATTATGTAAGACAAGCAGTCATATTTCACTGCTTTAGCAGGCAACCGGTGCAATACTTAACCAATAAAGAGAAAAGGAAATATGTCACTGTGTGTATGTTCATTTAAAGTCTAACACAGTGAACTCAATGACAGTTAGTAAGTTGTGCTTTCTTGAAGTTCTTTGTAACCTTAGCAGTTTGTATTGAATAAATGAATTTAGTTCCAGAGAAAAAGGCACACAGACATACTGGCATAGTAGTAGCACAAGCCTGCTTTCCAAAAAGCTACTGAAATAGTGAATTTTAAACAGGTGTATGGAAATAATTCTGGTTGAGAATCTACCATAATTTTGGACATCCTAACCAGTGGATCTCAGTATATGCAGACTGGCAGTATCACATCCACTATGCTGACCCTCAACACTGGTACTCCACAGGGTAGTGTGCTAAACCCCCTTCTGTACTGTTTGCTCATCTCTGACTGTGTGGCTAGACAGAGCTTCAAATGCATTTTTAAATCTGTTGATGACACCACCATCATATGCCTGATCACCAACAATGATTAAATATTTTACAGAGAAGAGGTCTACCTTCTGCTTCAGAGGTGCCAGGACAACAGTCTCACCTTTAAGATCAGCAAAACTAAGGAGGTGGTCATCGATTTTAGGAAGTGGACCACAATCTTCATTGCAGGAAATGCTTTGGAGATGGTAAACAGCTTTAAATTTGTCAGAGTAACTATCACTGATGAAATGAAGTCCACACAGCACATTTTGGTTGTTGTCTGGAAAGCTCACAAACACCTGTGCTTCCTCAGATGTCTTTTGAAAGTGTAAATTTTTCATTGTGTTCTCACTAACCTGTACAGATACACATTGGAGTCCATCCTCATTGGCAGCATCACATCCTAGTATGGCACCTGTTCTACTCAAGATAGTAAAGCACTGCAGAGGGTGGTGAAGATGGCACAGAATAATACTGGCACCCAACCGTCTTGTATTCAGGACATATTCAACACTCACTGCCTTAGAAAGCAAACACTATTATTAAAGACCCCAGGCTTCCTGTATTCTATGTATTTTTTGTGTCTGTGTCATTCTTGGTAATGTATTAACGTATTCATTGTTGTCACCCTCTTCTGAGAGACATGCAAGTAAGAATTCCACTTTATTGTATACACATGACAGTAAACTTAAACTTTAAGAACTCATTTGTTTAATTGTGTGGCTTTAATGCATGTTAAATTATATTAATTTATTTCTTAATTTCCCAAATCTCCCTATTCTAGTTTAAAGAGTCTGAGTGTCTAGGCATGCGAGTGTCCTGGTTAAAAACCAAGATCCGGGCCTTTAATGAGCTGTTGGGCACAGCCATCAGTGTCAGTGTGCAGCGAGAGTGTGACCTCGTCAAGAGGTTTACTTACCTCGGCAGTGACATTCATGTCTCTGGTGACTCTTCCTATGAAGTCAGTGGATGGATTGGGAGAGCATGGGGGTCATGATGTCACTGGAAGGGGGTGTGTGGTGCTACGGATATTTCTGCAAAAAAGTCCTGGTGCTCCCTGTTTTGCTGTATGGTTGTGAGACATGGATGCTATCCACTGACCTTAGACAAAGACTGGACTCCTGTGGTACTGTATCTTTTCGGAGAATCCTTGGGTACTGGTTGTTTGATATTGTGTTGAATAAGGCACATTACCTGCTATGCGAGAGTGTCAGTTATGGCACTATGGCTATGTGGTGCAATTCCCTGAGGGTGATCCGTCTTGCAGGATCCATATTGCTGAGGACTTGAGCCACTGGACCAGGTCAAGGGGACACCCACATAACATGTGGCTGCAGAAAATAGATGGTCATTTCCAGAGGGTTGGACTGGAATGCATATCTACCTAGGGAGTTGCCAACTGTGATTCAGAGCTGTTTCGTCGTATAGTGGGTGCGGCAACATGCTGTACCCATGCATGCTCCCCAACCTGACCTGACCTGACCTTATTCTAGTACATGGTCTTCAGGATGAGACTAGAACATATTCCGAAAGCAGTGGGAACATGGTGGTGACGAACCATAGACTTAACACCATTCCATCACAAGCCATACTTTTGTCTAAGCAAGCACTTCCTAACACTTTGTCAACATAAAGTAGTCAGCAGATCTAACCTGAATATCTTTAGGGTGCAGGAGAAAGCTATAGTATTGTGATGTCTTATAGAATTCAAAAGATATTTGCTTTGGATTGACAGGCAAGTGAGCGAATGAGTGTACTCTTTGTTGGACTGTTGCCCATTCTCGGGCTGCTTCCTCTATTTCTCCTCATGCCTGTATTGGAGTAAGTGTGTTTTTAATAAAGCAAAAATGAATGCTATTTAGGATAGGTAAAACATTAAAAAATACTGTATTTTAAAACAGAAATATATTCACCTACTGTATATATCTGACAACACTGCTTCATATTGTCTAAGGAATAAAGGCACCTATTTTATTAAGTAAGTATTGATCTGATTGTGTAGTGTAGTTAAAAGTATGTATAAAATCTCATTTGATTTACTGTTTAGGAAATGTATGTGATGTTTAGAGCAAGACACCTATGTGTGTTATTTTTCAGAATTCTTTATTTCTTACTAATTTTTAAATTATTTTACTTTAGATTATTCCAACCATAACAACATAGGTTTATTGTATTAGTCTACATTTCCTGAATGATCAGATCAGAAGTAAAGGAAGTTTGAAAACTACCATGAATAGCTGTAGTTGAGGAAGGACAAGTAGTAAATGACCATATTAACACCTGTACCCATGAGTTTAAGATTTAAAATATGTTGTGGGTGTGATAGAGTACTGGAATAGCACATCTTCCATTGTACACAGTATACAGTAGAAAAAAGTTATTAGTGTTCCACTTAAAGCAGTCCGAATGTTTCAGTCAATTAAAATAGCCTTTGCTTGTATAGTTTTTTGTTCCACTTACTTTATACTTGGTAATGAACTTTTCATAAAATGTGGTTTTCCCCCAACTACTCAACAAAAAAAAAGACAAATTGCCTTTGGTCTCTTGTTTTAATGGGCAAGGTAATGTCCACTATGGAAAACTGATGTATAGTTGAAGTGCTTCATACCCCCTCTCACAAATCACCAGGACCAGGTAATATTTACCATTGAGTTTTTAAGGAGGCTAGCGAGTACATATATATACCCTTGACACATATTTTTAGGAAGGCACTGTGCACTGGGGAGATTCCGAAAGGACTAGAAAGTGGCAAATATTATTACGTTATATAAAAAGGGTGACTGGGCAGATCCAAGCAACTATAGGCCAGTAAGCTTAACATGCATCACATGAAAATTAATGGAAGGAATTATTAAGGATAAGATTGTGCAACACATGGCAAGGACAGGAGTTATTCTGAACAGTCAGCATGGGTTCAGAAGAGGGAGGTCATGTTTTACCAACATGCTAGAAGTCTATGAGGAAGAAAAACAGCTATATGATCAAAGTGGAGCTTATGATGTTTTTTATCTGGACTTTCAGTAAGCATTTGATGAGAGGTTAGGCATCAAACTAAAAGAAACGGAAGTTCAGGGTGATGTTTGTAGATGTGTCCAGAATTGACTCCAACACAGGGAGAAGAGGGTGATGGTGTGCACCTTATCAGAACTGGTTAATGTTTACAGTGGTGTTCCACAGGGATCAGTGTTAGGGCTGCTGCTATTTTTAATATATATAAATAATTTGGATATGAATATAAGTAACAAGCCGGTTAAGTTTGCAGATGATACCAAGATAGGTGGATTGGCAAATAATTTGGAATCCATTAAATCATTACAGAGGGACTTGATCAGCATACAGGCCTGGACAGATTTGTGGCAGGTGAAATTTAATGTCAGTAAATGTAAGAAATTACACATAGGAAGTAAAAATGTTAGGTTTGAATACACAATGGAAGGTGTGAAAATTAACAGAATGTCAGGTTATATTGCACGATGTGTGGAGTACAAGTCCAAGGAGGTTATGCTCAAGCTTTATGATGCACAGGTGAGGCCTCATCTGCAGTGCTGTGTCCAGTTTTGGTCTCTAGGCTACAAAAAGGACATAGCAGCTCTAGAAAAAGTCCAGAGAAGAGCGACTAGGCTCATTCCAGGGCTGTAGGGGATGAATTATGTAGAAAGATTCAAAGAGTTGAGCCTTTTCAGTTTAAACGAAAGAACATTAACCTTCTTAGCATTAGACCCGAGCGTGAGTCGGGCTGTAAAAACAGTGCTAAAAGCATTAGTTCCATATGTCACTCGTGCAGTGGTACAGGCGCATCTCGTGTAAGACCATAGGTTTACTCGGACTGTATAAGTGCCAACAGTGTTAGTTGTGAACGTTACTCAGTCAACCCATGTCTTGCATAAGCGTCAGGTCCGAGTATTAACCAGAAAATGATGTGGACATGTCTTCTCCTAGCCTCATAATGGCATCTCGTAAGAAACACCTCTCATCAGCAGTGATGACAAGGTGAATCTGTCTTCAGTTAGTGAACTTGAAACAGTTAGTAAAACCGAAAGTGGCTCTAGGAATCTGAAAGCAACACTCGTGTCACTTGCACATGTGCAGTGTACCGTTCATATTATTATTATTATTATTATTATTAGTTTATCATTTTTACACTTTTTACATTTCTGACTTTTAGCGGTTTGGACATTTTACAGTAGAAAGATGAGATTTCATGAAAATGTCATGTTTCAAGCCAAAAAATGCAACGCTTTTTACATGTTTTTTTTTTGAGAAAACATTTAACAATAAAGAGATTAAGAAGTGACATGATTGAAGTGTTTAAAATTATGAAGGAATTAGTACAGTGGATCGAGACTGTTATTTTAAAATGAGTTCATAAAGAACACAGAGACATAGTTGGAAACTTGTTAAGGGTAAATTTTACACAAACATTAGGACTTTTTTCTTTACACAAAGAACAATAGACAATTGGAATAAGCTACCAAATAGCATGGTAGGCAGTAAGACTTTAGGGACTCTCAAAACTCGACTTGATGTTATATTGGAAGAATGAAGTGGATAGGGCTGGCAAGTTTTGTTGGGCTGATTGGCTTGTTTTTGTCTAGATTGTTCTAATTTTCTGATGTTTCCTCTGACACCACAGCACAATAAACATTCTTCAAGAAGGAAACATACATATTTAAAAAAAAATATCAACTTTAAAGTGCATACCAGCATTTTGTGCATAGTTTACAGAGATAATACTCTTCTGTTTATTGGAATTCACAATGCATACTTTTTAGTGAAATGCTTCTGTATCTGTTACCAATGTCTTATTTTCTGTACTGCTGTTCATATAAGTTTGTGGTATTTAAATTTTATATTAAGTACAGTATTTGCTTTCAAGGGTTATAGCATACAAGGAAGAAAGTTTTTAAAAATTGTGCCAATTATGAGATTATTCATTCTATGTATTAGAAATTAAATTAAAATAGCCCTATTGTATTTTCTAGTGTTCTGCTTGATATAAGGAAGTGAACTTTTCTACATGCAATTCTGTCTCTTTATGCTGTATATCTGGAATTGAGTATGCCATCTTTATGAGCTTAAGCCAAAAGTCGTCAATGAACCAAATGATTATCACTTTGCATTCCCCTTTCATTCTGTGTACATATTGGAATGGAAAATAAACTTCTAACAGATTTTATAGATATCACAATGTAAAAGTCAATACTTTGGCATTCCAGATTTATTTACATGTGTCAGGCCCATTAAAAGTTAAGATAACATTTTTTTCTTCAGTTTTTTGACTGATATATTAAAAGCAACAAGAAGAATGCATTTTCTGCAGGTATTTTTCCTGCCTCTGTGGTGGGCTGGCGCCCTGCCCAGGGTTTGTTTCCTGTCTTGCACCCTGTGTTGGCTGGGATTGGCTCCAGCAGATCCCCGTGACCCTGTAGTTAGGATATAGCGGGTTGGATAATGGATGGATGGATGGATTTTTCCTGCCTTGAATCTGAAGTTGCTGGGAAATGCCTCAGACCTTATTTAGGAGAGATGGATGGATAGTACATTAAAGGAAAAAGAAGCAAAATAATATGTCCTGTATAATAATCTATTTTAAAAACAAAGTTTCACAATTACCCTTGTAAAAAGGGTGGTGTTTTGTAATGAATTTTATCAACTGAAGAATTACTTATTGGATTTTTTCAGCTTCTAGAAAAACTACTTCTTACTTGAAAGGCATTCTTAATTGTTATCCATGTATATTTTCATGGCCAGTTTCGTCTGGGTGCATTGCAATTGCAAAGGATCCACATTCAGTGGTGGATTTCAATTTCAATACAATTGTGATTCTCAGTACACGACCTGTGTAAGGACACACAGATTGGATTTTTCAAGCTTTCTAGTATACCTGATCTGCATCTTTAGCTTGTGCTTAAAAGAGTATGGATGGAAAATTGATCATTCAGGTCACTGGAACTACAGGATGATGGTATGTTCATTTTGAGAGGGTTAGATGTCTGCGCATGTAAAACCAGATAGATGTTAAAGAAATAACAGATTTGATTAAATATCCACTGACATGATTGTAAAAGGTACAAGCAGTCATATCTGCCTTGCTGATAACAAAGTAAACACCCTGAAGACAAAAATGTACTCTTTCTTCCCTGTTATCTCTTTTTTTACATTGCAGTATTGGTGTAAAGTCGGGAAGCTTGCATGTCTTGATTATGTTTTTATTTGGGCACACTAGTTATTTGAGAGCATACTGTAACTTTAGTTAAACACAGGTATAGGTCACGTACAAACATAACTTAGAACCATCTGACAAAAGCTCTTGGAACTATGAAAAATCACATTTGTGCAGTATTTATAATCCTATCTTTATAAGTGTACCTTTAGCATTGACAGCCTACAATTATAATGTGATGTAGGTGGACATTGCAAACATTTATGGCCTCAGCTTTATTTCTGAGAATACAGTAATTTGGGAGTTTTACACTGCCATAAATGGAATCAATAGCTATTTTTGTACATTTGGTTTCTTTCAGTTTTTAGTTTGCAAAGTGCTAGCTCCCTGGGAGTCTTTGACTTGTCTTTTCTGAGTTACGTTTTATAACATATTGTATTGATGCCACCAGACCTAATTAGTATCTCATCAACAGAGTAGTTAGAAAAGTAGTGCAAGTTCAAGTCTATTCTATTTTTAGAGCATGTATATTAAAATGTTTGCTCAGATGAAAATGTTTGCCTACCCCACTCCTAAGATATGGAAATGTATAGCGTGGCCTTTGCATGAAACCATCGGTTTAGTTGTATTGGCAAGGACTGCTTTTAGCATTTACTTTTGACTCAAAAAAGAAGCATTATTGCTCATGCTTTAAAACTTGTATGAGCCCAGCTCATTTATTGATTGTGATGATTTATTTAGAAGAATTTAAGCTCCCTGCTGTGGAAATTGTCATGTACTATGAGGTATTGATGCAAATACAGCAGTATGTGTGATTTACCTAAGGGGTGGGGTGTAGTAACAACTTGTGAAGTAAGCAGCCCTTTGGAGGGACATTCATTTATTTTCTTTTGCAGGGTGGGCAGACAAAACCTTTCCTGATGTCAAATGTTGTAAGAGTAGTTTCCACCCCTAGAGCTATTTGCCAGCCTCTTGTTGTCTACCATAGAGGCACACTCGAGAATATTTGGATGATGTTTAATAACCTAGAAGGATGTCACTGGAATGTGAAAGAAAGGCTCATGAACACAGGGAGAACTCGCAAACTCTACTGAAAGTCATATAGGATGATGGCATATATTATTGTCCTTATCCTGATTTTTATCCTGACAATGTCAGTTTCTGACTGGAGGTGATTATGAATGTTTCAATTTTTGTACATTTAAATAGAAAATCAGTCTACTACCACTTTGTATTAACACTACATTTTTCAGATTGTTTTATTTGGTGAAGATAATATGACAGGAATGGAAACGTTAACTCGAAAGAAGATGAAAGTACAGCCCAAACCATAGTTCTTTTTCATTTAAAAAGACCCATTCATTTTAATTTTAGTGTAACTGCCACATGTTTGGGTTAATATTAATATTATTTACAGTGTGACCTGGGTACACATAGAACCTGCTGCTCCTTGGATATGCATGACATTATTTATAATGATGTTATATGAAGACCTACTGAATGAATGAAATTGAAAGGAAAGAAGACACTCTTCACTCATACTGTGCCAAAATAATTTTTGTATTATGTATTTTTTTTGCTGTGCTTGTTTAAACATTTATCCATATTTACATGCATGTACTGTATACTCGTCTTTTGTAATTAATAAGAACTTATTCTCTGCAAAGTTTTGCAAATGTAGGTCAAAGTTGTAATCTTAACTTTGATTCTCCTGTATAAACAAATGTACAAAAACAAAAGTTGTTTTCTGTATTGTATTAAATGTAGGGAAGGACACAGGAGAAATCCT
The DNA here is from genome assembly GCA_026402145.1 of Polypterus bichir lapradei. NCBI lineage: Eukaryota > Metazoa > Chordata > Cladistia > Polypteriformes > Polypteridae > Polypterus > Polypterus bichir. Next base: position 64,607,899 of record JANRMT010062807.1, on the reverse strand, counting down.
TTTGGTAACTCAGTAGAGAGTTCAACTTTGACGAGACAGTGTTTATGGTGTTACTTTAAAGTTTGGAAGCTTGGTTTTAAATCTGTTCCTTGTGGACATAAATTAATTTAGTATCATGGATGGTCGGCAACAGTTCCACTGTAAACAGTAAATACCTGATTAGGTACATAATAGACTGCTTTATCTAAGCTACTGAAATGTTACTTTACTCTGATACTGTCTCTGAACTTTATGACCGTGTATAGTGACAACTACCAAAACATCTGGTGCTCCAGCAGCAAAAAGAAAAGTGTGAAGCTTCTAGGGAAAACTTTTTGTGTTTGGAAATCTTTTGTTTTGGCTTTTGATTCAAGTTAGAATTTAATTTTTTTTTAAAAGAGATTTCAACACTCAGTGTAACAAACCTTTGAACCTATCTGACTGTTGCTTGAAAAAAACACTTAAAAGTCATTTGCTCATTTCAGCCTTTCTTCAAATGAAATCCTCTCCAGGTTGCCTTCACTTCCAGTTTCTTTTGCTATAACAAAACTAAATAAATTTGAAGTTCTTATATTGAAAAAAATTGTAATGTGAGAATAAGAGACTTTTTTCTTTATTTTTGTTTTGTAACATTTGGGAAATATTTTCTTAGTAATCAATTATAACCTTACTGGATCAGGCCCCCAAGTTAGATTCACATCTAGGTGACCGTTATTAAAGTCTGAATATTTTTACCTGTGTTTTTTATGTGGACACTTTTATTTTCACCTTAACTGAAGAAAATAGAAATTGGTTTAACTGGTATATCTAAAATAGCTCTGTGTATACAAATATGCAATGTGACAGACAACCATCTTATCAAGGGCTGCATCCTTTTTTAGGCTCAGACAGGAGTCATGTTGACTATTATTGAAGAGTGAACGCCATGGTGTTTGCTTCACCTCGAATTCAGAGACATCACTGAAGTGTTTGCAAATATCACTAAACTTGGCGAAGTGCATTGAAAGTCAACGGGGAAGGACTAACTGAACTAGATTTGACTGGATTATAATGGTGCAATCATCTTTAAAGTGTCCCTAAGGGCTAGGGAAACGTCTACCAACTCTACTGGACCAACTATTGTGGCTAAAAAGGTGACTTGAGCTGTACGGCAGCAGTACTAACCACTGCACCACCGTGGCTCCATGAGATCAAAGAAGAAAGAACGCAGTCAGAGACACTCAATCATATATTTAATCAAAACAAAGCAGAAATGCTAAAATAGTAGTCAGAAGTCAGAAAATACAAAGTAGCGTGTCATGATTGAAGGTGCTAGGTCATTCTGTTTTTTTGAAGTCGCGCTGAAGGATCTCCAAACTATTTGTGCACTTTTTCCTCTATCAAAAAGAGAGATTTATTACTATTTACAAGATGTTTCTTTTGGTATTATTATTATCACATAGAGTCTCCTGTATTGTGGGGTTGTGAGACCATCAGGCTCCTTCAAAGTTTGTTTTTTATCTCCACGTGGCTAATTATGCATGCATAGAGCACAAGCCTCCTTCTGTCATGCTGACATGGAACTTGAAGATTGATCTGCATATTTGTCAACAAGCAGAGATAACTCGTTATTTATGCTGGATATTTTCTATGAAAATAAAAATGTGAGAACCTAGATTATTTACTTATCTGTCCTACCACTAAGTCCCAAAGAGTCTGTAATGTATATGATCAGCATGATATATTCGGGGGCAGTCCTATCCAATGAGGGCTGGTTCAGCTCCAGGGGATTTAATGCTGGCCTCACAAACCATCATGGGGCACCAGTGAAGAACGTTTTTCTACACCTGCTGAATTATCAGTAAATAATTTGACAAACAAGTGCAAACATGAATGCAACAAATTCCCTGTGAATAACACTTTGGTGAAATTCGCTGAGCAACATTATTCACTATTAATTGTGTATCCTTTCATTCTAAATAAAAATATACAGTAGCTAAAATATCCGTCCCTGTCCCTCTATGCCATTGGCAAACCTCTATGCAAGGGTCATTGAAAATCCTTGCAACCAACCAGCTTCTTCTTCAGCATTTGTACCTCACTATTCTTTTGTTACCAACCTGCACAGTTTGCACTATGAGAGGAGAGGTTAGGTCTGAGCTAGAACCATCTAAAACATAGCTGCACACATATTTTCTTTGGGAACAGTATGGTTTCCTTGTTAAAAATAACAGTAAAGGATAAAAGTGAATCAGATGTAATAATGGTAGTAAGTAATAGTATTTTTTACAGAGTAGAGTGAAATTCTTAACTTGTTTGTGAGACTATCATCCAAATAATGTATTATAATGTGAAACCTAAAATCAAGGTACAAGCATAACATACTGTGAGATTTTCTTTCATTACACTCCGTAGGATGTGGTGGCTTCAGTCAACTAGTGAATGGATGCTTCACCCTTATCTACTGAATGTGAAATATGATTGAATGTGGAAAATGATAATAAACTGCTTGTGTGTTCCCTATAATGTGTTGGCATCTCCACCAGGGCTTACTCATGTCTGAAGCTACCATATTAAACTCCCTCTCCCTACAGCACTGTAATGGAAAATGGATGTTGGGATTAACATGGCCATAATTATTGGCATTTTTACTACTCTGAATACATTTATTCCAGTAAGGTTTAAATAATTAAATGCAAAAGTGTTTAGAGCTAAATGTGTTATAAAAAAATCTGATTTTTTTTATCAGTGCTTGATATTCCATGTTTGCTATTTCATTGTTTTCTAGAGGCGTGTACTGTCCTAAAAAACAAAAACAAGTAAGTGTGGAAACTTTCATGGTTTGTTTTTTTTTGGCATATGGGCTTTGGGATTTTTCAGGGTAGGCAATATAAATAATGATAGGATGCTTAAAATAAAAATTCAAACATTATTTTATCATTGCCACATGAATTAAAGAATACATTATAATTCAGGATATTTTCACGTATACAAACTCTTAAAGCAACTTTTGTAACAATGTATATTTTTCAAATTATATATATCAGAAAATCACTTGGCAGGTTTGTGATATTAACTATTGCGAAATTTATGTTTGCATAAAGGAAGCATTAGCTGGCTAAGAACACTTACTGCAGAGTGATATTGAGATGGACAGGTCCAATAAATTAATTCAAATTTCAAAGGCCACAAATCTTTCCATCCTTTATTTGATTTGTTCCAACTTTAAGACCATCTCTGTGAAGATAAACTTGTCAATTTAAGAAGAAGAAGATAATGATGCCAGTTATGATGTTGATTACTTTTCATCATCATCCTAAGCAGCACAGTGGTATAGTAGTAGTGCTGCTGCCTTGCAGTAAGGAGACCTGTGTTCGTGTCCCACATCCTCCCTTTGTAAAATTTGCTTGTTCTCCTCATGTCTACATTGGTTACCACCAGGTACTACAGTTTCCTTCCATGTTCAAAGTTAAGCAGTTTAGGTTAACTGGTGATGCTACTTTGGTGTGGTTTGTATAGGTATGTTCCCCTGCAATGGACTGGCACCCTGTCCAGGGGATTGTTCCTGCTTTTGGTCCTATGCCTGCTGGGATAGGCACCGGCCACTTGCAACCCAGCTCTGGATTAAGTGAGTTTAGAAAATGGTTCTGTATGGGTTTATCATCCTACGATACGACCATTGTTCTGCTATTTTCAATAATTTTTATTATTATGGTAATGGATTTTGATTTGGCTTCAAAAGCACTAAAAAAGACATAAAATTAGTCCTCATGCCAATTAGATTTTGGCAATAAAGTATATTGTTCTAGCAGCTCCACCTACCGTGCTTCTCAGCAATTATGATCTTTTGTAGACGCATTACACATCATAGCATTAGAAAATTGACCAACACACACAAAAAAATTAATGCGAGCATACTGACCAGTCTATTATTTTTACCATTGTTGACTAGTCACATGTACAGAGGTTGTTCTATGTTTTGAGATTTGACACAATTTTTATTTGCTACACCTACAGGTGACACTGCCTTTTTACATCTTGTGCCGAATACTCCTGTTTTCCCCCCACATCCCAAAGACTTGCAGGTTAGATTATCTAATGACTTTGATTTGGGCTAATTTAAGTAAGTATGGATTTGTGTGAACATATGTCGGCATACACATTTGGTTTCTGCCTAGAGGCCTGGTTGTAAAACCTGCTTTCCACGACAGGATACGCCAGTTAGAAAATGGATGGATGGTTCGATGGAGTCCTGTAGCTATGGCCATTGCACTCAGAAGATGAAAGCTGTGTTGAAAATTTTTCAAATGAGTAACACTATAAGTTAAAATGATTGCATCATTGCAATTACATGGCATGTACAAATGATGTAATTTTACTTTTGAACTAATTCCATATTGGAATCAAAGTGATGAAACGTTTTGGACTTGAAATCACAGTGGTATGTTAAGTATAAACAATGCAGTTTTATTTTGTCTTTTTAGTTATTTTTATTAGGCTAAACTTCTGCAATCCCATGTCAAAATTCAAGTTCTGTAACATGTTCAAGCGCACTTAATGCTGTTCAGAATCATGAAGGATTGAAGTCTATCCCAGCAGAAATGGACACAGGCCGGGAAACATGACTAGCTATCACAGTGGCTTCTCTGAGACATACAGTACTTGGACTAACACTGGGGCCAATTTAGAGCTTCCAGCTAGTCAAACCAGCATGTCTTTGGTGATAGAAGAGGACAGCTAGAGTATCCAGACCAAAACCGACGAACACAGGGACATTGTGTAAACTCCACACAGGCAACATCTGTGCTTGGCATTCAAAACCAAGAAAATACATTTATTACATCAATATTGTGTAGTGGGTTAAGCATAATTTGTAGTGTCAAGAGAACAAGATCTGTTTAAGATTATTATAGAAAATCCTTTTGAGTGCCGCTTTTGGGGGGCTAAAAGCCGTAAACACTGATTTTATGTAGTGCGGTAATTATGAGTTGATTATAATGAGCAACTAATGCAGCACAGATCAATGTAACGGTAATGTTGGTTTGTTTGTTTTTCTAGAAATACACCATTGACTTCACAGTTGCCTCAACCACTGTGCATCTGTTTCAAGCAAACAGTTGTACTTCTTTAGCTATATTTACACAGCCCTGTCAATGTATACTCATGCCAGTAACTCAAGTTATTATGAAGACTTTAAGCAAACCAATTTTGAGATCCTACCAACTCCTGTATGTTTTCAGGTTTAGTGGAGTCTGTATACTTTCTTATGGAAAAGACAAATCAGAAATGTAGCTAGTTTAATTCATCTCAGAGTCCTTGGTTAGATATGCACTTCCTTTCTATTATGAAATTGATGAATGTCTACAGTGTGGACACTAGTATGCCAATGATCAATCAAATCAATGACTGTGATATACTTTTAAAGGGACACTCTACGTAACAATGATAATTTTTAATGTTACTTATCCTGTGCTGTTTCTAGTGATGGCCAAGAAAAAAATGTAACCTCATGTTAACTGAAGAACAAAGATCACAAAGTTTATGATACAATGGAATGGACTTCTTTGAGGGCCTGCAGGGGGCCAATACTGAAAGACAGCAAACAATATCAAAATGTCCATGAAAAAAATCTCAAGTTATGTGTGTTGCATAATCCACATGTCAGTAATCCAGTTGCATTGAAGGGGCGAATATTCAATTCAAAAGCTCAGTCCTGTTTGAATGTGCTTCGTGTTCATGCACAGATAAGAAATGTATAATTTAAGGGTGGTGTTTTTCTTTAAGAGTTGAAATGTTGAAAATGTTCATCGTCTTTAATCACCAAATATGTGTGTGTGTGTGTGTTTTTTTTAATCACAATCAAATTTTAAGCTTTGTCTTGTTGTTAAGTTGGTTTACTTTATGTGCATCTTATGTTTTGATTGATTAGATGTTATAATTTGTAATGCTTGTAACCATATAATGAAAAATCAGATTTGTAAAATGGATTTGTGGGCAAGAGCTTTACAACAGTTATTATCTATCTCGTCACTTCAAAATTGTCATATGTGTGGTCCTGTTGGAGGGAAAAAATATTTAAACAGAAGTTGACTGAGCCCAAAAGGTAATCAGCAAAAGCATTAGAAGAAGATGCCTCCAGGGAGAAAGTGTAGCTTTAGGAACAAACATTTTTTCTCCCTACCTTTAGTGTTTGATTACTGAGCAGAGTGAGAAACTATACTGCTGGCCCGACAAGTCTTAGAAGTCTGGAGCAGAGAAATTCTGGAAATTATTTATAATATAGAGAGCTAAAAATCAGTGTGCTTTAAATGAGCCAGTCTAAATAGAGATTCTCCGTGTGTGGGAGTGATATGTCAGAAAGCACTGATTCAGGCCCAGCTTGCAATAACATTATTAGCTTCTGCTATAAATATCTGAATTGGGAGAGCTGATCTCAGGCAAGTGACTTTGGCACCATAATCAGAACATTGTTAACAAATAATTATGCGAATAAGCAGAAAGTTGCTTTGAAAAGTTCAGTTGGTTGCATATATTTCACTTATAAGAAGTGCATGTATTTTTCATTTGCAAATCTAGGTGCTCCTTAATTTGTTCTAATCAAATTAGAGAGATGAAAAGTAGAATAGTTACTGTAAAATAAGGTTACATCCACATGCGTTTCAATAACATGTTCCCGTATACTTGGTATTGATTGAGTGAATGGCACTATCTACAATGAAGTAAGTGTTATGTGAGTTAGTGAATGTGTGTAAGAACTAAAATTATAGACCTGTTGTTTGAGTGAGTACAAAATATAAAACTGTGATGCTATGGTGTGTGTGGTCCTTTGAATTATTTTGTCTAAGTGAGACAAGATGCAAGGGATGCACTATTTTCACTTATTCTAATTTTTTAACATTTCATCTTCATGTTCTGTTGGAAAGGTGCTGATGGTAGTGTTTGGCCCTGTGAATCTTGTAGTTCTAGATAAGGCACGGTTGTGTTTTCTCTGGGAATTTCCACCAGTAAAGGAAAAAGCCACAACTCACTTCTAAAGTGGATATGAAAAACTGCAACAGCACCAAGAAATCCTTTTTGAAATGTTAGTTGGATGTTTTGTTTTCTGTTGGGCTATATGGGGTTTGTGTCTTTAAAGAGGAGCATTTTGAGAAGCAGAAAATTTTCCAATCATTTTGACAGTACAAAATAATTAAATTTATAATTACCACCATAATAAAAGAAGCAAAACATTTGCAATTAGGCAGTCTTCTTCTTTCTTTTTTGGATGCTCCCGTTTGGGGTCACCACAGTGGATCATTTTTTTCCATATTCTCTTATTCTCTACATCTGCAGACAACAATTAAGCAGTACTTGTTATTAATTTATTTTAAAAAAAAGCTTCAATTTGAGAATTTCACATCTCAGACTCACTTGTTGCGACTGTTTAGTTTTTGCCCAAGAGTTTCTGCCAATCAGTTGTAGAAGGAAAAAGAGCACTGTTTGTCTGCCATAGTGCTTGTTCCCTTCCTCTTCACTGATTTTTTGTATAGTGCAATTTAGTAAAGACTGTCGAGCTCACATATCATGTAGGCAACTAGAAACTACATTCCCTCTAAACAGTATGGCTAAGCAATGTCTATCAATTATCATGATGCACTGATGGCATCCTGGGCTAGCTGATGTGGCACAAAATCCCTATAAACTATCCCCTGTCTTTGTGCTCATGATCTGGGAAAAACAAAATACACCATGCGTACAAAAAAAGTCAAAAGAAAAGAGTCCAAGCATCTGCTACCTGGCAGTATGCACTTCTCGGAAAAGCATGGTGAGAAAGTTTGCAGAAAAGTGGACCCAGTGTGCAAGAGATGCAAACAGGTATATCCAGTATTGTGTATGTATATATATATATATATATATATATATATATATAT
>JANRMT010062807.1:64512004-64599931 GCA_026402145.1 Polypterus bichir lapradei | reverse complement strand
ATATATATATATATATATATATATATATATATATATATATATATAAATACACATTGTGTGTGTGTGGGTAGATCTAGTGATATATCTATGTATGTGTAATGGCACTGCTGATATAATTAACTTCATATATGAATGAAATCAAGTAGACCAAGTAAAGTGAAAATTCACAGCCTTACTTTGTATTTTGTTATTTTAAAACTGGTTTTTTTGTGAGTGTTTCCTTATTAAACTAAAGCCTATGATTTTTCTAAACAGTTCCTAGTATTATTTTTCTGCAATTGCATTTTTCATTGATAAGTGTTCTAATATTGTCTGATTCAGCTTAAAATACACAGATATTTCTTTGAAGACTATTTTGAAATGCTTAAATTCAAAATAAATATGCAGTGAAGATTAGCAAAAATTCAACAGTTATCCTTCATGTTAAGTGAATTTTTGAATTTTGAACCACAGGTCATGTTCAGGTTGGAGAGCATGTACTGGTACAGCGCATTTTTGCACCCAACACAAGGTGAAACAAGTGTGGATCCCGGTTGGCAAACCCCCGAAGCAGACATGTGGTTCAGTCCCACCCTCTGGAAATGGCCATCTATCTGTTGAAGCCAGGTGTTACTTGGGCATCCCCTTGGCTTGGTCCAGACACTAGGGTCCTCAGCAAGGAGGATCCTGCAAGCCGGATCACCCTTGCACCATATGGCCATAGTGCTGTAACTGATTCTCCCACAGAAAGTTGATAATATGTCTTATTCGGGACTCCATGAGTGGCCGCTCATTCAACACAAGTAAAACTACCAGTACCCAAAGATTCTCTGAACGGTACAAAAGAAGTCCATTCTTTGTCTCAGGTAACTGGATAGCATCCATGTCTTGCAACCATATTGCAAAACAGGGAGCACCAGGACTGTGAAGACTTGGACCTTCATCCTTTTGCAGAGATATTAGGAGTGCCACACACCTCTTTCCAGCAACCTCATGAAATCATGCTTTTCCAGTTCATCTACTGACTTCATAGTAAGAGTCATCAGAGACATGAATGTCGCTGCTGAGGTAAGTAAACCTGTCAACGAGATTGACATTCATTATGCAGACAGACACACTGCTGATGGCTGTGCCCAAGAGGTCATTAAAGGCCTGGATCTTGGTTTTTAATCCAGGATACTTGAAAGCCCAAACACTCAGACTCCTCTCACAGTCTCTCAAGAGCCTTCATCAGTGCCTCCATTGACTCCGTGAAGATCACAGCATCATTGGCAAAGTCAAGATGTCAGTCAGTGAATCTTTCTTCACCAACAGATGCCCCACAGTCACTGGATCCCACGGCCTTGCCCAAAACCCAGTTCATGCAAGCATTAAACAGAGTAGGAGCAAGGACACACCCCTGACAAACACCAGAATCATCTGGGAAAAATACAGACGTTCTGTCTCCACTATGCACAGCTCTCACAGTGGAGGAGGGGAACATGCACTGATACAGTGTTTTGATCCACCTACCACACGACGAACCACCTCAGAATCCCAATTTAGGACCTGAGTGTAGGCATGTAAAGTCAGGCCATTATATCCAGCAACTTCAGGGGGTTCTCATTAAGTCTCAGGATGTACCATAGGGCAGCTTGATCAACTGAGTCGAACGTTTTATGAAAATCGATAAAGGCTGTAAAGAAACTCCGCCAATATTCATGTTTGCACTCCGTGAGCTCCCTTGGTGCCAGGATATGGTTGATGGTAAACTGCTTAGGTGTAAAACCACACAGCTGCAGTCGCTGGTAGGTTAGCACATGATCAAGGATTCTACTGAGGATGACGCCAGGAGCAGTGTTATCCCACTGTAGTTGCCACAATCCAGGCGATCATCCTTTCCTTTCCAGATAGGGATGGCAAGTCCTGTTTTCCGGGCAGTTGGGGTGATGCCTGTCTCCCAAATGGAAGCAAATATTGCTTGCAATGCCAGGAGGACAGCCTTACCACCAACCTGGAGAATTACCACAAATCTTTGCAGCCTTCCCTCATGAAGTAAAACTAGAGATCTAGCAGGGCTAAAGGAAACCATTTAAAATTTTTATTTTCTCTTGGTCTGGATTGTGACAGGTAGGATATCCTTATGCAGAATTTCTGAATTTGTAAATAAATGAACATATACAAACATGTAAAAGTATATGCCATTAATAAAGTCCTACCCCATTTAGTTGCTAATTATCTATAGCTATTCACCAAATACTCATTTTATCCCATTTCCCAATACATAAACAGGTTTTACATTGTTAAATTTGTTTAGTCCAGTGAACAGACTCACTGGTTGTCTTAAAGTTTGTTTCTTTTGCGTTGGTAAGTAAAATATAACTGTTCCCACTATAAGAAGTTGTAACCCAAGTCAAGGTAGGTACTCTGTGGAAGTGGATTGAGCCTGGCAGAAGTCAGGCTTCTGGGCAGGTATTAGCCTGGATTGAGCAAATCACTGTGGAAGCAGTCACTGAAGCAAATCACTGTGTAATCACAGCATGAATATCTTGATTATCCTGATGAAGCTGAACAGGAGATCATTCTCCTGCATGATATTTAAGTAAATCGGCCCTGTATATGCTTAAAATGTTTCAGGGAAGCAGCAGTGTTTACACTTTAACCTTTGCTTTATCCAAGACAATAAGTTTGGATGTGGTCACAGGAACAAAGTTGTTGTTGAATATTAATTTAGCCAGTGGATGTGGATTTCAATTAGAACTATTTTTGTGATTTGTGGTATTTTACAATGTCATTTAATGTCTGTAATTTGACATGTAGAACATTATTGATGACCTTGAGTTTCTAGTCATGATTTTATCCCTCAATAACATCCTTGTGAACTTTTGGAATACCAATGAATCCTTGTCAAGACTTAGGGGTCGTAGAGGTTGTCTAAAGATGATATCATGTTATACGACTTCTAGTTGCTGAAGATGTCAAACTTGACAACTGCAGTTGCTGAACGTGACCCCCGAGAATGTCCGACACAATCTCAGCCCCCTTATTATTTTTTCTATTTTGTCATGATACATAAAATTCAAGACATCAGATAGGTTCTATAAGGACTTTCTTATTCGCTGCAGCTGTTATTATATGCATTGTACTTCCATCTGAGCACTGATTGGTTCTGAACTCTAGGATCTGTTTGCTTTTGTCAGGGTGAGTCGTAGACTGGTTGGACGGAGACGCTGGGATGTCACACTACATGAGTGACGTCAGGGGATCATGCTTCAGGGAGATAATGTAAATGAAGTTACATAGCTTTAAGGAAGGCTAAAAAAGACAGGTCATACAGTAAAGTGTGAACATTGTGTTAAATCAGAAATCAATTTTTAGGTCATCAGATACAAGTACGTTTATGTTACAGCAGTTTATCAGTGGAAAGCTTATAGCACAGTAAAAAAAAAACTGATGTTATTCTAAAGTTTCTTTTGTTAATATAATAGTTTCGTTGAATCGGTTTTCCTAAAATTGATGGCCGTATTTTTGATTTAGGGAACTGGTGTGTCCCTGAGGCTAGCTCTGCAGAGATGACTTCAGAGGTTGCATGGTGACAGTCAGTGAGTGCTATACACGTTTTCAGCTGCTAATGGAGAAATTTACCTGCACTTCTGCCATAGATTATCTTGGCTTTATAATTCCTTTCATTTTATGCACAGGTGACAATAAGTGGAACTCATGGAAATATATTGAATATTAGAATAAAAACTGAGGATATGCCCAGTGTCATAGAAGTAAATAGATTTTATATGCTTCTCTGTGACTATTCTGTATACGTACATTACTTTAAGATTACACAGTTGGGTAGTTGAACTGAATAGAAATTCCCAACAGAAAAGACCTGCTCTCCAAAATGAATACCAAAGAGTCTTCTCTTTAAGTGGTCTTTCTCTGTAGAATATAAAACAGGGATCACTCTTTTTGCCTCAGAAAACAGAAACTGCTTGGATTCTTCGAAATAATTGTGAATATATGTAAAGAATGATATGTGTTTTACAGATATTAGCACATTAATAAAACAACAATAAACATCCATCCATCCATCCATTATCCAACCCGCTGAATCCAAACAGGGTCACGGGGGTCTGCTGGAGCCAATCCCAGCCAACACAGGGCACAAGGCAGGAACAACAATAAACAGTTTATTTAAAATGTTGTTTTTTTGTTTTGTATTTATGCTGAACATTATTATTTATTATGTACTTCATAAAGTGTCAAATGTAAATGCCAGCATGCTGGCAGCCTGTTACAATTAATATAGTTGCTTAAATACACATCTTGATAAAGTGGATCCATTTTTGTTTAAATTGCTAAAATAACCATCTTTCTATTCACACTTCTTCTATGAAGGAAGTAATACATATAGGTGGAGTTTGTTGATCATCAAGTTTATTCATTCTCTTGTCCCTGCAATCATATCAGAACTAAACTTTTCTAAACTTGTGGCAGTATGTGTTTTCCTGCTGAAAATGTGAATTTGCAGGTGAATACACAAGGGGCTGACCGATTAATCACGTATCAGATCTGATTAGTTGATAATGGGGCTCAGTTACTTAAATCGCCAATAAGGATTGATCAGTCACAGGGACTTTGAGTGATAGTATTTGTAAAAACGCACAGGACTTGGTGCACACACAAACAGTATAATCCCCAAAGTGGAGGTGTGCAGTTAGAAAGCTCCTGATTTCATACAGTAGATAAGCCTTATTTGTCAGTCAGTCAGTCATTATTCTAACACAATGGTCATGGGGGTCTGCTGGAGACAATCCCGGCCAGCACAGGGTGCAAGGCAGGAAAACATCCCTGGGCAGGGCGCCAGTCCATCATAGGGCACACACACACCAGGGACAATTTAGGATCGCCAATGCACCTAAACTGCGTGTCTTTGGACTGTGGAAGGAAACCGGAGCACCCGAAGGAAACCCACGCAGACATGGGGAGAACTTGTAAACTCAACGCAGGGAGGACCCGGGAAGCGAACCCAGGTCTCCTTACTGCGAGGCAGCAGCACTACCACTGCACCACTATGCCACCCGTCTTATTTGTTTTTAGGTAATACATATATACAGTCATATGAAAAAGTTTGGGAACCCCTCTCAGCCTGCATAATAATTGACTCTACTTTCAACAAAAAAGATAACAGTGGTATGTCTTTCATTTCCTAGGAACATCTGAGTACTTGGGGTGTTTTCCAAACAAAGATTTTTAGTGAAGCAGTATTTAGTTGTATGAAATTAAATCAAATGTGAAAAACTGGCTGTGCAAAAATTTGGGTACCCTTGTAATTTTGCTGATTTGAATGCATGTCACTGCTCAATACTGATTAGTTGCAATGCCAAATTGGTTGGATTAGCTCATTAAGCCTTGAACTTCATAGACAGGTGTGCCCAATCATGAGAAATGGTATTAAGGTGGTCAATTGCAAGTTGTGCTTCCCTTTGACTCTCCCCTGAACAGTGACAGCATAGGATCCTCAAAGCAACTCTTAAAAGATCTGAAAACAAAGATTGTTCAGTATCATGGTTTAGGGGAAGGCTACAAAAAGCTATCTCAGAGGTTTAAACTGTCAGTTTCAACTGTAAGGAATATAATCAAGAAATGGAAGGCCATAGGCACAGTTGCTGTTAAACCCAGGTCTGGCAGGCCAAGAAAAATACAGGAGCTGCATATGCGCATGTTTGTGAGAATGGTTACAGACAACCCACAAATCACCTCCAAAGACCTGCAAGAACATCTTGCTGCAGATGGTGTATCTGTACATCATTCAGCAATTCAGCACAATTTGCACAAAGAACATCTGTATGGCAGGGTGATGAGAAAGAAGCCCTTTCTGCACTCACGTCACAAACAGAGTCGTTTGTTGTATGCAAATGCTCATTTAGACAAGCCAGATTCATTTTGGAACAAAGTGCTTTAGACAGATCAGACAAAAATTGAATTATTTGGTCATAACAAAAATCGCTTTGCATGGCAGAAGAAGAACACTGCATTCCAAGAAAAACACTTGCTACCTACTGTCAAATTTGGTGGAGGTTCCATCATGCTGTGAGGCTGTGTGGCTAGTTCAGGGACTGGGGCCCTTGTTAAAGTTGAGGGTCGGATGAATTCAACCCAATATCAACAAATTCTTCAGGATGATGTTCAAGCATCAGTCACAAAGTTGAAGTTCTGCAGGGGTTGGATATTCCAACAAGACAATGACCCAAAACAATTCTAAATCCACAAAGGCATTCATGCAGAGGGAGAAGTACAATGTTCTGCAATGGCCGTCACAGTCCCCTGATTTGAATATCATCGAAAATCTGTGGGATGATTTGAAGCAGACTGTCTATGCTTGGCAGCCATCAAATTTAACTGAACTGGAGAGATTTTGTATGGAAGAATGGTCAAAAATACCTCCATCCAGAATCCAGACAAATCCATCAAAGGCAATAGAAGGCGTCTAGAGGCAGTTATATTTGCAAAAAGAGGCTCAACTAAGTATTGATGCAATTTCTCTGTTGGGGTGCCCAAATTTATGCACCTTTCTAATTTTGTCATGATGCATATTGCATATTTTCTGTTAATCCAATGAACTTAATGTCACTGCTGAAATACTAGGAAGTTGCTACTTTGAAAGCTCAGCTAATGATTAACAAAAATCCAAAGAATTAAGAGGGGTTCCCAAACTTTTTCATATGACATGTACATGTTGCATATATTGCACACAATGTCCGTAGCAAAAGATTGCCTTCTAAGCTTAACTACAATCTATTTCACTATAGCCACTAAATGTTCAGTGCTTTGTCTTTTCTTTACGCGATAGTAAACCTGTTCTTCCATTTTAAAAGCCGTAACATCACAAAAAATTAACACAAATGCTTAGACCATATGTGACTTTATCTTTGCTTGTGTTCTTTGCATTAAAAAAATATTTGAACTTAGTTCAGTGGTTGCAGTCTGTGTGGGCGCATCCCAAACAGGTTTTGTAAAAGATTGGAGTGGGCTGCATAAATATGTCCATCTGCCCTCATTGTTTTTGTCAAAACTGTACAGCAACTTATGTTTAACTGCTATTAACACAGGAGAAAATCAGGGAACCCCGGGCCTCATGTTATTGGATTATGAAGACACTTAACATTGGAAAAAACTGGTTACAAAATCAGAAAGGCTGAGAAACACTGCTCTAGAGTACACTACCTGTCATGGAGGGAGAGCCTGGTGCTTAAACAGTGCTCTATATGTTTAAACTTGACCTTTCACACATCATACTACAAACTTAAACCCCACAGCATGTCACTGTCACCACCAGTAACATTTTTCATACATGGCAGGATGGATCCATGAGTCATGAGGTTTTCATAAAATTCAGGACCTCACTTTAGTATGAGTCATCAGTAGCTTGGATAGAGCAGACCAGGCGATATTTCTCCAGACCTCCATTATCCATTTCCGGTGTTGCTTTGCCACTTGTGACTGCAGCTTCTTGTTTTTTGCTGACAGATGGGGAATTGGAAGTGACTGCAGTTCCACAACTCTGACAAGTTACAATGAGCTGTATGTTCTGATAGATCTTTTTTGGTACCATTCATGTATTTGGCTGTTAGTTGAAACTATTTAGGCCATTTGTTACTTTTAACAAGTTGTGTCAGCTTCTTGGATCCTTTCATCTGCTTTCTGACCACAGAATTGCTGCTTGTTGGATATTTTTTGGGTAGTAGCCCATTTTTGACAGGCCACTGAAACTGTGTGAAACCCCCAGCAGAGTTGGTGTTCCCAAATTATACATCTTTCATGCTATGTTCAAAGTCATTTAAATCTTTATAATTTTCTTCTAATTGCTCACCCACAAAACATGTGTCATACCTACTTACTTGCTTTAAATAGCATTGCTTGCTCATGCTGTCACTGATTGAGTAATGGATTAAATAGAAAAGGCAGATGTACATGGTAAAGTGGACTACACATTGTATTTGTTTATTTACTTGTTGTTTAATAATTCTGCCTAAGATATGCATTAAATGTGACAAACATTAAATAATACAGTGTTTGGCTTACATGGGCCTGAGTATATGGCTTAGCCTGTACTGTCCTTCATAAATATGTACACTGCAATTCATGCAATTTTCTTTATTACTACATTCATTTTGGGTTGATGAAGAGCAGATCCAGTATTTGTAAAAATGTGCACCAGATATTGGTGCTAGCCAACAGCTGGGCCTATCATAAGCTTAATGAATTATTATTTTAACCTGGATACAAAAACATGTAGTAATTAATTAGATATTGGCATACCCGTTAGAATCGACATGTTTTAAAAACAGTTGTGATCCCTTCAGAATGCTTGCTAACGCTGCAGCCTGATATCTTCAGACTCTTGCGTACAGATCATCTTTCCTTGATGTTCTCTGCATGGATTTTCAGTGTTCTCCTTGTGTCTCTGTTGGATTTTCTCAGAGTACAGTACTTTGCTTTTTCTCTCATAATCCAAAGTTCTGCATGTTAAGCTAATTGGCAACTCTAAATTGGCCCAGTTTGACTGTGTACAGGGTGGTCCCTGCAGTGGACTAGTGCCCCATCTGTGGTTGGTTCCCCTATTAACATAATACTGTTGGAGCTCTTGTGACATCAAACTGGATAATGTAGATTAAGTTTTTTTTTAAGTTAATGTTTAGATAGTTAATTACAGAAATTCATATAAAAGAAAAAAAAATGAAAATTTTATGTCAGTTCTGTTTTGCTTTTACATGGACACTCATGAGATGATGAATGTTTCTCTCATTTGTTTGGATAGTCAGGCATAGTCATATATATGTCAGCAGGAACATGGCATCAGACTGTACTTTCTCATAGTGGCTGATTTCTGTTTATTTTGTTTTCCTACTTATTTGGATACCCCATAACAATAAAACCAGGATAAACAGCTTCATTTCTGAGGTTGAATCAAAAGCCTTTATAGGAAGATGTGAGCAGAAGAACAGATTAATTGATATCATTCAGTCGGTTAAATAATTGTTAGAGTTGCCTTTAGCAATGTCAGTAATTAATAAAGCAAAAAAATTGAGTAACATGCTCACACAGACACATCGCATCAGGGTAGGAGATGTGTGGATTTCAATTTTTGCCCGCCCAAGAATCTCTGTTTCATCTTCCATCTGGAAGACCAGAAATATGTAGAGATCTATACAATTTATGAATGAGGTTTATAAATCATCGAAAGCCTATTTTGAATATTTTCACTTTTTCTGCTACTTAAACACACTTGCTACAGTAAACCAAACAGTACAATGTATTCATGACATAGAGATAAAAGATGATATATGCAAGTATATGTAGATATATGCATATATAGACATACTGTATATAGACGAATGACATTAACAAACAACCCAAAACATATAATTACAATTGTTTTGTGGAATATTTTCTCTCCTATAGAAAAAGACACATAACTTATGAATTCTGAACTTTCAATTCATATGGTCCAAATGGATAGTTATAAAGCACCTACAGTAGTGCCTACATCGTGCAAGTGGCGTTGATTTACTCACAGCTAGTCTACACTGGCTTACCTTCCAGAGTTTCTGCGTGTTAGTGTGTGCATCTGAGATATTGCTGTGAACATTTCTACACAATTTAGGAAAAAACTTATATACCAGTTAATGACTTATCCTTCACAAAGGTTATTATAGTTTGTTTATAGTGATATCAATACAATAATGTATTAGTAGACTATATAATTACTACTACGTTATATTTAATAATTCTTGGAATCAAAGCAGGTGTACTTATGGTTTGGTATAAGCAATGCTTTGTTCCTTTCCAGATCTGCTTTCTCTGCCACACGGAAAGATCTTCAGCATCCTTTCCTTTCTTTGTTCAGGCACTCTTCACAGTTGTCGCTATAGTCGCACCTTCTGGTTGCGAGCAGTACTTCAGTTTTTTCTTCAAGGTTTTTACATACAATGCCCTGCTGTCAAAGTTATGCCTCCTGGATGGATGGTGATCAGTCTGCCCCTGTTGTTAACGAGATGAATGCATGGTTTTTACTTACTGTCTAATTCTGCTTGCGTACTTGCTATTTCTCAGCAAGATTTGGACTAATGGCAACTTTGTCCAACTCCAGCACAAACACCCTTCTAATTTTGCACCAGATTGTCCTTTGGTTTGAAAGCAATTGCTCGAACCTTTGTTATGGCCATGCTGTATAGACTGTGAGGTCCTACTTTGGACAACAGAAGTCATGACCAGGTTATGAGCAGTGAGCTTGATGCCGACAGAGCAGATTTAGGTTCTGCAAGGGTTTTTAATAGTTTTCTCATTGTTTCCTTATGTACAAATAATACCATCCTTTTGTTTTGTTTGACAATTAGAGCAAAGTTTTGTAAATTAAGGCTGCCAATTGTCAAGTTAAGGCTCTTTGTTTGAGCTTGGGTATTTAGATGGAGCCATCTCTGGGATGTCACTTAGCTTGTGATTGATTATTTTATCAGATAATTTAAAATTTAATCAGATTATTTTGTTTTTAAGACATAGCAAAATGAAAGCAAAATTCATCCAACATTCATCCATCCATCCATTATCCAACCCGCTATATCTTAACTATAGGGTCACGGGGGTCTGCTGGAGCCAATCCCAGCCAACACAGGGCACAAGGCAGGAAACAAACCCTGGGCAGGGCGCCAGCCCAACACAGCCATCCAACATTTATTCAGTTATTATTTAGCTAGTACTACTTCTAAAATTATAATTATCCTTATATCTATGTTTGGCTCACAGATGACACTTCAGTATTTCACAAATTTGAATCTTGTACCTTTATTCCCTAGAAGTGCATTGAATGAATCTATGCAACAATAAAGACAGCGTTGTTCAAATCAGAGTTTTTGGTTTGCATTTATTACCATCTATATATTCACTGCATTCATTCCTGCAAGTTGCAGACTAACTCAGACATAAAGATATAAACTGCCAATGGAAGGAAACTCAAATACCTAATGAGTTAGCTTCTTTTGGCTGCGATCATGTTGATGAACTGGGCATCATGTGAATCAGTGACATTCAAGTACCTTGTGTCATACTCCCTGAAGGTAAGGGAGAACACACACAAATGATTGTCATTGACATATCAAGTGTGATTGATTCATTGAAACGGCAAGATGTCCACATTGCTACAGCTACATACAGTAGGTATTTATATCTAGGAAATGTAATAATCCACCTTAATAAAAGGACAAGTATCTATGTGCATGTCTGTTTGTTTGTCCAGTTGCTAAGTCTGTGTCATTCCAATAGATGGCACATCACAAATGTTAACACTGCTCTTATCAATCCCATATCAAATGGCATATAACAGTGACATATGCATTGCATGGTGCACTGCAAACATTAATGCTAAGGTCTACGTTGATTACTTAGATGTCAACACTTCTTAGACGGGTAGCATACCTAGTGTAATTATTAAAAAGGTAATGGAGGAATTGGTGAAATGGGTTTGCAGTAATTTACGAGAAAATACTTTATTTAGTGGTCTTTAACTTCGCAAATGCACCTTTATATTATTTATTACCTGCTATCTAGTAACAGAGGTGAGCTCTCCGTGACTATAATTATTTATTTGCTTTTATAATCAATTCAATATGTAATTTATAATTTCATATTTTTAGCAGCTTATGTATATTTTGGGATGTCGGAAATGATTTAATTACATACTATCCAGCAGGCATTTTGTTCTTAAATGGAACAATACAGTGCTTTAAGAAATGCAGTTAAATAAGCTAAAATTAAAATTCTATTGGATGTTAATATTGCTGTTTGTGTTACAAAATATGTATCTTGGTATAATATCATTTGTTTTAGGGCTGTTTCACCTGAGTAATATACAGAAATGTGGTACCTACTTCTAGGAGCTGAAAACAGTTTGCAACATTTTTTTTTTACTGTTTATATAGGAAACCAACAGTTGCATTTTCCATCAGTGAATCTTTTTTGTTTTTAATCATTTTCTAAATTGTAATGTCACTATGAAGAATGTTAAAAGGAATGTGCATGGCTGCTACTAATCTGTGAGATTTATGTTCCTCATCATCTGAGAGTTCAATAATAATGCTGGTACAATTACATTTATTTTGATCATTTCTTTATACTTTAACATATAGATGAGGACACTTACAAGGGCAACAGTCAATTCAAATGTAATGTATATTGATATATACAGTTTAAATATATACAGTATGTGTGTGCATGTGTTTGTAAAATACTGTTGTAAAAAAATGTTGTGTCACTTGATAGGATTGACTGACAAGTTCTCATAAACAAGTTAATCTAGTCAATAAGCCCTAGCTTCACGATCCACCTTATTCAAGTCAGGATGCTGACAATTATTTATTTATTTATTTTTATTTTGCATTCTCATTTCCATTTTGACATTTTGCCAGCTAAAGGTAGACAGTGCAAGTCAATGATAAGCTGTGAAAAGTTCAGTACTATTTGCACAGTTAAAGGTTGCTTCTATAATTAGAAGAAAAGTAGAAATAAAAATGGGATGACCATTAGACTTTATACTGTTCATATTATGTCTGTGCGGGGGACATTTTTTGATCATGCTTTAGTATCTTAGTTAGTTTGATCATGTTTAGTACATTCTGCAGTTTCTAGCAGAAGATGCTAAATTTGAAAATAACCATCAGAGAAACCTTATGTTATCTCCTTACACTTTACGGAAATAGAAACTGGCTGAGGTCCATTCTTGCCCTGGAATTGGATTGGCTGTGATGCATCAGTTTTAAAGAAGTGCAGACATCTAGTTCAAAAAAGAAAGGCCATGCTTTAACACACTGATTCAGCAGCCGTCCAGCAGAACCTGGTGACCTAGTAGTTAGCACTGCTACTACCCAGTGCCAGAGTCCAGCATTCAAATCTTGTAGATTGTGTGGAGTTTGCATGTTCTTTCCATGTACCTGAAGGTTGTCCTTCTCCCACTTGAAACTGGTGTCATTCTCAATTTTCTGGGGTGACTTCAGATCTGTGACTATTTATTTTTAACCAGATCATAACTTTGTTTGGACAATTGATTGCTAGAAGTTTCAAAACATGTGTAATAATCAAATTTGTATTGTTATACTTTCACAGATGATAATGGAAGAGGAGATGGCAATCATGTGATGTAAGACAGATGTGCTGTGAATGCCAGTAAACAAGGCAAATAATTGGTGGGTCACATGAAAATGCAGACACATTCCCACCTCCCTAGATGAATCAATTATCTTATGGAATCTAACATTATGACTGTTTTAGTAATTTAGTCTAGCAGCTACCAATACGCCTACACATGGTATGCATTGAAATGTTGTGGAAATCAAAATTAATTAAAAAATTGCTTTAACTTATAAACAAACATGACGTTACCTGGCCAGTACAGCATCAGATGAACGGATGAGTACATTCCCAGAGTGGTCCTTGCATTTATTTTCCTGGCCATGCTGTTTCTTCAGAAGTATCAAATTCATGCCTTTTGCTTTTGTGGAGGAGAACGTGACCTTATACTCAACTGTGGGGAAACTGATGTGCCTCTGTGGTCTTTCAATTTCTTATTGTTGTCCACGGCAAAGAATAAGACAAAATAATTTAAAAAATCTTCCTGTACATCACTTGAAACTATTTGCATAAGTCATCCTTCGAGTTTGTTGGCCAATGCAGATATGAAAATATTACTACACCTGATCTTTGTGGCTACCACTTTAAAGCAGGAAATTCTAATTAAAGTCTGGAAAAGATCATGCAAAATTGTGGGGAACAATACTTTCTATAACCATTCCCACATTGTTTTTACCCCTTATCTTTATTGCTCTGAAATTGCTGAAATAGGTAAAAAAAAAAGAAAAGAATGAAACATTTCTTTTATGCACACCTTACAAAAAAATGATATTAGAAAACTAATTCCGTCCAGTCTTTAAATTAAAGATAGTGTAAGTCACTCAGATAGTGACATGTTATTATTCATAGAACAGGGTATGTTCACAGATGAGTGCTGTTTTATGCCTGGAAATACAGTAAGAAAGACTCCATCTCCTAATAGTATTCAGTGCTTCTAGAGATGATGCTAAAACTGACTTAACTGTAGGTCAGATTCATTACATGCAGTAAGGTCTGTGCTTACCTTCTCCTTCTGTATCAAAGCATCATATTAAGGGTCCTAACTACATGTTTTTTTTTAAATTGTATTTAAAACTCCTGCCATACTTTCCTCACCTTTTTACTATACCACCATTTCTCAATCAGAAATTAACCCAGCAACAAGATATCCAGAAAAGGCCATAAATATGTGTAGAAAAAGGAACACCCCAAAAGCTATAGCTGTTGTTACTGTCAAAAATGCACTGAGTGTAGCTGTCGAAAAACATTCAGGTAAGGTGCAGACCTTGCCAAAGTGAAGTGTCACTTAAAAATAAGTGGATACATCAGATTTGTGACATGGCCAGACCACACTGGAATACACTATGTGTTCCAATGAAAGTTCACAGTGACAAATACAAGCAGCTAGTAAGCTCCCCTTGGTAATAATTTCTCCATTACACGTACAGTTTTCAGTTATGATAAATAAAAGCCACTTGTGAATTATGACTTACCACTGAAAAGTTTTAATGCTGCAGATAAATTATTTTGTAGAAAAATAATCTAATTTTAAATTAAATGTGTCAAAACATACTAAAACACAACGTAAAGAGAGACACAATTCTTAAAGTAAAAGCACAAATCAATATAAATTAAAGGGTTACTGTACTGTGCAACTTATAGCCATGCACACAACTGTTAGGACAATGCATATAATCCAAGGAGAAATCTATGCACATTCATCAAGTCTACCACTGACTTAACGGCCATTTTAGTAAGTTTCCAGCCTCCCCTAAAGAAAACATAAATACATTTTTTTTTACTTCAATCTACATGGTCAGGGGCATCCTTTGGGATGATCTGGCATGTTCTTATCATATCATCTCCTCCAAATACGCTCTCTATGGCCTCCCTGTTTGCCTCAACCCCTCCACCACCATCTTGGTGCACCTCTTCTTTCAATAATACTCTGCCATTTGCTTCACATGCTGAAACCACCTTTGTCTCTTTAAACACTATACACGAATGAAAACACAGTACAGCACCACATGTTCTTAGTATAAAATAGGAGATTTTTATTCTCTTCAGGCACTTCTTCACAGACCTCACTCCAATAATAAGACACAATAATACAATAAACCAACCATTCATCCTCCTTCTCCACATCTGCTGATTTTCCCACTCCATCTTGTCTCTGACTCCCCTTTGTGTGGCAGCAGGCACCCTTTTATGCTGGATCTGGGAGTGTTTTCGGGGCCATGTCATATCCTCAGGGAAACACTTCCGGGCCATAAGAAAAACCGGAAGGTCCTCTCCCAACAGCGTGTTCTATCGATACATAGGGACCCTGATTGGGCTGCATTTTAGCACTCCAATTTCCAAGCATCCCTGTGGGTGTCCGGACAGGACCACTGCATATGGAAGATGGAACAACTCCCAATTCCCGGCTATTGATGGTTCAATCATTATTTCCTGCTGGCTGGATGCAAAGTTATTTCTCCTCTCTGCCGGCCAATACGCTTTTGTCGTCACTCTGGCCTCCCATCAGAGTAATGTATAAATGCCCATTCTCCTCCCACACCCTTTGCAATTTATAGTGCCATAATATGTGCAATTACTTGCAAAAAGTCTAAATTTGGCACCCATCCATACTGTATATCTCAGTATTAACTGTTGCACACTGGATATGTCTTGATCTGATTGCCTCTTAGCTCTTGAGGGAAGATATCCATAAGCTTTTCAAAAGAAGCATGTACGTCATCACAGTGCACAAAACCTAAATCTTATTACATTTTACTATTTTCGCGAACTTTTCCATTTTTTTTGTAAATGTCCATTAAATTATATTCCTGCACTTCCTCCAAGACTTTCCTGTACTCTTACTCATCTCCATTATTAATGCAGCCTATGATGGATGAATCACCTGAAAATTTCAGTAGATGGCAAATGCTAGTATTGTGCTGAAAGCCTGTTGTTTAGAGAGTAAACAGAAAGGGAGTGTGATAAGTGGTCCATGGTGCTGTGCAGATCTTTAATAACTAATCATGACCAGAGAGTGTGCAGGCTGAGATTTAGCTCCAGGGCTGATTGTAGTGCTTGACTGATCATACACTTGGGTGCAACTACAAGCGGACCAGTTGGCTCCTACATTCAAACCTCGGAGTTGGTGGAGGGTCACATCTGTGCCCAAACAAGCTTATATAAGAGGAGGGGAAAAAAAGAAAATCGACAAAGAAAGAAAAGAGAAGGAAAGATGGAGGTTAAAATGAGAGAAGGAGAGAACAAATAAGAGGCAAGATTGAGAGAGCCTGTGCTATAGGAACTGAGGCAGGAGGTCGGGTGTGAGCCTCAGGGTGACAAGCAAGGGTTTTGTTTTAGTGCAGTAATGGAGCCACGCTGTGAACGTAGGCCTCTAGTTGCACTGGGTTGAGTGGAGTGTGGAGCTCTCCTGTGCAGCTACCAGTCTTGTGGGGAGAGGAGTGTGATAAGTGATCCGTGGCGCTGTGCAGAGTCTAAATAAATAGTCAAGACCTGTGAGCACGTCGGCTCAGAATCAGGTGCAGATGTGCACTTGATGGGAGAAATAGAGAACAAACAAGAGGACAGAGAGAGCTCGGGCTAGAGGAATGGAAGCTGGTGGTCAGGTGCGAACTTCAGGGCGAGGAGCCTGGGGCTGAAAATGGGTGCTCCCACTGAACAATGCAAGGGGGTAGCAGTGACCTGATGTGCTACTTTTTCAACACTGTTTGGTTTTCCTTTTGCGATTTTAATAAAAGTACTAGATGCCTTTTTGTACCTACCCTTTGCTGTATGTACGTGTCCTCATGTGCCTGGATCTTCTTGGTACATGACTTTCGATGGTTCAAGAGGCTCCCGAATGTGACAGGGAACATGGTGCTGACTCGGACTGTTACAGGGAGACAGGACAGTTCCCTGAGGTGCTCCAGTATTACACATACACCATTTCTGACGCACAGTCCCTGAGACTCACCAACTGCTGCGTGTTGGTCAGGTAGTCCTTGATGCAAGAGATTGTGGGAGGATCAAGATTCAAAGCCTTGAGGTTTTTCTCCAGTCAATGAAGCAGAATGGTGTTAAAGACACTAGGAAAGTCAGAAAACAGTATCCTGACTGTGGTACTGGCTTTGTCTAAGTGTGAGTAGGCTCTGTGGAGCATGTAGATGAGAGCATCTGCCACAATCTGATAGGCAAAGTGCACAGGATCCAGGCCACTGGAATGCATTTTCTTTGGCACTGGCGCCAGTTTTTGTCAAGAATTTGTCAAAATTGTTCAACTGTTGTATTTTTTTTAAGCAAGAGTGAACAAGACTTAAATGTTTGCAAGGTGAAGCAACTTGAAAAGGCACCTTGTTCCCAAAATGTTCAAGCTATCCAATGTTAAATGAAATATTAAAGCTCTTCTTTAGTCAAATACAGGACAAACTTTGATATTAGGAGCAGAGTGCAACATGGCATAGGTAGATTTATTTAAAGTGTTATTGTGAGCTATCTAGTTGATGAAATTGGTTTATGACTAATAACTTTTTGTATATTTGAAGAGCTTATTAGAAGCATTATGACAGGTACAGTTGCTGGTCCAGTTCTTGTCACCCCAACTATATATATAAAAAAAAACAAAAACTATTGTAATGTATCCTAATGTGACATACATGTAAAACAGCTTAGATAATGGTATTAGATGAGAATATAATAACAAGTAAAATAACTTTATTTGACTACTATGTATTAGGCATTGTATTTTGACTATTTCAGTATTTTGATGTCAATATGCTATAACTGAAAGTTAAAAAGAAACTCTTCACTAAATTAATAAATATAAAAAAGATACATGACTGATATTTTCTATCTAAAAGCAGGGAACTCATGTGCTGTTTTTAACAACAAAGGCTCTTCAGTAGACATCATTGTAGAACAAATGTAACCTCAAACCCAGTTTAAAAGGCCATATGCAGACACATTTTTTCTCACTGCTGTTCTGTGTTCCTTTCTGTGTTCATGTCCACATCATCTGAAGAGCTTACTATTTTTATGTGATCAATTTTATAATGTAAGTTACAGTACAAATAGGTGAGGACATGAACATAAGTTATACAATTGTTAAAAGAGCTAATCAAGGAGTAAAGATTTCAATGAAAAACATTTTAACCCAACCTGACATTACTACCTTCTCACCCACGCGCCCACTCACACTCCTGTTTTTATTAAAATAACATTCCATACAAGCAAGTGGAGTTTAACAAAACTAGGTCCGAAACAAATCAACCCCCACCTATGAGAAAGAGAGCTAGGCCAGCAGAGTAAAACTTTAAACAAGTAAAAATAAGTAATGAATACAAATAAATAGAATGAAAAAGAGGGGAGAGAATCTGCTTCCTCAATTTAAATGCTTATTCTAAAATGTTATTGATTAGATCCTGCCAGGTTTTGAAAAAGTTTTGTACAGATCCTCTAAGAGAGAATTTGATTTTTCTAATCTCAAGTAGTATATAACATCAGTTACCCAATGACTTAAAATAGGTGAGTTAGGATTCTTCCAGTTGGATAAGATAAATCTACGTCCACTTTAACCCCATCTGGAATTACACCAAACACAGCTGTTAGTGGATTAGGAGAGATTATGACACCCAAGGCTGTCTTAAAAAGGCATTTAAAGATTTTGGTCCAAAATGATGTTAATTTGGTGCAGGCCCAAAACATGTGTCCCAATGAGGCTGGAGCTTGATTGCCACATTCGCAGATTGGAGCTTGCCCTGAAAGCCCATTTTCAAGACATCTCATTGAAACATTATTAATCCTGGTCGAGGTTACCTCTAAATTAATTCATTCATAAAATCAGGCATACCACTGAAGAGCTTTCTATTTGTAGTTTTTTTTTATCATTGACAGGACTTTGACATGAAAATGAGGCCATATGTCATTTAAGCTACAGTTATTCCTACCTAGGACTTGAATTTCAGCATGGGATTGCGGGAATCACTCATGTCATTTAAAAATCCCTTATGATTTAAATGAATAAAGCAGGAAAACCCTGTGGTTTTTGTTATTGTGACCTATTGTGACCTTTATTTTTATGTGACAAAAATATATGATTCATGAATGCTTTGGGAGTAAGATGATATGACTAATCTGCTGTAAGCTGCAATTATTTTAACTTGTTTGTGTCACGTATTTGATTGAAGGAGTTGGAAATAATAGAATGATTAATCACTTTTTATAACAGCAGTTTGTAGGTCTGATCACGGAACAGAGACTTCTAGGCGGATGAACATGACTACAGTTGTCCGTCTAACCGTTCATACATGTTTTTCCTAACTGTGTTGTATGGAGCAGGTGCATATCCCAGCTATGCAGGGCACTTGGCAGGAACCAAACTTGAATGGAGTATGATCCTTGCATGATGCATCCACACTTTTTAATATGGGGCCTCTTTTGAGTGATCAGATAATCTAAGCCATTTTTTCTCAACCACTAGGTTGCGACCCACTTTTGTCTCACAGACAGCCACTGGTGGATTGCGGGTTTTGTTGTTGGATGCGCAAGTGGGTCATGGTTGGTTGGCTAAGCAACTGACATTACCACATGATATTTATCCCCGTATTCATTCGTGAACATCCCTAACCCCCGCACTCTTGTTCACACTTGTTTCACAAAGGACCAAATGACTCTGACGTTTGTGGTTTTTTCACCAAGGGGGACCCCTCCAGTTGTGGCATTTGCACTCGTTACACAAAGGAGGAACCTTTTCTACATGCACACTCATTTGACAAGGGAGGAACCCCCCTCCTCAACGTGAATCGCAAATACACTGAGAGAGGATTAACTGGGTTGCAACAACATAAAGATTGAGAATCACTGATCTAACCTGCATGTCTTTGGAATGTAGGAAAAAGCCAGAATATTCTGAGGATTTCCACATAAGTCATATTATCTGTAATTGTAGTAAGATTCAAACCAAGTGGCTATCTCTGTAGTTATGACCGTTCACTACTGTGACAGATTGAAGTGCTCCATATGTTAATTCCAAAATAAAATAATTTTAGTTGGTCTTTAGAACATTTAGACACTTGTGACTAATCAATACTAAACACTTGTTAAACAATAAATAAACAAAATAATATTAACCAAATTTATATTATTAATAAATATATATATATAAATAACAACACATAAAAATAATACATCAGAATTAAAGAAAATGACAAAAGAACATAAGTCAGAGAGTACATAACCATTGGTAGTTAGGTTTTTCTTCCAGTATTATACACTAATAATCAGACATAATTTTTTTAAGAAATTGCATCTTTCATTATTTGATCAAGTTAACAATGCCTGTTATGATATTATTGAGAATGAAATGATAACTATTTTTTTACAGCAAATTCAGCCTAGCTGTAATAACTGTCTGCTAGCTTTTTCACAGAAAAATAAGGGTTAGAGTAATTTCTTTGTTGGATTATTTTTCAGATACCATGGACTCCTAAAGAAGTATTGTAATTGGTAGCCAAGTACTGTTTTTTACATACAGGTGTCCCGCTGCTGGTACACGGTTACCATGCCCATCACCAGTATTTAAATGGCTATTTCTTTTACTTACACTCAATTTGATCCTTGAGCTCAAACGTACACTGCAATTATGTGTTGCATTGTGGAGAACTGAATAAGAGAAAATTGGCTTTTTAATTTGGCAGATTATTAAGTGTTCAGCACAACAGCACATTGGTTTGCACTGCTGGGTTATGGTTTCTGAGTCTGTGGTTCACATCTTGGCCTGGTCACTGTCAGCATGGAATTAGCATGTTCTTCCTGTGTCTACATTGGTTTTTTTTTCTTTCTTTCTCTGGGTATGCTGGTTACCAATTAGGATGGGGATACACTATGTGATTTTTAGACTTAGCTACAAGCTCCTGAACAGTTTTTGAAAGTCGTTGAAGGTTTTAATGTCACTGCTCACCAGGTATAAGGTATAATACAACCTGCTCTGCGTGAGTTACAAGCTCCTGAAGGTTTTTTGGCACTTGTTGTCCTGAGTTAGGTGTAGGAGGTTATAGAAACTGATTGTGCATTTCGGTTCCCACATGCCAATCTTGAAGTGATTCTGTATTTATGCTTTTGCAGGCATGGCTGCAAACAAAATTGTGTACTTGTGAGAATGGGTACAAAGATTTTGAATTTAGCAAGAGAACCATCCATAGTATGACATTTTATTTTGAGAAATATAACAATTGACTCATCAAGAGAAATACTGAAGAACAACAGCTACAAATTCCTGCTGGCTTCATAAATATTTTAACAGATTAATATAAGTGACATTGTGTGCACGTCTAAGGATATATACCAGTCAAACAAGTGCTGAAAGCCAACTTAACTGCATTTAGCCTAATGTAAAAATAGAGATACAGCACAATATGTCATTCTTCTCAGTGTCAAATTGCAAACACATATCAGGTGGTCTCACCATACAGTCTCACATTAGATTACTTGAAAGACCTCCAACTTTTCTTGAGTGAGCCTGTAAAATTGCGTAGTGTATGACTGCTTCTGATTGGCTGTCAGTAAAAAATAAGTTTTTAAGTGTGATACAGTACCCGAACTCTTGAACTCACAATGTGCAAAAATATTGTGTAGTGTAAGGAATGTAAGGTATGTATGGAAGTGACCTGCACTAGACTGGAATTCCAGGCCAGATCCTGCTTTACTCCCAGTTCTGAGCTGAGCTGGATAAAAAGGGATAGATAATAATTGCATGGATGGAGATTGAGGAGGGATTTTAAGTATACATGGAATAAATAGGTGTACATAAAACCGAGAGACGCTGATTTATGCCCTTTTTAATGTTTATTTATTAATACACAGTTGTATCTTTGCTTTAAATAAGGGAAGACCAGAAAATATACTGTATATTACTCATTTATGGGAATCATCAGCTTCATTCTTCAGCTATGACTAAGAGGTAGTCAAAAAGTTGAGTATTTTAATGAAATTTTTCAGAATGCCAATGGTGCTAATTTGCATATCACTTTTAAGCTTGGCTGATGGAAATGAGAAAGGAAAAAAGAGATGTACTGTAGTTTCCACTGTAACCTATTATTTGTTTGCTTTAACAAATTCAGAAAATAAATGGACCGTATGTAATTGCTTTTTAATGTTTATATTTGAAGCTAGGGAAGCAAATTCTTTAAGTTCCTTAGCAACTGTCTGCTGGTGCACTGGGTACATGTTATTTGATCAGAACTCTTCCTTTTTGTGTGAGCCTGGTAATAATTTTCCATCCAAGGCACTGGAATCGCCTTTTCTTAGAGAGATTTTTGAGCTGGGCTGTTGCAAATGATAAATGTGTAAAGCCATAGATTTGCCTAATAAACCACAGGTTAGCTGAAAAAAAGAGCTATTTCATAGGTAGCTGAACTTTGTGATAGTATTATATATTCTTTTGTCCTCTGTAATTATTAAAATTAAAATGTAAGGAAAATACTAATAAAATATATAGACACAAGAAAAATCATTTTAACGAGTCATAACATCTTTCTGTTTGTTATATGTTTCTTGTTACGATAAAAAGTATTTTCTTTTGAGAGGTTAGCAATGGGTGCCTTGTAGAACACTGGAGTCTAAATTGCATGCTGTATGTTTGAAGGGTGTGAATAAATTGGTCCCCTCCTTTGTGCTGAACCGTCAGGTATCGGTAATTGAAGAAGTGTCTGATCTTTGTTTCACAAACATAGCTAAAAATGCGCACGCTAGCCAATTATTCTGGAAATTGCCATCACCATCCATGGAATCTGGCATGATAAATGGTCTTATTCTTACAGTTCTGTCTTTTCAGGGCTTGTTAAACTTTAGTGTCACAGATTTGGAGAACTCTGCTAAAGGTGTTACAATGGCATTTGCAGTTCAACTATTATTTCTTTTCTTTTCCTTTTTTTTTCAGACCAACTATCCTTAACCCCCAGTCTTTGTGCCATTTCTTGTGCTAGCCTTTTTCATGCTGTCAGCCTCTTGACCTTTTCAAATAATAGCAATTGAGATTTGAGAAAGTGAATGTGCAAAGAGTAGGAGTGTAATCTGCAAAGGCAATTTTTACTTTTCCTGCGTGTTTGTCATTTAGCATAAAGTACCTTGAATTTTATCAAGTGCACAGCTGTTAACACTAGACAAATGTCAAAGGATGAGCTAGCCTTTTTTCTTAGGTTGTACATTCTTTGAACCGCACTTCTAGTAGTTGGGATAAGGAAAGCTTACATGCTGTTAGATTGTACGAACGTGTATTAAATTAATAAAATCTGAAATAGAAAAAAGGGCTTGGAAGAGGGGGCTTGTCTATTAAAGATCATAGAATATTAATAAAATTCACAAATACATTTTCCTTTTTTTTATTTTTTATTTTATATAAATTCATATAGAACCGAAGCCTGTTCTAATAACATCAGATGTAAGGCACAAATTAACACTAGATAGAATACCAGGCCGTTACACAGCACCTAAACTCCCTCATACCAAGACACCATTTAACCTAACAGTAAATAGCTGCGCAGGTACTTGGAGTACCTGCAAAGCATTGTTGTTTGATGCACTATTGTACCATTGGGCCACCTACAAGATCATCAGCTAGGAGCCACATCTCATAGATGTTTCACCCCCACTATTTCTAGAACATCTCTATGTGGTGGGGCAATAGCAGGGGTGTCTCCCCACTACCCACTGTAACTAGACCTTGGACCTTTTTCTCCATGTTCCATTTTTTCCTCCTTAGCCAGAGCCAGAAGCTCCCTTTCTCCACTTTTTCCCCCTAGCACCTTCAGGGCCTTCTTTAGCTTGGTTCCGTACACACACTCATGCCCCTCAGGAAATGCTGGATAGCTAACCCTATGTAGCCTTGGCACTCTACCTCAGCAGGGCTGATGACAGCCCTCCATCCTGCCTATGCATTCTGCCTTCAGATCTGTATATTTCACTCTCCTCCTCTTCTGGGTTGCCTCCATACCTGTTTCCTGTGGCACGGTGGGCTCAACCAGCATAGCTGCTTTTGGATCTGTGGACCACAGCACAATATCTGGCCAGAAAAAAGTTGTTTCCTGTCAAGGTCCACACTTATGCTCCAGTTGTCACTAGCTGACAGGATTGGTTCTCTCCTAGGGATGTTACAATGTCTCCTTGTGGAGAGAATTTGGTCTACCTGGATTTCAAAATCTTTTTTAAATAAATTGTGTGTATTTAAATCTAATATATTTGAATTAAATATAGCATTTGGACTGATAATTTAACAGATTTCCCTGGCTTTAGGGTATATGCTAGTTCACTTAATTCTGTGACACTTGTTACGTTTTTGTCTAAGTCATTTACTAAACCTAAAAAGAACAGTGGTACTGATCCCTATGAGGCCAAAACTTTTAATTCAGAAAAACAGTGGCTTGCAGATTGATGACTAGCTAGCATCCTGTGAGGTACGTTAGTTTTGAGATTTGAGGTAGATAGTATAATGTCAGTGTGTCAGCCTGCTTTGTGGAATTATTTTCTAATATTTACAAACTCCTGTATATTAGTAAAATTGACACCCCTGATTCCTAATGCATGCAGACTGGTAACGTTCTGGTAGTTCTCCATTAATTTGGATAGTGTAGTGTGTTCAGAACACATCATTTCCACCAGTTAGAAATGTTTTTTTTTCTGTAAATACAAGCAGTTATTGCTCATCCAGTCTTTTCACTTGCTGCCCAAATAATCTAGTATATAAGAGGAATAATGCCTTTTAGCCTCAAGTAAAGATATATCTGAGTATCACCTCCATATGAGTGAAAGTGAATATTCTGTTTTCTAAAGATATCCCAAGTTGGCAGCCTGTAAAGTGAAAAAGTTAAAAGTCTGAATAGTGGGCCCTGAGTAACACCGCAACTTACTTCAGAATGTAGCCAGAGGGCTATTGTCAAATTTTTACACCTGCTGAAATTTATTTGATGATTAAGAAATAAACTGTGCAAGGGCAGTGCCAAAGAATACCATGCTGAATAGCATCATCTAGCAGCATAATAACTATATCATTAAAATGTCATTGACTATGTTGATTGATAGTGAACACCACACTCAAAATGATCATGTATGTTGTAGTGAGTAAGATAAGGCTAAAGCTGTGCGAGGACTACTAATAATAATGCCTTTCATATATATACTTGAGGAAGAAAAAGTGCATTTGAAATACATCTATAATTTTTAGACATACAGTATTTGGGTTCAGCTTTTTTTCTTTTTCTCTAAAATAATGTTTTAAAAACTAAGCTGTTTAGTGGGTTAAGAACAGTGCCAGTTGATAATCATGTATTTACAATGGGTGCTGCCAGAATGGTGATTGAATTTTTCACTGTTTTATTGGGACTTGGTCTAAGAAAAAGGTGGTGGGTTTTATTTTAGAAATTAAATGTATATCCATGATTCGCTATAAAGTTGAAATTCCTATGATGGTGCAGAGTTAGGATTTGACACTACAATGATAAGTGTGTAAAAATGATTTTGATATCTGGCAGCTTATATATTATAATTTTCGTAAAATTCTTTAAATCTGTACTGCTGACGGCAGATCAGATTTCCAGTTAACAGTATCAAAGCAGTTACTGTCCTACTTAGTCCACAAAGATTATTTATGTCTTGAATAGTAATGAGAGTAGGACAGAAAGAGCGTGTTTATGTCCTTTAACAATGTCTGTTTAGAAGACCTGTAACTTTGTTGCTCATCGTATTTTCTTTAATTTTCTGCATTTTAATTTAAGAGCATGAGTGGCCTCATTAGACTAGGGTTGAGTTTCTATGTGCTCTAATCATCTTTGTTTTCAACGGGACTACCATTTCTAAAGTCTCATTTCGAGACACATCATAATTATATGTCAACTGATCCATAGTCTCCAAAATTCAGTTTATGTTTCTGACAATATTTACAAGCTTTGCTGTAAAGTTAAATTTAGATGTCACAAAGTCCTTATTTTGATATGTGATTGTTCTGGTGAGGGCAAAACAGGTTAACTGTAAGTAGTGCAAAGTAAAAACTAAAAACAGTCATGCACTAGATCAGCACATTTCTTTTGATCCACTGTTACTTTAATTAAATAAATCACCCATCATTGACATTCCAGTGAAAACATGCTTGCTTAATGTAATGTGTTTTTTGTCACTGCCTTGTTTGATGCTGGTCTTTATAACTTTATGTTTTAACACAAATATTGTCCCAGAAGCCTTGTTTTTAAGTACTCTCTTATTTACATGCAAACCTCTTTTGTTTGGTTTTGGGTAAATTGTATCAATGTATATTATATTTATCTGCATCCTTTGCATAGTCATACTTCTAACAATGTTATAATATAATGTTGTGTTCAAGGAGTATAGTGTAGAATCTCAGTAGTGCTCTTTTATTTTAATAGATATAGCATTAAAAAAGCTACATTAAGATTTTTTTTGTTTTTATGACCTTATTAACGGTTGCATAGTATTTTCAAAATTTCTATTTTTGCACAAATTCAATAATATTCCTATCTAGTAGATTATCTGAATTGTTAAACCTAACCAATCTGACACTGCCAGTAGCCACTTTGATTTTATTTCATATTTTAGTGTGTTGCACTGAAAAATCTTCATACATTATATTCAGTTATCAGTATTTTTAATAATCAGCATTTATATCATTTCCATAATGAAATACAAAAACACTGTTGTGACGGACAGGACGCTTCTGTCATGGAAGGAACAAGGGAGAGGGCAAATTCAGGGCAATACCACCCCTAGAACACGAGAGGGTAACCCCCCCTGGCTCACAGCGGGACCACAGGTTTTGAGCTTAGAAGCAAAACCCTACTAGGGCCCGTGGCCACCCCCAGGGGGCGCCTGGACAGTTTCTGAGCCCTCTTATGTTCTGCCCTGGTCCTTCCATCACAGGGGCGTCCCAGCCGGGCAAGTGTCCCAGCCGTCCGTCACACTGCCTAATAACCAATGAGAAAATATTTTTTTAGTATATGCATAGGATGTTATGGATATATCATTTTGTTTAGAATTTTTTACTGCTTTTTTTAGAAATTGTTTTTGAATTGGTTACTTAGCTGTAATGGTTTGTTGTGACCCTGAATCTATGTGTTTGTTGTTTCTTTTTTTTTTTGTCTTCATTTTGATGAATTTCATATTTTTTTTTTCATCACACCATTTAGTTTATGTTGATAACTGTCATTTTGTGGGAGTATGCATGCATGACATCATAGGGTCAATTGTATAAAGTGATTACACAGGGCACTTCTTCATTATCTGATGGACTGTCCCTGTAAGAATTTGCACTCGCTTAAGTTATTGCTATCCTGGAATTTTTTTAACTACAAAATAGGATTTTGTTTTGGCTTGATGAAGGATCAGTCTGATTTGTAGTTTTTATCTTGGTGTTTTATCAAGTGGTGGTAGTTTTATCTTTTGTGACTTATGTTTGTTCTCCCTGTGAACATTTCAAAACTATTCTGCTGTTCTTTAGCTGAAAACTATCCATTTTGCTGTGACACAGTCAGCAGTTAAATGAGGAATTGTATTGTTTTAGAATTGCTTGCTAAAGTCTTTTTTTGAAGTCGCATAATTAATGTTGTTTACTTCTT
The DNA here is from genome assembly GCA_026402145.1 of Polypterus bichir lapradei. Classification (NCBI taxonomy): domain Eukaryota; kingdom Metazoa; phylum Chordata; class Cladistia; order Polypteriformes; family Polypteridae; genus Polypterus; species Polypterus bichir. The sequence continues at coordinate 64,572,209 of JANRMT010062807.1, read as the reverse complement.
GCTTTTGGGAACCATGCTTGATTTCTTTATGGCATGAGGGAAGATCCCACATCCTCTTTTGGTTCATGGTCTCTAGGTCTAAAGTATCAAATTATAAAAGTCAAAAAATGGAAATATAAACTGCAAGAAAGAACTAATGAGATTTAGAATTTATTCTTTTAATAACTCTTTTTTTAGGCATCATTAACACTATAGGATCACCTTAAAAGAATCCCAAATCTGGTTTCTGCTTGTGCATTCAGATAGATTCTGCAGAAGATTATCCTGTCTTTTTAACAGATTTCTTTATATTTCATATTTCTCTCTTTAAATATCTAAAATTGGCATAACTGAAGAGCATAGTACCATGCTTATTATTCATTTGTTTTGATGTGTGGGTTTAAAATAGATGCCTTAAGATACTTAAGAAAAGTAATTGCAAATAAAGAAAAAAAAACACAAAAAACATTTTTTGATTGGCCACATAGTTATTAATTTGTACATTTATTAATATGTAAAGTGTGTACATTTGTTTATTTCTTTTCTTTCTAATTAAAAAATATGTATTTGAAAAATTTGCATAGCTTTTTCAAAAGAAAAAGCTGTGCTTTCTATGCTTAAATCTAGAGACATAGGCATATGTGCAGCCCATATGGTACTAGCAATTGGAGAAAAGTACCTTAGGTGAAGGAGACAAGCTGACGCAAGCCTAAATCCACGCGCAGATACAAGAATAAGAGATCATGGTATTACACCAGTGATTCAGACAATAGAACAGGTTGCATGAAGTACAAATACACAATTAGCTTACTGTCAGTATACAACATGCCTTTGTGCTTTTTAGTTTATGAGTGCTGTATTATTTTTGAGTCATTATTAGTATTTCTGTTTTAGCACAATGGTTAACACAGGGGTCTCACAGATACCAGGATCATAGTTTAGTTTTTGACCAGGTCATAGTCTGTGTGAAACATGCACAACTTCCTGGTGCCTGTGTCGGTGTAGTTCTACCCATATTCCTGTAAGTTAGGTGACTATGTTTACTGGGTATCTTTCTGTGTTTCCTGTAATCAACTGGCCAGGATTAGGAATCATGTAATGTAGTGGCAGGGTTACTGAATAGGTTGTACTGTACACTAAAACAGTTGTATTGTTGCTTGGGCCTCTCATTAATTGATGTGCTATTTGTGTATTGAAAAATATTTTCAGGAAATCTCAACTACATCCCCCTTCTTTGTCTTTCATTTAGTGAAACACTCAAGTCAAGCAGTTTATTAAGTTAAGCAGATATCATAAAGGAGCTAGTTTGGGTGTATTTTGTTATGGTAGGATTGTTTCTCTTAGCCATTATGTACTTTTGGCTGGGAATTTTAAACAAGAGCAAAGTTTAGATTTTGTATGACAAAAGGTTGTTGTGTAGTCAGTAGACTGCAAATTATGAAGAAATTATTTTTTTCTCCTTTCAAGATTAATTTTTAAAAACTCAGGATCTCTTTGTAAATACTGTTAACTGCAGTACCTCCTGTCCCTTAGCCCTTTCCTCTGTAAATGTGTGAAATTAAAACAAAAGGTCTATATGTTAACATCTCTCTCTATCCATGTATTTTCTTTAAAATATTTAAATCATTTCAAGATAAATGAATAATTAAAGCACATTATAATTCTTTGAGAGAAAATATTCAATTATAGCAATCTTTTATCTTATGTAAAAATGTAGCAAGGTACAATCCGTAAGAATATATGTTGTAGAACTGGCTGTAATATGGCACAGCTGTGGTAGCAGTCCATCAACACATCTGCGTTATGCCAGGTTTATGCTTAATGCCACATGACGCATACGCCTGTGGACACTACTGTTACACAAGCAGTGTACTTTATGCAAATCTGGAGGATTCCACCAGGTGACAGTGAGAGATATCATTAGGTAAGAAAACAACATTCGGCTTCACTGTGTTGTGAATTGCCCGAAACATCCATTAAATTCCCAAGACACCTTGCCATAATATATGTGAAGACAATGGATGTTTAATGATTGCATCCATCAATCCACGGACATGCCTATTCCAGCTAGCATCAGGTGTGAGGCAGAAATAATCCCTGGATGGGGCATCAACTCACTGCAAGGTGAATACAAGCACAAACATACACTAGTGTCATTTTAGCATCACCAAATCCCCAAACCTGCATGTCCTCAGAAGGAAACGGGAGCACACTATGGAAATCCAACAGGAAAATGTGCAAACTCCAAGCAGGGAACACCAGGGACATGACTCCCTGCGAGGCAGCGGCGCTACCACCATGCTGCCTCCACATGTGTAATTATTAACAGAATTAATTATTTAAGTGAAGTTAACAATTTATCTGTAAAATGTAACATACATTCTTTAACACATTTCATCATGAAAGTGATTTAAAGTATAAATGTAAGGGTTCTAAATGTGCAGCAGAGCTGGAATATCATAAATTGAATGAGTTCTGTGTGGTGAGCGCTGTCTGCTGCTCCTGTCAGTGCAGGAGAAAGTCCCAGAAGCACCTAGCGATTAACAACTGGGTCAGTTTTAAGATGACATTTATGACATTCTACTTTAATGACAATATAAACTACGAGATTAAAGTTGAAATTTCCACTTTAATCACAAAATAGACTTTTTTTTCACTGTATCCCTAATTTTTTTTTCTCTGTGGCTCAGATACGCTTCCGTACATTAAGATGGCAACGAGGATGGTATGTGAGACCTTTAAAATGTATTGTGTCATTATGATGGGCAATATGCAACGCTTGTATTGCCTGTGCGAGAAATAGATGAAGAAAAGACCACAAATACATTTGTACGTCATGATTTAAATTTGGAGATTTGCTTCACCACATCGAGCCATTCATCAAACTTCAAAGCACGCACATTGATCCTGTAGGATCTGCAAAGCTGTTTGCTGTCACATATTCATAATACTGTAAACGAAGACTGTAACATCACCTGAACACACTGTGCCCCCCAATTTTTTCCTGGTACTGCAACTCACACACGTTGCATTAATTTCTGAGGATCAAAGGATACGTCAAATGAATGCTGGGAATGTGTGGCAGTCATGTTGCATGCATGTACGCTTTCTGAGCGTAAAGTATAAACCAGCCCTCACATGTAAAGGTGTAACAGCTGTATCTATGGTGCAAAGACTTTGGTTATTAACATGTACTAAGAAGTTGTTTAGTGATTATTAAAAATCATCTAAGCAAAATGTTCTACTTTTTAGCAGTGACCTAACAACAAATTATGTCTGCAACTTGGTAAATTGGCAAGTAAAACACTGTGGGCGTTACAACAGATTATTGGTGACCAAGCACTTGGATACAGTGTTATATTGGGCTCGTACTGGTGGTACAGACATTTTTGAAGTTGATGATTGAAATGGTCATCTAGTAATGATGCACACTGAAGAAACCTTTCAGAAGGCGTAATCACTTTTTGGGAGGAGGACTGCTCCACTGCTTTGCCCATTTTTTTCAATTATTGAACTACAAATAATAAATCAAGAAGTAAATGTACAGCAAACAAGTGAGAACATTGCACTATTAGGGAGACTGAAAATAAACTTTGGTGAATGCATACTATGAAAAGAAAATAAGGTTAGAAAAGTCATTTAGGCTGTGGGTTTTCTTCCAAGTACTTATTACTGCAAAGAGAGAAAAATAATTTGTTACATTTTCCTATATTTTTCTCTCTCCAGCCTGTGCTAAAAGGCCCTCAGTTGAAATTTCATTTCTAACCTTATTTTCTTCTCACAGCATGCATTCAATAACATTTTTGTTTCTAAAACAAACTATTAAGCTTTTCAAAAGGTACAGGAGATTAGAAGTGATTTTGCTTATTTTATAACTTCTTACATCATGGCATAATAGTTCATTTTGACTCTAGGTTTGTACCTTTTTATATTTTCCTATATCACCATTGTTAAAAATGCAGCAGGTATAACTGAAATACAATTTAAATCCATCAATCACTGAGTTTTTATTATACTGTATACTACATATTGCCTTTCACAACAATCACAAGGTGCTTGTTGAGACAACAAGTCAAGATGCACATGTATGATGCTAAGGTATGATATTGGGCCAGGGAAGCCAAATGTATTCAACAACATGGTACATTTGAAATTAGTAACACGGAGAACGATAAACAAGGCAAAACACAATGCTCATAGAAACAGTAGAAAAACAACCGTCATTTACAATAAAGCTTAATAAACCAACCTGTATATAATTACAGGTGTATAAAACCATTGGTACGTGTCACATACAACATAGGTTATTTCAATTATCAGTCAATATAAATATAGCAACTATAAGAGCCAATTTAACTCTTGAACAAGTTATATAAGAAATGTAATCATTTGAAACAGACACATTAATAAAAAAAGAAAAAGAAATAATAGAGATAACATATACAATAACTGAAAGGAGACATTGAAATAATTAATAAATAATTAACCAATTCTTCTTTATTTTTTGCCAATGTTGTGCTGGGTTCATGCCCGGCTGGGACGCCCCTGCACTCTATATTCAGGGGGAAAAGCCCTGGGCGGTGCAATACTTCCCCCTGGACACTAGACGGCCGCCCCCCTGGGTTGGAGTGGTACTGGGAACTGGAGTTGGGTGCAGCCCTGTTGGGTCACGTAGGCACCACCAGGGGGTGCTGCAGCTGGGACTCCTGAGCCCGTATAGGCAGCGTATTCACCACACCCGGAAGTGCAGCCGCAACTTTGCAATCAAGCACCTGGAGCACTTCCGGGTGGACATTAAAAGGGGCCAGCAGCCACCACTCCAGGAGCCAGAATCGGGAGGAGGGCAAGGATGTGTGTGAGGAGTAGTGCCTTTTAACAGTTATGTACTAGTCAGTTTCACACTTTTTTTACTATATGCAGGTGTATGTAAGTTGTACTCTGTGTATATTTTTATAATATAGTATGAATGATGATTCAGTGTACACTTTGTATTTTTTCTTTGCGTCCATGTTGATTAGTCTCAAAACCACAAAGCTTATATTTATTGACTTATCTCAAACTCTTTGTGTCTTTCAAGTGTTACTGTGGGTTTAACTGTTGATCATATTTTCTATTGAATGACCATAACCCTAAACCCCAAACTTTCGGTAAATGTAGAGATTGGGAAGAAAATTGGTGGATGAAAAAAAGGGACAATACATTTTTCATTCATTTTCTAAATCCCATTGTTTTTCATTACAGAATGGCAGAGAACCAAATCCTAACATTTCAGGAAAGTTTTACTTATGGCCTATGGCAGTGAAATCGCACTGCCACAAGGTGGTATGTTTCCCTGGGATGCTAGAGGGTAGTTGACCCAGTACTTAATAAAGCTGTCTGACTCTTTTTCAGTAGACATTGTGCCACCAGTTTTGACACTAAGTACTTCTGAGGTAAATTAAAATGGTTGGAGGCTGGGAGATGAAGTCATAATGGCCAGGAGTTCCCTCAGTCTGAAAGGTGGCAGAAATGTGGTCTGACGTGACCCCATGCAACTTACTGAAATAGGAGGGTGACCTAGGCTTTGTCCTGTATTAGAGCATGGGGGCTCATGATTGTAGGTACACCAGTGATTGCTGGAGGAAGTTTCAGAAGGGCATTTCTGACACCAAAAGTTGTTTCCTGAACTTGTACAATAAGCAGTTCTAGACCTAGCCTTAAAAGCACCTTGTTGCCAGTCAAGATTGGAACTTGGATTGACTTCTTCTTCTTCTTTTGGCTGCTCCCTTTAGAGGTTGCCACAGCAGATCATCTTTTTCCATATCTTTCTGTCCTCTGCATCTTCTTCTGTTACACCCATCACCTGCATGTCCTCTCTCATCAAATCCATAAACCTTCACTTAGGCCTTCCTCGTTTCCTCTTCCCTGGCAACTCTGTCCTTAACATTCTTCTCCCAATATACTCAGCATCTCTCCTTTGCACATGTGGAACTTGGATTGATTGCTTTGGATTGTTTTTTATCTCTATAGCATTATTTGGGTTTGGGGATGGCTCATGCGTATTTATTTTCCACAATATGTAATCACACTCATGATTTTTATAAAAATGAATAACTGCCGTTTATCCATTTCTAACATTAATTGGATTTGCCATGCTTCACTTTTGTAGTCTTGAAATATTAACTTACATATACTGAATATGCAGAGACAGTGACATATCTGTATGGTTATTAATATTTCCAGTGATTTATTCAGTGTGTTACAAATACCATTCTGTGATGCCATGAGCTACTGTTTCCTTATAATTCTGCTGAGATGCTTATATTTCGTGAAGATCCATGTTTTCGCAGCCAATAGTACTTTCAGGTTCTTGGTTTTCTTTAAATATTACAATGTTAGTTTTGTGCTAAATATAGGTATGGCATAGCTATGGTAGTTGGAGTAGTTTGGCCATTCCGTGCACCATTATATTGTTACATAATGATTACAATCAAGTGAATTAAATTTGTAAACAATATGCAATTACCTTTGGTGCATGTGATAAATTCTTCGTCATTGATGCTAATCTGAAAAAGGGAGACCACACAGAAACAGTAGCACTGATTTGACACTGTTTGCTGCCAGTTTTCAAAACTGAGTAAAAACTAGTGTACGTACAGGGTTGAGCTGCCATGAAAATGTGCATGGCTTTACGCAAAGTTTAGTTTTTATACATCTCAAAGTATGTGTGAAAACAGGCGTATGAAACATGAGGCCCCTTGTGATATCAGAGGTTGTGAAGATGGAGGAGGAGGGCTACAAAATAAGAGCTGTAAGTCAGCAAGAACAAGGGAGATGGACAGCTTGGGAGGCAGGACCGTCACATGGATAGACATGTGGAAGATGCCCCAAGCAATGCTGAGCTTCTTGATCAGAGCCACTTATGACACCCTTCTGAGTCCTTGGAACTTGCATCTCTGGTATGGCTCAGAGGAGATCTGCCAACTCTGTGACTTGCGGAATCTGAGTTTGCAACATATCCTCTCTGGTTGTATTATTATTATTATTATTATTATTATTATTATTATTATTATTATTGTATTATTAGTATTACCATGGAATAGGTGGCATCACGACCAGGTCCTTCGTAAGCTAGCTAAAATCCTGGAGGCATACAGTTTAAAAGCAAACAAGGCCAGTCCAGTAACTTCACAGCAGCTCGTCCACTTTGTCAGGCAAGGGCTCAAAGCTCAGAGCAGCAGCACAAGGGAAAGTCCCTCATGTGACCATGAGGGCTGACCATAAGTTGAAGTTCCCACAAGAGATCAACCCAACCTCTCTATGGCCAGAAATCTTGCTCTGGTCCACCATTACTAGGATGAACATCATGGCTGATTTGTCTATTCTATGGGAAGATGGGATGGAGGCTGCCTTTGTTAGAAAGAGGAAACAGTATGCAGTATCATCTTCCCAGTAGAGGTAGGTTGCAGAGGCTTCACTGGAAAATCCTCCCACATGTTCCTGAAGTCCCTTGGGATTACAGGCTCAAAGCCGAGGAAGGATCTCAAAGATCTGGCAGAGCGAGGGAAAAAAGGGAGCTTCTGGCTCAGAAGAAAGGATAAAGTGTGGCGAAGACAAGAATCCTAAGAGCTGGCTGCAGGGGTGGTAGGGAGACATCCCTACTGCTGCTCCACCACCTTAAGATGTTCCCTGATTAAAGGAGTGAAACATCAGGGAAGGGTGGCTCTCAGCTAATGACCCTGCAGCCAGCAAGGTGGCACTGTTGGAGATGTGTCAGGCAGAAATGCCCAGGAGGTGTTCACATCTGTGCCCTCATTTACATTTTTCAGGATTAATTAAAGATATGGCAGTGCAAGATGAATAAAAAAGAAAACATTCTGGAGTGCTTAGTGAGAAAAGTTTAGAAACTGTATGTTATTTATTTGTGTAAATTATGGAGAAAAAAGGGTTTGTCTGGAGAAGTGTAGTAATTGAAAAAATTGACATGTTTGCCAGGATTATGCACACACAAATTCTTTTTGATAGTACTGTTCACATGAGACTGCAATCTGTGAACAATTTTGACCTTACAAATTAAACAGTAGCCTCAGCTAATGTGAACAAATGTTTCCCACAAATTCCAACGATATTTTTATCCAAGAATTTATGCCTGGAAGAGGCAGCAGGTTATTGGTGCATTGTGGTAGTCTTGTAAATTGTGTTTCCCCACATTACTCTGGTACAAAGTTTTCAAACATTTGGCATTGTACGTGTCACATTTGAACTAGATTACCATGGGATAAAGGTTGTATGATTAGTAGTTCCTTTTTGTGTACAAGTCTGACTACTCTTGCTTATTGTGTCCTTGTTCATTTTAGCAATAATAATAATAATAATAATAATAATAATAATAATAATGTTTTATTTATATATCTTTCTATAAGAACTCATCACTTACTGTATAAGATAATGGTATTCCTGCCTTGTTACCTCCATTATTATGCTGTCTTTCATTTTTTTAACTGTAGTGGCAACCTAAATCACTATTTTGTAGAGGAAAAGTAAAAAAAGAAATGAAAGGATCTATCACAATATGAATTTCACCTTATAGTGAAATATGTCGATCTCTGTAGTACTTGTATACAAAATAAACATTATACATCTCTTGAACATTCATTTTTTCTTTCTCATCAGTCTAATCGATGTTCATTAACATTTTATGTAAAAGGTCTGGCTTCTTCTGTGACATCTTCGTATATCTCAGACTGCACTGTAAAACTGTACGGAAACTGCGGCAAGTAATCCTTCTATAATGAAAAGGCATTTCTATTTTTTTTTACTATTGTGGCTTTGTTTATCTTCGAAAGGATCTGCAGCATTTCACTGATGTAATACCTTCAATCAAATTTTGGAAATTCTGCCTGGGGAAATTATTTTAAGAATAACGACATTCCTGTTTTTGAACACCCTTCATCGGTGTTTGCAATAGATCTTTTTCTGACAGGAGTCTCCTTCATACTGATAATCAAACCCTCTAAAAAAATCATGGGTAATTTGGCTGCAGTATATGCAATAAATGCCACAGCTGTAGAAATACAGTTATATATATATATATAATAAGCTTTCCCTGACACCTTACTTGTTTTTCACTATGCAGTTGATTTATGCTCATATGACTTCACACACTCAGGGAAAGAAATGTTATGGGTGAAGCTCTATATTGTTTTCAGTTTCAGACATTTGGCTTCTATTGTAGATCTACCTCTGAATCCTGTGCCTTGCTTTTTGGATGTACCACTGCTATAAATCAGTACTTTTCATAATCCTACCTGTAAAGTCTACCTAAAAGCAGTTTTGGCATCTAACTTGACCACTATACATTGTTTCTGTTCTTCTCATAGTACTGCTTCATGACTTTTTGTGTCCTTTGACCCACATTTTCTAAACATCAAACACGATACATCTCTTCAAGTATAATAATTTTCAGACCCCTTATTGTTAGTTTCAGTGATAAAATTTACAACCAAATAATACCATACATACCATTTTCTAAGACTGGTTAATCCTGAGCAGGTTTGTGGGGTGCTGGAGCTTACCCTAGCAAGCACAGGGTGCAAAGCAGTAACAGTCCCTGGACAGGGTGCCAATCCATCGCAGTACAACCAACTATTGCATCTCCATAAGGGACTTTACGTTGTGGACAGCGGGACAGCAGTTTATAGGAAAAGACTTTCCAAATATGTTCACTCGTAATTTGGGAGTTCCTCTGCTTATTTGTTGATGTCTTGAAATCACACTTATATTGAGTATGTGTGTATCCAAGCTGTTTTCACAAAGACATATTCAGTTTTGTTTTAGAAAGGCAACCCGCTTCTCCCATCTTTTTGGATCTCTTGTCCCAATGGTATAGATAATGGGGTCTAGTGTCCTGAAAGGCAAAGCCACAAACTTATTTTGATAGTGTCTATCCTTAGTGTCTATTCTTTCTTTTTCACAAAGCATTTAGGCAGGCTAGGTAACTACTAGACCAATGATGTTGCTGACAGTGAAAGTGATTGTAGGAAAATGTTGAGCCATATTGCTGAGCCTTATTGGAGTTAAAAAGTGGGGAAGAAAAACATTTACAGCCTATTCTGCTGTGAGGCTCAGGATAACTAGCGACTGCTAGTATATATTTGGTGATTGAGAATGAATGCCTGAGCTTTTGGGTAGGAGTGTGACTTGCTGCTCCCACCACTGGGAAATCTAGGCATGTATGTCAATGAGAAAGCTCTGTCCCAGTGGGTAAAAATGTGTGTTACTAATAGGAATGAGTTTCCAGCCATCATTTTTCCATTTTCTGAAGATTAATTGGAAGAGGCTCTTGCGAGTGGAAGAACAGCTCAGCAAAGCAAGTTGCCGGCACATGGCCACACCACTATTGTAAAATAATAAACCCATTTTTTTTAAGTACTTAACATATGTTTAACTTGAAAGTAGGACGCATGTCCGCACTACATTTAACCGTGTGCTGTGCACTTATAAAATGCTATAGGATATTATAACAATGAATGCTATAATTATTCCCAAACCCATCTCCAGAAATATTCTGTTTAATGACTGAAGTTACAGTATCTGTCTTTGTGGATATTACAAGTTGGCAATGTTCTCTTATAAGTATAGTCTGTATTTATAATTGTAAATAAAGTTGTCTATACTCTAAGACCATCTATCACAGTCATTTCTCGTACACCTTAGCAGCTTCATTTAAAACTAAACTAAACTATCTAGTGTGAAACAAAGCCGTCTGTCTGCTTCTGGTACATGGCATGAGTGGGAAAGGGGTTGTGAGGAATGGCACATTTTACATTATTGTGAATCAAAATGAACAGATCTTCTATCCATCCTGTCTTACTTTCAGACTTTTTACATTGTGGGAAAAATCACAATACTCTTTGCTGAAGTCCAGTACAAAAATCACAGGTTCATATATGCTGTCAAGAGTGTGAAAGAAGTTATGAAGGATGTTTTATTTAACACCTTTTTCCATGAAAGCTTGAAGCAGGTTGTTCAGCTAATTATGAATACAGAAGTGAGAACAGTTTATTAATTTTTGTTCTTTTAAAAATGATTTTTTACTGGAAGAAAGAGTAAATGGATACATGCAGGTGAACACATTTAATGTGCAATCTGATGGAAGTAAAATTGTATTTTGGCTTTAGCACTTAAAGGGAGCACTCTATTTACGTAAAGGCTGTAGCTGGTGAGCTGCACCTTTTCATAGACTGGAATCAACAGTGGCATCATTGAGCTTTGGACAGCTCTAGACTTGATGTTTCATCGGTTTTATTTGGTACTTTGTATTTTCTTATCATTCACACCCCTCTCAAGTTTAGCCATTTTAATAAATTTACTATCTTTGTATCATTTTTTGTACAATCGCCAACCTTCTAATATAAGAGTGCCTCTGCCCCAAATAACAGTGCTTAAAGGTGACCAAATGCTCAGTTTGCAGTCAGGTTTGGGTGAACAATCACTTTATACAGTAAATGAAGTACACTTTGTGTCTACATACTAGATTCTTTCCAAAACCCTGTCACACATGCTAGGAAGGAGCTGAGTGGACCAAGTGAAGGTAATTACCCACCAGGCCAGGGGGTGGTGGGGTGCACTAAACCTACCTCTGTTATTTCTACAGACCAAATACGGGAAAACCTGCCTGATTTAACATCAATTCCTGTTCCAGTGCCCAGATTGACGTCACTTCCGGCCCCAGCACTCAGACTGTGTCACTTCCTGTTCCGGCTGGATGACATCATTTCCGGTTCATGGCCTATAACGCCGCCGTTTTCCATAGCCTCGTCAGTCAATCCCGTAACTCAACCTGTCAACAACTTGTGCTTGTTAAACCTTTTTGCAGCTAGGGACAATATGTGGGTGGCTGCCCCAAACCTTTCCAGTGTTTCATTCTTTCATAACCCCTTTATCCATGACTTAAATCTATTTATTTCACTAATGACACAGGGGCCAATCTGAGTATATTTGGGGATAAAACAGAAAAAATCCTGGGTAGAATGCAAGTCCAATGCAGGGCACACAAAAGCATATACCCATGCTTGCTCATTCCACCCAGTCATTCCTAATTTGTGTGTTTTTGGTATGTGGAGTCGAATGAGTGTATCCGGAGACAGTTGATGTGAACATGAGGACAATGATGAAACTTTACCAGGCTTCTGAATGTAGGAACCCAAAGTTGTCAGGCATCGGTGCCACTATTACATTGGCCTATGAATTGACGAGAAAGAGAGATAAACATCAAACTCGAGAAGAATTCTGTTATTAATATTGTACATTTTTTCGTGATGCATACAGTTTCCTTTTTCTGCTCTTATTCAGTATGTATTATTTAGATTGATATTTATTGAATTGTTTTTTTTTTCAACTTGCTTTGTGAAATTTTGTTTTCTCTTCAGCTAAATGACTGAAACTGTTTTTTTTTTCTGCCAGACAAATGTTGGTAATAATGTAAAGTTTTAGTCCTTCTACAGTAATACTTTACATTGGACTCCAGCTTTGTTTTGTGTGTACAATGCTTAGTGTGGCATTAGCATTAACCAAAATCCTCTTCTAATCTGGGTAAACATAGATTGGTCTATTAGCAAAGGTTTTAAGATTTAACCTTCTAATGCTCCAGCAGCCATGAACCCAAGCAGTGTAATGAGCAGCTTCTTACTAGCTGATCTGCATGTTTCATCTCCCAATAGCTTGTGCTCTCCGATAACTTAAGGACTAACAAAAATGAGTATTTGCCAAAATACAGCTGCCCCTGGGTAGTTATAACTCTCAATGTGTTTTTAAACTACTTTGTCTTGCTAAAATGAAATCTATAATCAGTTCAGCCCATGAAGAACAGCTACATTACAGAGTAAGTTTAATATTGAGGCTCAGAATTTAGCATTAATTACTGCAGACTAAGACATGAAACAGATCACCACTACAGATCTTCAGTCTATAGTAAAGGTATTTCAATTCTGGAATGTTTCTTCTACTAGAATAATAATGAGGCCTTTGGAAGGTGATTAGGCCTGTGATGGTAGTGTTAGCAGACTTAATGATGGCATTCAGGCGGTGTCTGGTTATACAGTTAGGAGTGAGCAGTAAGTGAAACATGTTGCTAATCATATAGTATATATTGGAGTGGCTTGTACATTCACTGAGAAAATTATTAGGGTCATCTGTACATCTGCTTATCCATGCAGTTGTCTAATCAGCCAATCATGTGGCAGCAGTGATGCAAGTCAGAGCTTCAATTAATGTTCATATCAAACACCAGAAAGCAGAAAGAAATGTGACCTCAGTTGGCGTGATTGTTGGTGTCAGATAGGAAGGTTTAAATATTTCTGTAATGGCTGATTTCCTGGGATTTTCAAACACAACTGTCTCTAGAGTTTACTCAGAATGGTGTGAAAAACAAAAAAACATGCAGTGAGCGGCAGTTTTGTGAATGGAAACAACTTATTGATGAGAAAGCCGGAGGAGAATGGCCCAACTTGTTCAAACTCATAGATAACACGGATAACCATTAATTAATTAAAATGTATTTTATTCTTTCACTTTTAACTCAAATAGTTTTCTTTAAATTCTTTATTGTTTTATACTGTATGTTTTATGTATTTTTTAACTTTATACTGCCATAAAAGGTTGTCCTTTTTACTTTATTTTAATATGCAACACTTTTGTCAACATTGGTTTTAAATATACATTATAAACAAACAAAAACAAAATGCTATGCCCCTTGCTGGTCATGTGACTTTCAAATCATGTAATTCTTTTTTCTTTATGCCTTTCCTATATAACATAGTGTTGCACATGTCTCTCCCATTACTTACTCTTTCACTCTCATTGATGTTACAGCCAGGGACTGATCCCTGGTTTAAGTTTATTTTTCGTTTTATTGTTGTTTTTGAATTATTTTTCATATCTTTTTGTTTAATGTAATTTATGTCAGTATTGTTTTATGTAAATATTGTTAATTTGCTGTGTATTGTAGATATGCCCTTCAAGGTTACATTTCTTGTGTTCTGTGGGTCGAACCCTACAAAATGGGTCCACCATGATGTCACTCTTTAAGGACAGCCATTAGATTGATGCTAAGGTGGTGAAATCATCTTGATGGCTACTGTGTTGTGGTTTAAAAATAATTATTGTAAGCACCTCTCTTGGATTTCGTCTGTTTTGACCATTTTGTGCTTCAGTATTACTTTATATTTTCTGGTATAGGATAATCTAAAAGGTCCTTCTTAGAAGAATCAGGACTTATTGTTTGTTTTATTACTGTAATTCTTTTTTGTGCTTTGACTTTTTTTTGCTGGTTTTAACACATTCCTGACCACTGACTAAAATGCTGCCTGTTCCATCGCTGAACTTCATTTCCTTTCTTTTGCACTCTTATTTTTTTTTTAGTATATTGTCCTCTAACACTATGGTGTTATTTTTTTTTTTTTTTGTATATAACAATACAGTGAAACATACACTATATGGCCAAAAGTATGTGGACAACCCTCCAAATTACTGAGTTCAGGTGTTTCAGCCATAAAATCAAGCACACAGCCATTCAGCCTCCATTGACAAGCATTGGCAGTAGAGTGGATCATACTGAAGAGCTCGGTGACTTTAAAATGGCACTGACAGAGGATGCCACCTTTGTCACAAGCCACTACATGAAAATTCTGCAAGATCTGCCTTGGTGAACTGTAAGTGCTGTTACTGCAAAGTGGAAGTGTTTTGGAGCAACAGCAGCTTAGCCACAAAATAGTAGACCAAGCAAACTCAAAGAGTAGGGCTGCCGAGTCCTGAAGTGCATAGCATAGCATGTAAAAATCGCCTATTCTCTGTTGCATCACTCACAACAGAGCTTAGTCCAAACTGCCCCTGTAAGAAACATCAGCACTAAAACTGTGCATTGGTAGCCCCTGTGCACAAAGCCAGGTCCATAAAGGCATGGAGAAACTTGAATGGCTTGCACAGAGCCCTGACCTCACCCCTATTGAAAATATAAGGGATGAATTGAAACGCAGATTGAAAGACCGGACTTCTCGTCCAGCATCATTACCTGATCTAACACATGCTCTTTTGGCTGAATGGGCACAGATTCTCACACACACTCTCCAAAATCTTGTATAAAGCCCACCCAGAAGTATGTAGGCTGTTATAACTGCAAAGGGGATTGGAGAGGAGAGGGCATGCAAATCCATGTTAATCCCCATGGTTTTAAAATGGGATGTCCAAGAAACTCGTATAAGTGTGATGTTCAGGTGTCCAAAAACATTAGGTCATATAGTGCAGAACAGTGCTTCCCAAACTCAGTCCTGGGGACCCACTGTGGCTGCCGGTTTTTGTTCCAACCAGAGTCACAATCAGCGATAATAATAAATAACAACTGATCTCAGTTAATTGGCTGGTCTTTTTTGCTGTTCTCTTATTCTACATTGAGAAAAACACAACAGTATGGTTTTTATATTTATAAGACAGACATTTATAAATATTTCTGTTTTTTCTTTTGTTGTTTTCCTATTATTTTCCGCTTTTCCTGTGAAGTTTGCTCCCTTCATTTAACCCTAATAGTGAGAATTAACAACATGCACAGCAGACACCCATAATGATGAAAGCTACAACGACTTCAGTGTCAGACCCACTAATTAGTAAATAATCAATTAAGTAACCAGAACTCCTAGAAAAGCAGAATGAAAATTATGTTGAAAATACTGTTAATAACATAAAAAAATATATATATTCTCCATATAACTGCTTATTACATTTTAATAAAAAGCTACCAAACTTAGTTTGTAATTTCTAGATTGACTCCAAAACACCGAAACTGGGAAATAATGACTCATTTAATTAGGCTAAGAGTCCAATGAAAAATGGACATTGGTTGGAACAAAAACCTACAGCCACAGTGGGTCCCCAGGACCGAGATTGGGAACCACTGGTGTAGAAGCTTTGGGAGCAGGGGAATCTATACTAATAAAAGGCAAAGCCCTCACTCACTCACTGACTGACTGACTGACTGACTGACTGACTGACTCATCACTAATTCTCCAACTTCCCGTGTAGGTAGAAGGCTGAAATTTGGCAGGCTTATTCCTTACAGCTTACTTACAAAAGTTAAGCAGGTTTCATTTCGAAATTCTACACATAACGGTCATAACGGTCGATAACGGTCGACAAAATCCGCCATGTTGAACTTTCTTATTTATAGCCCCATCTTTACGAAATTTGGTAGGCGGCTTCCCTGCGCCAACCGAAACCGATGTACGTACTTATTTCGATGGTATGGCGCCTCTGTCGGCCGCCATATTGAACTTTCCAACGTCTCTAATTTTCCAACTTCCCGTGTAGGTAGAAGGCTAACCCCATCTTCACGAAATTTGGTAGGTGGCTTCCCTGCGCTAACCAAAACCGATGTACGTACTTATTTCGGTGGTATGATGCCACTGTCGGCCGCCATATTGAACTTTCCAATGTCACTAATTCTCCAACTTCCCGTGAAGGTAGAAGGCTGAAATTTGGCAGGCTCATTCCTTACAGCTTACTTACAAAAGTTAAGCTGGTTTCATTTTGAAATTCTACATGTAATGGTCATAATGGTCAACAATGTCCGTCATGTTGAACTTTCTTATTTATGGCCCCATCTTCACGAAATTTGGTAGGCGGCTTCCCTGCGCTCACCGAAACCAATGTACGTACTTATTTCGGTGGTATGACGCCACTGTCAGCCGCCATATTGAACTTTCCAACGTCACTAATTCTCCAACTTCCCGTGTAGGTAGAAGGCTGAAATTTGGCAGGCTCATTCCTTACAGCTTACTTACAAAAGTTAAGCAGGTTTCATTTCAAAATTCTACGCGTAACGGTCATAACGGTTGACAACGTTTGCCATATTGAATTTTCTTATTTATGGCCCCATCTTCATGAAATTTGGTAGGTGGCTTCCCTGCGCTAACCAAAACCGATGTACGTACTTATTTCGGTGGTATGACGCCACTGTCAGCCGCCATATTAAACTTTCCAACGTCACTAATTTTCCAACTTCCCGTGTAGGTAGAAGGCTAACCCCATCTTCACGAAATTTGGTAGGTGGCTTCCCTGCGCTAACCAAAACCGATGTATGTACTTATTTCGGTGGTATGATGCCACTGTCGGCCGCCATATTGAACTTTCCAACGTCACTAATTCTCCAACTTCCCGTGTAGATAGAGGGCTGAAATTTGGTGCTGATTTCGGTGGTATGATGCCACTGTCGGCCGCCATATTGAACTTTTCAACGGTCTTTGTTACTTATGGGCCCATCTTCAAGAAATTTGGTACGCTGGTTCCCAACACTAACTGAATCCTACTTACGTACATATATACGTCCATAGCCTGCAGCTCGGTCACCGTGTGAGGTGACGTTGGGTCACACATCCCAATGCCTCCCACGTTGTTGGCTGCCTGCCTATATAAGGCCGTCTGTCGCTCCGGTCTCTACATTCCCTTCCTTGCTTCGCCATGGGATTCACGTCTCCCTGCTGATAACTACAGCCTTTTTATTTAATCCACGGCTTCTCCGCTGTTATATTGTTCATTTATTACGATTATAGTTATTGTTTAGGTATTTTAGACTTACTTTACATTGTTCAGGTACCCATTTCCTTTATCATTCCAACCGTACTGCCATTAACATGTCTATCAAGGTGATCACCGTCGATCAAAGAACTGTCACTTACCGAGTGGTTTCTATGCCCGGAGATGGCACCTACCTTTTCCATTCTCTTTGTTACATATTGCACGGCCATATCAGGCTCACTCTTGATATCTGGAGGAACATTGTGTCTTATGTATTGAATGACTGGGACAGGTTCAAGGTGTGGTTTAATTTTCTTCTTAATAAAAATTTTAAGGCAGTACTTCGCCGCTGCGAAGCACGGGTATTTTGCAAGTTATAGATATAACAAAATCTCAGTTTTAGAATTAACTGTATATTATAAAAACTGAAGGGCGGGTTTGTGTGCATTCTTCTCCACAATTAAAAACGAGTCCTGTCTCTTCTGATATAATTGTGCTACTTTTGAGTATTCAGATAGAGTAGGCAGAGTATGACTTTATCCAACCTACTAGATGTGCCTTAGGAGATTTTTACAACACTGCAAATTTCTGGGGTACATCTAATTTCAATAAGAGAACATCATCTTTAAATGAGGTATTGAGTGGCATATTTCCCAAACTTAATATTGCTAAAATGCTACTGCCATAATAAATAGATCTTGTCCAGGCATGTAATGACTATATAATGACATGATTAAAAAAATTTTAAAGTATATTATAAAAAATAATTCAATAATTTGTCCATGAATAAATGTCATGCTCAGTGAAGATAGAAATGAATTTCATACTTGGAAACTTTAAAAAGTGTATAGTTCGGTACCACATAAGGCATAAAAAAAATGAAACATCCATAAAAGAAGAAGACAGACATTTGCTATTAAAATAACAAGCAACTGAGCTGGGACAAAATAAACCACCATAACAGGCCCTTACCAGGCTCCCAAAAGGCTTCCTTATCTCTGTGCAGCTGCATAATAGTATCATCAGGAAGTAACTGGAACAAGCATTGCTCAAAAATACAAATATTACCCAGAAAACACTTGAATGTGCAACAGTAAAATTAATGACAACATTTAGATAACAAATCCCAACATAGGCTGCTGCCATTGTAAAAGGAAACCTTAATGGTACACAGGAAAAAAGCAGCTGCTGCTGAAAGGATAGGCA
Organism: Polypterus bichir lapradei; assembly: GCA_026402145.1. Lineage (NCBI taxonomy): Eukaryota > Metazoa > Chordata > Cladistia > Polypteriformes > Polypteridae > Polypterus > Polypterus bichir. The sequence goes on along the minus strand of JANRMT010062807.1, from coordinate 64,553,480 downwards.
ACTAAAACATGGAGCCAGAAGTCAAAAATAAAACAAACAAAAAATGTAAAATCTGTTTTGTAGGGCTCCTGCTTAATTCAAATTCCCAGTCTCTATTCTTATAAAACAAAAGTCAGACAAATTGCTTTTCTTTTTTTTTTTGTTATATCAGCAACAACTCTAGCTTTCAACAAGTAAAATAAAGATGAAAACAAATAATAATAAAAAAATGAAACAATATACTGGCAATATACTGTGTCTGCTGATTTTAATGGTAATGGCATAATGGCACATATGGTTACACATTAGGAGACTCATCACATCATGACAAACTGATACCACATCAATGGGAACCATTAAGAAAAAAAAGGCAGAAACCAAAATGAATATAAACTATTGGTAAATATTGCAAAAGCATCATCATAACATGTTCAGTACCCAGCGAAGACCTGTCGGGTGGAGCGGCACGTCCCACGAGGGCAGCTTACCCCTGAAGTGGGTCCTAGTCCTGAAGCGCCAGGGTCCGATCCGGCACCCTGGGGCCTATTCCTTCGGCACCCCTTCCGAGGTTTTCGTGCCCCTTTGGTTGGAGCCACTCGCACCTCTTTCGGTGGGTTCTCCCTCATGCTTTACGGGGTTGGCTTTACTCACCGTCCCCGCAGTACCTCTCCGGCTGAAGGATCCAGCGTCACGCCGTTCTGCCAATGTACGCAACGTCTGTAATGACGCGACCGCCTTCCCCTCCAGCTTTTGCAACTCCGCACGGAGGGCACTCAGCACCTGTGAAAGCTGCTGCTCTGCGGGCAGAAGGCAGGCCTCCAGCTCACACAGAGCAGCCGGCAAGGACAGGCAAGTTAGCTGACGGTGAGCTTACCTGTCCGTCAGCAACACACGCCGACGACTTCCTGTGGGCCTCTTCCTCCGGCCCAATCGGGTCCTTCCCTAGCCCAAGATGGACATTCCTTGGTCCTGCCTCTCTGCAGTCATCAGTGGGCACGCAAGACACACCGTCCAACCCCGTGCCTGTCTCAGGGAGGGACTTCTAGTACACGGCCATCTTGCTTCTCATCTTCCTAGTGCAGCGGTGTGTTTGGGCTTTCTCGAGCTGTAGCGGCTCCCTCTCTGCAGCTCCCACAGCTGCTGCCGTGCTGCCAGAGCCCCGCAAACCGACATGCGCCCGCCACCGACGCGGATCTGGGCAGCCCCTGCTCTGCAAACACAAAACACCCAGGGCCGGTTGCCGGCAAGCAGGGAATTTACCTCCCGATCCCTTCTGTCCGAGGAAACGTCCTCGGCATGGCCACACTAGGCGACATGCCGTCCCGAGCGCCTCTAGCGCCGGCACACTTGTCGGAGCCTGCTGCTCTCTTGCCCTGCCTGTTGTCTTTCTTCCGCACCAGGTGAGAACAAGTCCTCCACGGTCTGGTAGCAGTCTGTAGGGCGACTCTCTCCTCAGGGGTTGTGTGCGCACTGCTCCCGCGGCACGTGTGTGGGCGCACCTGCTGCGCCAGGCCGTCCACAAAATTATTTTGTCTGGATCCCTGCCTTGAACCAGGCAGAGAGTCCTATCTGGGATGCCATTGTGAAAGCTGGCCCGGACACAGACAGGCAGACACGTTAATGTCACCCAACACATGTTTATTTACAAAGTCCATTATTTACAAGTGCACACAAACCCCAGGGCTCCCTAGGCACAGTGGTGCCCCCTGGTGGTGACCACGGGCCCCTACAGGGTAGAGCTTCAAAGCTCTGTACCCGAAGGAACCAGGGTGGTCGCTCTCACGAATCTGAGGTGAGCGTAAGCCCTCTTACGGTCTTCCTGGGAGCTTCCCGGCCGGGTCACCACCCCAGCCATCTCATAGATGTGTAGTGACTTGCTTATCTACAAACTAATATGCCCAAGCACACTCTGTTCTTGCTTCCCATCTCATTCCTTCTCTCCTAGTATTTTAGTTCCTTCCTCCTAGCTTTGAGCTTTTGTTCCAGTTCTCCTCTCAACTATTGTCTCAGATTTCCCTTTGGCTTGAGGTGGCTTTAAAGCCACTCATAAAGTCACTTTCAACCCAAGCTCTGGCATCACTTGCAGCTTCAGGTTGGCCCTAAAACTACAATAAAGAAGATAATAGTTCTTTCTAGCCCCATGGTATCCCTGTATTGATGAGCCTAAAGCTTTTGAAATACTGGGTCACCTAGGCAGCTTCTGGAATGCTTAAATAGATAATGTTATCCAAGGGGATGTGACATCTAATGGATTGGAAGGAAGGTACACTGTTACTTCAAATGTGCTGGTTGGCTTTTGATGCTGATGCATTATATAGCGAGACAGAAATCTTTTTTTAAACAAAGCACCATATTATTTTAAAATCCTTTATTGGAAAAAGTGAATCATTGATATTGAATTTCTTATAGGCGTATTGTTTACTGAATGAGCGCATCTTCTGTCATTGCACATAAATTCTCTCCTACACTATATTTCATTAAAAAATCGTAATCTTAGTAATGTTAGCAAATGTGTGTGTATTCCTGCCAGTGTAAGATTAACTTTATTAAACGCATAGAGAATGAGGATTTGAGATTCATCAAAGGGGCTTTTGCTATGGGATATTTACAAAACACAATAGTACGCTTCTCTCTAACAATAGAGAATAGTATGATTTATTTTCAGAAATGCAATAAAATTATCTCCTTTTCTATGTCTTTTTGTTTCTGAGTTTGTACCAGCTTTCACTGTACTGTAGTACCTTTAAAGTTTACAGAACAAAACTAAACATTTTTTTATCTGTAGCCCTGAAAGCTACATGCTCAGAAAAATAATTTTAGGGAGCTTAATAATAATAAAAATAATCTTGTATAGAACATTTCAGTATAGTAAACAGTGCCTTACAAAAAGTAAAAATCCAAAACAACTTAAAATATACAGTATATTAAAGATCATTACTTATTTATACTACAAATGATAATAATGTGATAGAGTCACTAGTTTATTATTTTTATGTTAACTGGCTAAAGGAAAACAAAAACTCTAACAAGCTGAATTCAAGAGGAAATAAACCTAAAAGCATACAGTAAATATATTGGTATTTTGGATGGATAATTTTCAGTCTGGTTTTACAGTTCATCATAGCACAGAAATTGCACTTTTAAAGGTTTATAATGATCTTCTTGTAATAAGTAACTCTGGTGAAGTTGCAGCCTTGATTCTGTTGGATCTTACAGCAGCGTTTGATACTGTGGACCACACAAATCTCTTATCACATTTGAGGCAATATGTGAGGGTCCAGGGTGTTGCCCTTGAATGGTTTTAGTCCCGTTTAACAAATCGTTGTTTCTCTGTATGCCTTGCTGATTCTTCATCCTCCTCAGCCCCTCTTAGCTGATGTTTCTACAAGGTTCCATTCTTGGTCCTGTACCTTTTACTCTTTACATGCTGCCTTTCGGTTCCATTATCAGGAAATATGGCTTTTCTTTTCATTTTTATGCTGATGATACACAGCTTTACTTGCTGTTTAAAACACTACAGGGAGGTTCATCACACCTGTTACATGAGTGTTTAAATGAAATTAAATCCTGGATGGCAATACATTTTCTCCAGCTCAATGAAAAGAAAACAGAAATACTGGTTTTTGGAAATGCTGAAATTTCAACTTCTCCAAATAATGCTCTTGGTTTTCTGGTATCATATGAGAGGCCTTATACCAAGAACTTGGGGGTTATTTTTGAGAGAACTTTTATTTTCGATAAACAGATCAAAGCTGTAGTTAGATCCTGTTTGTATTAATTGAGACTTTTATCAAAGGTCAGGGCCTTTTTAGCTCAAAATGATCTTGAAAAAGCAGTTCACGTTTTTGTAACCTCTATGTTAGATTATTGTAATAGTCTGTACCTTGGGGTTGATCAGGTATCCTTACATCGCCTACAGATGGTGCTGGATGCTGCAGTCCATTTTTAACTCACACTTGCAAATGTGACCATATTTCTCCAGTACATACCTCTCTTCACTGGCTTCCAGTTCATTTTTGAATTGATTTTAAACATTTGTTATTGGTTTTTAAATATCTAAACAGACTGGCGCCTTCTTACCTCTTACCTCAGTTGCTCTTAGTTGTCCCTAGATGAAGGTATAAATGGAGAGGTGACCAGGCTTTTCCGGTAGCTGTTCCCTCTCTGTGTGACAGTTTACCAGAGTATATCAGAATGGTCCCCTCTTTAGTTGCATTTAAGTCATTACTGAAGACTTACTTCTTCACGCTGGTTTTTGAATCAGTTGTGTGAGTCATTTTTTCCCCTTTTCTCTTATCTTGCTTCTGCTATCTTACTTTATTCTATTTTCCTTTAATTTGGTTTATTTTTAATTCTACGTGACTGATTTTTATGTGATTAATTTTATTTTTGATTGTACAGCAATTTGGTCAAAGTTGGCTGTTTTTTAAAAGTGCTTTTTAAATAAATTTTTGTAGTTGTTTTTGTTGTTTTTGTAAATACTATAAAAGTCACCTTAAATGTATATAATAAATACAGGAAGAACTTAAACCTTTTAACAACAGCAGCATTTATTTCTGTAGCATGTTTTCGTACAAGGTATATAGCTTGAAGCACTTTACAAGAAATTAAGAAAAAATACAATTACAAATGATGAAAACTAGAAAAAATTAAATCCATCTATCCATTATCCAACCCGCTATATCGTAACTACAGGGTCACGGGGGTCTGCTGGAGCCAAAAAATAAAATGCAATAAATAAATAAATAAATACTGAGTTACATAATACAGATAAGTAAGTATTGGAAATGCCAGAGTCATTAAATATGGATTAAGTTGTTAAAGTAATTTTTTACGTCAACAGTTAAAACAGTGACAAAACTTGCCTACAAAAGGATGACGATGTTTTGAGCTGTACCCTGAAAGAAGTAAAATTTGATGTAGATATCCGTCTGCTAAAGGCAAAGCATTCCAGACTTTTGGACCAAGAACACTAAATTCTCTGTGTCTCATTAGTGCAAAGCTTGGAGGAGCACACAAAATGTCACGGTTTATATAAAGGATTGAGACTATTGAGACATGTAGAGGCTAGATCAAAGAGAGATTTGAAAATAAGTAAAAGATTCTCGTACTGTGCCAAAAATTTAACCGGAGCCAAAGGAGTTGTTGAATATGAATAATATATTCCTAGGGTTTAGTATGGGTGAGTTTTCTGGCAGCTGAATTTTGTACATAATGCAGTCTCTTAAGTCCCTAGGAAGAAGCACCATACAAAAAAGCTTTATGGTAGCCCAGATGGCATGTAATAAAAGCAGGAATAAGAGTTTCAGCCATACTGGGAATCAGAAACTTATAACGCCTGGGCATGTTTTTTTTTTTTTTTTCAGAAAGCTGTTCTTAGTTATTTTCTTAATGTGGGATTCAAATAAAAGTGTAGAATCTAAAATAAGATGTAATATAACCAGGAACACATAGACTAAAGCTTTCAGTATTCTCAGGATGCTTGGAATATCAATTAAACGCATCTCAGTTTTATCACCACTTTGGTTACAAAGGTGATTATTTCATTTAAACGTCAAATCAGATTATGATTTGGGAGTAATATAATTGAATATTTAGTATGAATATAAATGTGTGTTAATCTGTAAAACAGGGCGTCACAGTGGTAACACTGCTGTCTTGGAAAAAGGAGACCAGGGTTCGTGTCTTGGGTCCTCCCTGTGTGGAGTTTGCACACTCACCCCATATGCATCTGAGTTTTCTCCAAGTGCTTTGGTTTCCACACATAGTCCAAAGACATGCAGGTTAGGTGGAATGGTGATGCTAACTTGGCCTTGATGTGTGTGTTCACTCTGGGATAGGCTGACATCCTGCCCAGTAAATGCTTACTTTATCGGCTCTAGCTTCCCAGTGACCCTGCTTTATATAAAAACCTTCCGAAAACGTATGGATCTGCATGACAATACAAATGTAATTGATGATGACAAATAGTGTGACCAAGAGAAAGTATATTAATATTAAAAATAAGAGACCTAACGCAGATCACAGTAAGTAACTAATATTTGTCAGAAATCAGGCAAGGGGTGTTCCAGTGATTCCCAGAAGTATCTCAATGTGATTTAAAATTATTATCATATTAAACTTTAACAACTCCGCTCTTAGGTCAAGAATAATAGGGTTATGTAAATGGCCAGGGTCAACTGTTACTAACAAGTCATTTATTAATTTGATCAGAGTTGTTTATTTACTGTATTTTACACAAAACCCTGACTGGAATGATTCTAACAGCTTTTGAAAACCTTTAGCTGAGAACTGCATGCCCAAGAAGCCTGGAAAAGAGAGAGAAATTGGAAACCAGGCTATAATTTTTAAAATCCTCTGGATTGATTCCAGTCTTTTTGAGAACAGGAATGACCATTGCTGTTTTAAGTTCAGGTAGAACAATGTCAGAGTGAAGTGATGCATTGATCATATGAGCCACAAGAGGGCTGAGAGAAGAGATATAAGTAATAGTTCTTGATTTCAAAACAAGTATATTTATTAAATCTGTATTTATCAGGGACAAAAATGAAAAATGCTTTATAACCAAAGTAGATGGAGCAGGGAAAATTGCATTCTGCAGAGAAACTGATTTCTGCAGCTGGTGACGGACAGATTGAAATTTGTTTAAAAAAGAAATTCAGGAATTCATTACATACTTTAAGTTAGTAGATACATCAAGTGGGAGATGTTAGAAGAACATAGTAATCTTTTAACTATAGAAAAAAACACCAGGGTTACCCTGAGAATCAGTCACTATGCTTGTGTAATAAGTGGATTTAGCTTGTACGAGTTCTTCATTATTTCTGGCAGCAGGGTCTTTTAAGCAAGACCATGACCAGCTAGCCCTGTTTTCTTGCTTAAACGCTATGATCGGTGACCAAGAGCTTTCAAAGTCTGAAGCTCTGGGATGAACCAGGGTGCAGGGTGAGAAAATCAGAGAATATATACCTTTAGGGGAGCAAACATATTTAAGATATTTATACATACAGTATGTTAGTATAATGTGAAAATAACTCCAGTGCAGATAATGTAGTATTTTCTGTGGTAAAGTGTTGAGCAACTCCATTAGTGAAGATAAACTAATAGCATTCAAATTGTTGTGTCTAACTGCATAATAAGAACAGGGGAGAGGTGCAGAAATCACTACAGTGAATATGAAAGCTTTATAGTGAGATCCAAACTAAATAAATGTGAAGGAGGAAAACCAGAAAAGCAAAAAATATCCAGTGCATGACCTTTAGAATAAGTGGCAAAATTAATATGTTCGTGTGATCAAAACACAGTAACCATTTCAGAAAGCTACCAGCAAAAGTTCAAGTTTAAGAATCAACATGAGGGGTAAGTAACATAAGAGTATAGACATGAAGAACGGAAAGATGTTAACAATTCAGCCAGCTCAAAGGTGAAAATGAGAGCAAGGTTTAGGAGGCTGATAGATAAGCACAATTACAGTAGGCAGATGTTCAAAGGATGTTCAATTACGCACTTGGACATGTTTAATCTTGTTATGTGAACAACAGAGCACAGCAAGACCACTACTATGTCCTACTGAGCAAGGTTTATCAATATACGTGTGCCCAGATGGCATTGGCTCATATAACACAAAAGTCATTCGGGTGCTGCCAATATTTGGTTAAGCACAGAAAATCAATACTGTGATCAGTGATTGTGTCATTTATCAGGCGTGTTTTGTTTTTAATAGCACATACAATTAAAAGTAAAAATGAACATTAGCAGAAACCTGAAAAGCATTACAACGCATATTCCTTACAGCAATAGAAGATAAATTATTGAAATTCATGTCATGGTATACTTTTTTTTGTGGATTCTAGTCTGTTGTCCAGATAGACAGATAGAGATACTTTTTTCATCCCTTCAGGGAAATTCAGGTAGAGTGGTGACCAGGTCATGAATCAACAACAACAACAACATTTATTTATATAGCACATTTTCATACAAACAGTAGCTCAAAGTGCTTTACATAACAAAGAATAGAAAAATAAAAAACACAATAAGAAAACAAAATAAATCAACATTAATTAACATCGAATAAGAGTAAGGTCCAATGGCCAGGGGGGACAGAAAAAACAAAAAAAAAACATCCAGACGGCTGGAGGAAAAATAAAATCTGTAGGGATTCCAGACCATGAGACCGCCCAGTCCCCTCTGGGCATTCTACCTAACATAAATGAAACAGTCCTCTTTGGATTTAGGGTTCTCACGGAAGGGCTTGATGATGATGGTCACGTAGAATTCTGCCTTTTAATCCATCCATCATTGTTGGAGCATCATGATGCTTTGAGTAGGTGGAGGTGGCGCAGGCCACCACCACAAAGAAACCGGAAAAAACAGAAAAGAGAGTAGGGGTCAGTACGGATTTTAGAGCCACCATGAATAGTTATTATGAGGAAATTGAACATATAGAGTATCAGGATTAAGTTAAATTAAGTTAAATTGAAGTTATAGAAAGGCCATGTTAAAGTAATGTGTTTTCAGCAGTGTTTAAAGTGCTCTACTGTATCAGCCCGCCGAATTCCTATTGGCAGGCTATTCCAGATTTTAGGTGCACAGCAGCAGAAGGCCGCCTCACCACTTCTTTTAAGTTTTGTTCTTGGAATTCTAAGGAGATACTCATTTGAGGATCTGAGGTTACGATTTGGAATATAGGGTGTCAGACATTCCGATATATAAGATAGGGCGAGATTATTTAAGGCTTTATAAACCATAAGCAGAATTTTAAAGTCAATCCTGAATGACACAGGTAACCAGTGTAGTGACATTAAAACTGGAGAGATGTGCTTGGATTTTCTTTTCCTAGTTAGGATTCTAGCAGCTGCATTCTGCACTAGTTGCAGACGATTTATGTCTTTTTTGGGTAGTCCTGATAGGAGTGCGTTAAAGTAATCTAGTCGACTGAAAACAAACGCGTGATCTAATTTCTCAGCATCTTTCAGTGATATAAGAGGTCTAACTTTACTTATGTTTCTTAAGTGAAAAAATGCTGTCCTAGTGATCTGATTAATATGCGAGTTAAAATTCAGATTACAGTCAACAATTACCCCTAAGCTTTTTACCTCCGTCTTGACTTTTAATCCTAATGTATCCAGTTTATTTCTAATAGCCTCATTGTATCCATTATTGCTAATCACTAAGATTTCAGTTTTCTCTTTATTTAACTTGAGAAAGTTACTATTCATCCATTCTGAGATACAAGTCAGACATTGTGTTAGTGAATCAATAGAATCGGCGTCATCAGGTGCTATTGATAAATACAGCTGTGTGTCATCAGCATAGCTGTGGTAGCTCACGTTGTGCCCTGAGATAATCTGACCTAATGGAAGCATGTAGATTGAGAAGAGCAGCGGACCCAGGATAGAGCCTTGTGGAACACCATATTGGATATCATGTGTCTTTGAGTTGTAATTACCACAACTAACAAAGAATTTTCTCCCTGTCAGGTAGGATTCAAACCAATTTAAGACCGTGCCAGAGACTAAGGCGATTTCTAAGAATGTTGTGATCAATGGTGTCAAATGCAGCACTCAGATCTAAGAGGATGAGAACAGATAAATGGCCTATGTCTGCATTCACTCGCAAATCATTTACTACTTTAACGAGTGCAGTTTCTGTGCTGTGATTTGTTCTAAAACCTGACTGAAATTTATCAGGAACAGCATGTTTATTGAGGTGGTCATTTAACTGCATAATGACTGCCTCCTCTAGAACTTTACTTAAGAAAGGCAGATTAGAGATGGGTCTAAAATTTTCAAGAGCCAAGGGGTCAAGATTATGTTTCTTAAGTAGGGGTTTAACTACAGCAGTCTTAAGATAGTCTGGAAAGACCCCCGTATCTAATGACGAATTTACTATGTCAAGAATATTGTCAATTAGCACACCCGATACTTCTTTGAAAAACACTGTTGGTATTGGGTCAAGGATGCAGGTGGAGGATTTTAATTGAGAGATTATTTTTTGTAAATCAGGTAAATCTATCCTAGTGAAAGAGTTTAATTTGTTTATAACAGGATGCTGGGGTTAAGTAGGATCCTTAGTGTTGGAGGGATATACTATGTTATTTCTAATATCATTAATTTTTTGATTGAAAAATACAGCGATAGCCTCACAGGTTTTACTGGAAGTACTTAGGAGGCATTCCTTTGAGTTACCTGGGTTTAGTAGGCGATCAATTGTAGAAAATAAGACTCTGGGATTACTAGCATTGTTATTTATAATCATTAGTATTGACAATAGCATTATAAAATCTCACAACGATAGGATCAAATGATCTTCTAAGGTGTTCTGTTGTATAGTGCAGTGAGAGTAGATGACTATTACTTACTTCTCTGACCTGCCATAATATTGTGGAGAGGGTGACTGCTATTGTCAAGAATGGTCTGTACCTTCTTCCTCATACATCTTTCCACCACAATTGAAAAAAATGACTTGATAGACAGAGCAGCCTTATATATCATCAAGTTTCTATGAGAGCCCCAGTAAGAATAGTTTGGGCGATGCGTAGGCCCAAAAATGGAATATGACATTAGAGATGTCAGGATGTCTTTGCTAAATTTCATTTCTTGCAACTGATACAGTTTAGCCTAACAGTACTTTATAGCCATCTCGGACTGAGGTTGGCCCGGTGTAATCAGAAAAGGAAGCAAAAACAGGCAACAGAGAGGAAGCACTTTAACTACCTGGATCATGTCCACAATAAAGAGACTTTGCATTCCATAATTTGATGGAGAAAGCCATATCACTTTCTGAAATGGGCCTGTAAAAATGATCATTGTAACTCTCTGAGCTTCTTTGACTTTTGAATAATGAACAGCCTCTGGTGAGCTTTCTTGTCAGTAAGATATGTGTTGTAGAGTGCTGTGTCCAGAATTTAAAATAATGTTTCTTTAAGTGATGCCTTGGGATCCAGAGAAAAGACATAAGCTTTGTAGTGGTGTCTTCAACTAACAGAAACATTTTGAGCACCAAAACATTAGAAGCCATATGCAAGGAGTCTTTAGCCCATAGTAGGCCTATTAGGGTGTTGTACTGTGTTAGCCATTATGAATGTAGTGAGAATTCAAGCAAAATGACACCTTTAATTGGATAACTAAAAAGATTACAATATACAAGCTTTTGAGGCAACTCAGGCCCCTTCTTCAGGCATGATTCACAAGCAAATGTACGGGAGAGAATTCTGTAATGGGTGGCAAAACACTGGAAAGCTTTGAGGAGTAGAGATGACTTTACCATGTCCATACACTCGTCTTTATGGGACTGCAAGTCCATGAAAAGAAAAAGAAGATGCAAATTACAAATTTGAATTAGAGAAGCCAGATAATAAAAACAAGGGCATTGCGCACGGTAATCAACACAGTCTCAGGGCTGTATCCTGTATAAAAACAGACAAAGATACTTCAGTTTTCTTTATGTACATTAAATAAAACTGTAGAGAGACTATGTTTCAAAAATGTTTAGAGTTATAGATGTATTTATGAAGTAGTCTGGGGCTTAAAATGAAAGGTTTCTTTAAGCCCAGTTTTACTGTGTTTATGCATGCATTCATTACCCAAGGAACTACAAATCAACAGCCAAAAAGGTAGGACATTGAGATTCTACGACCTCCTTAAGAATTTGAGGGGAAGAATTGGGCCTTTCCATGCCATCCACAGGTTCAAAAGACTGTTAAGACTGTTACAGTTTTGCATAAGAATGATATTTCAGCTGAAACACAGTTAATCTTGTTAACAAAGTGTAAGTTTCTAGAGTAAAGTATTAAATATTCTTAACTGGAGAATTAAGTATGGCCAATAGTTTTGACTATTATCAGGGATTAAATTAGAAATGAATTTAAATTGCTCAGCCTTATCGTCATCCTTCATTTTCATTCATCCATCCTATAATTGTTTTTAAGAAAACAATTTACCTATTTCAGAATAATTTTTAAACATAGATTTTTATTTAATTCTGAAAGGACTTAAAGTAAAAAAGAAAGACTTTATTTCTGCAATATAAAAATTAATGATGTGTAAATGTTATTCAAGTGGAGGCTAATAGCTGTAAATCACCATAAATACTAAAACCATCACACTTATAAACATCCTGAGTTTGAAAGTTAACATTTATACCAGTATTGGTAAATTTGGGTGTATTGGTGAATGTTTATTTCTGTTGTCAGGTTGTATTTATGCTTTTACTAATACTTTATTTTTGTGAGCTGCACCAGCACCAGTGTAAATGATATTGTTTTGGCAATAAATTAATAATAATAGATACAATGAGATTCTCTGTATGAGTCATATAATCAACATATATTTATTCATTTGCTGATATTTGCCTAGAGCTGATGAAAAAAGTGTGTTGATTTACCAGAAGATCTGTTAATACATTGTAGCATACATTCACCTAAAGGATTATTAGGAACACCTGTTCAATTACTCATTAATGCAATTATCTAATCAACCAATCACATGGCAGTTGCTCAATGCATTTAGGGGTGTGGTCCTGGTCAAGACAATCTCCTGAACTCCAAACTGATTGTCAGAATGGGAAAGAAAGGTGATTTAAGCAATTTTGAGCGTGGCATGGTTGTTGGTGCCAGACGGGCCGGTCTGAGTATTTCACAATCTGCTCAGTTACTGGGATTTTCACGCACAACCATTTCTAGGGTTTACAAAGAATGGTGTGAAAAGGGAAAAACATCCAGTATGCGGCAGTCCTGTGGGCGAAAATGCCTTGTTGATGCTAGAGGTCAGAGGAGAATGAGCCGACTGATTCAAGCTAATAGAAGAGCAACTTTGACTGAAATAACCACTCGTTACAACCGAAGTATGCAGCAAAGCATTTGTGAAGCCACAACACGCACAACCTTGAAGCGGATGGGCTACAACAGCAGAAGACCCCACCGGGTACCACTCATCTCCACTACAAATAGGAAAAAGAGGCTACAATTTGCACGAGCTCACCAAAATTGGACAGTTGAAGACTGGAAAAATGTTGCCTGGTCTGATGAGTCTCGATTTCTGTTGAGACATTCAAATGGTAGAGTCAGAATTTGGCGTAAACAGAATGAGAACATGGATCCATCATGCCTTGTTACCACTGTGCAGGCTGGTGGTGGTGGTGTAATGGTGTGGGGGATGTTTTCTTGGCACACTTTAGGCCCCTTAGTGCCAATTGGGCATCGTTTAAATGCCACGGGCTACCTGAGCATTGTTTCTGACCATGTCCATCCCTTCATGACCACCATGTACCCATCCTCTGATGGCTACTTCCAGCAGGATAATGCACCATGTCACAAAGCTCGAATCATTTCAAATTGGTTTCTTGAACATGACAATGAGTTCACTGTACTAAAATGGCCCCCACAGTCACCAGGTCTCAACCCAATAGAGCATCTTTGGGATGTGGTGGAACGGGAGCTTCGTGCCCTGGATGTGCATCCCACAAATCTCCATCAACTGCAAGATGCTATCCTATCAATATGGGCCAACATTTCTAAAGAATGCTTTCAGCACCTTGTTGAATCAATGCCACGTTGAATTAAGGCAGTTCTGAAGGCGAAAGGGGGTCAAACACCATATTAGTATGTTGTTCCTAATAATCCTTTAGGTGAGTGTATTTGTATTGGTTGAAAATAGTCAAGAATTACACTAAGTAAAGTTTCCGTATGAAGCAACTTTTATTCTGATGACCTTATAACAGCAAGTTTTGCTCAGTAAATGAGTGTCTATAAAATGTCTGAGAAGTCTGAGAAGAATGTAATCAGTTTATGAAAGATAAATAAACACATAAGGTATATAAAGAGGGAAATATAATGAGACAGACAGGAAAGAGAAATAAAAAGAGAAAGCATTAGTGGAAGGGTTAGAGAATAAATTAGCGGAAAAGGACAACTCAAGCTTCAGTTACTTTGCTTTAAGTTGGAGCCTACACCTACATCTTGTATGGTAATATATCAATATTAGTTGTAGAAGTAAAGAAGGCATTGGGGTTCATTATTTACATAACAAAATGGTTTCTTGTGTTGTTTAATAAAATTGAATGATAACTTCCTCAATTTTTGACTCTATACAGAGATAAATAGGTATGGGGTTCTGTAAAAAAAAAAAAAAATAGGTACCTGTGAATAAAGTAATGTTAGACATCATTTATTAAAAGAAAGTAATTGTACAAGGATAATTTATTACTGCTTTTCTGAACCCTTTTTGCTTTTGTTCTTTCTTATTTAGTTCATAAAACTTGCAGTTCTTCATTTGTTGTGTCACCAAAGTTATACTGACCAATCACACCAAAGCCAAACTAACCAATTAGATTGCTCTCAGGGTCTACACACATAGACCTTAGTATTTTAGTATAGAGTAGATAATAATTATGTAGTCCTGATAAAATAAATAGGATGAATTGCACCTGCCATAGATACAGGCCTTTTATATCTTATGTGATGGACGGCTGGCAGCTCAACCCGGCCAGGATGCCCAAAGAGTGGAAGGATGGGGGAAGGCAGCTACTTTAGGAAACTGCCTCCCCCAGGATGCTAGATGGTGACTATAGCGGTGCCCCGGATTCCTGCAGGTCACCATGGGGTCTGGAGTTTGGCTTCATAGCCTTGCTGGGTACCGTGGGAGCCGCCAGGAGACGCTGCAGGACGACGTGGGGATTTTCACTTTCCGTTTAGCCCGGCTGAACAAAACTCAAGTCCTCCATCTGACCTGGAAGTGCTGGCAATTCATGTGGGAGGAAGAACGGAAACACTTCCGGGTCAAAGACTATATAAAAGACTGTTGAGAACCCAGCAAGCGAGTTGGAGTTAGGAAGTAGAAGCTTGCTGGGAGGTGTGGAGGAGAGAATTGTACTTGGTGATTGTGCTTATCATTGTGATTATTACTACTTGCCTCTATATGTGGTGCTTAGAAGCACTGTTACAGAAAGGAAAAGAATCAAAATATCATTTTGTACTTTAACCTGGTGTCCTGGACGTCTGTCTGTCAGGTTAGAGGAGTGACAGCGCCCTCTAGTGTCACACTTACCTCCAGTACTTTGCTTATTAGAGGTTCCCAGTTCCCAGAACTAGACGTGGGTTAGCGTTCAAATGGTGCATTTACAGGTGATGCATGGGAAGGTGTGGTGGGGTGGAAAAGTATTAGTCTATTGGATAATTTCAGGTTATACTGGGAAAGGTTTATGAGTGTGTGATATTTTGTACTTTCCACATCTGTCCCACTGGCAAGTTCATAATGTACCTCAGCAAGGATGTTTCTATCTTAGCACAGGATATTGATGTTTCCAACTATTACTGTGTTGTGAAGGGCATTAAGTAAATCTGTCCTCTTTGACCTTTCTTTACATTCTCACTTGAATGTTATTAAAATGAGTGGTGTTCCCAATTTTTGTTTTGCTAATTCTACAGTATACTCCCCTCTCTGAGCTCCTGTCAAATCCTGATGTCACATTTCTTTTTTGCTACTTCTGCCATAATGTAAAAAGACCCTGTATTTAGTCCATTACCATAGTTCTTGGCAAGCTGAGTGCAGCACAACAGTAAATGTAAACTCTTAGTCCATTGCAGAATTAGTTTTAATAATAATAATGATAATAATATAAATATATTTGATGTATTTAATGCCTTCCTCACCCACTGTTTATCTATACTGGCCCCATCAAAATTAATCTACTTAATCTCTTCTCATGTGACTGTTCTTACATTCACCTCTCTGAAACTGAAATTTCATCTTCATAACTTTGGTCTTCTTGCTATTTATGCCCTTGTGTATGGCATTGGGTTGAGAGACACTTGGACTTCTATTTGTGTGGGTACTCCTTCACATTAGTGTTTCACAATAAAGCCGTCTAAATTGGTGAACACTTCATTTTCTCTCTGATCTGAGCCCTCTTGGCAGACGTGAAGATGTCTTTGACTTGTGGCTGAGAATGTTTTGTTTGTTGTGACCAGGTTCTCTAGTCACCCTGAGGTCAGTCCCTATTACATATGTAATTCTAGTAAGTTGTCCTCATCTCTTTCACTTTCCATTTAATTTTTTTTTTTTGTCTCTGTCTTGCTATATGAATCTTGATGCTGCTTTGTGTGCTGTCTTGTACAAAGTATCCCATCAGTTTGGATGTATGACCTCACATACTCTCCTGCCCTGTCCTGAAATACTATTTAAAAAGTATCTTGCACATTTTCAGAATGCCTGAAAACCATCCTGTTCAGTTTAAATCTGTGCATTGTCAATACCTTACAACCCCAAATGTTGTGCTATATGGGAGTACCAACTGATACTTGCCACCTTTGTTCTTTAAAGTCCCTTGGTTTGTTCTTCAACATGTTTTATAAGTTTTATTCTGTCTCTTCCTTTTAAAATGTATTCAGTGATTCCCTTTTCTCAATCCTATCAACTGATATCCCTATCTCACCTCATATTTTTTCCTCCTGTCTGTTCTTAACCTTATTTGCATATTACAAAGGCTTTTGTCCTTGATCTCCATTTTTCATAACTTGGCACTGGCTTCTTCTTGGACATCCTCTGTATCTCTTTCTTTCAATTTCTAGAATTCTTCTTAGTACCAGCTGGTACTTCTGGTATTTTCTGTTTTCTGGGCTAATGGGTCATCAAGTTCCAGCTTCAGAACGTGGCTGTTCTTTATACAGTGACTCATGGTTAGCAACATGTGGATCCTCTAACCCATTTTGCCTCTATTATTTTCTGGCCCGGAGCCTAGACTGCTGCCCTCTATTGAGGCCTAATAATTTCTATTTGCATGACACAATAACTTTTTTGTGACTCAAAAAACTTACAGTTGGCTTTTACAACTGACCAGTAAAAAGAATCAATAAGTGACATGTGACTCGATCAGCATATTAAAAGGCTCTGCACACATACTGTTATAAGAAAAAGTAAATACACCCTCTTTCAGTACTATAAATTTGCCATGTTGTAACATATAACGACAAACATTATTTCATTTTCATCAAGTGAGTAAACCAAGTTTATAAATTAAACAACAGGAGATTTTAAATTCTTGTAATTTCTTTGGAAAGCAGAAATATTAACAGGATTAACATTTAAGTAATAGATCTACAGTATATCAAGGGTTATCATTTTTTATTGTTTTATTTAGTTATCAGTCAGTCTTTAATTGGTGACCAGAGTGAATAGCTCCAGAGTATTTGAATGGAAAACCTGCTGGGTTTACACAGAGAGCAAAGCAGGATTTAGGATAAGAATTTTAATTTGCACTTACTATTCTGGATATGTCTATATTCTGGAAGGGGCTGGTTATGCAGATTTTGGTGATCTGCTAAGTACTTTAAAGGAGTAAAAATAAAAACAATAAATAATCCCCCCAATGGAAAAGATCTACGGTATGTCATTTGAAAACACTTCTCTGTCTTGTTTAGGAGCAATTTATGGAAATGTTTTATTTTAACAATATTTTAGTCAAAGTACATATGTTTGAGGCATATGAGCATACGAAAAAATACTTGACATTTCGATTATGTAACGATGGCAAAATTGTGTTAGGCCTTCACAAGCTGCTACTCCAGCAGAGGTTCACCTTAACCAGCTAGGTCCCATATACAGTTGGCTTTTGCCAGAGCAGGCTCAAAAATGGAAAGCTGGCAAATCAACTATAAATGTCACAAAAATATAACAGAGCAAGGATGTCCGTAAAACCTTAGCTTGAATTAAAAGAACAAACAGAAGATCTTTATAAATACAGAATTAATTCATATAAAAGTAGATAATAAATAGAAAAATCTCAAAAAAGACACACAAAGGAATTGTGTAAATGGCAATCCTAAGCAAACAAGTTCAAATGCATAATCTGAAAATCAGAATCCTAAAAAAAGAGCAAAATAAATGGAAAAATCCAGAAAAGAATCAAAAATCTTTTCTGATTATTTCCTCAACAATAAACTAATGATCTCCTCCTCCTGAGGAGAATAGATTTCAAGGTGGCCCTGTCTCCTTTGGTTCAACTCACAAAGAACAAGGAACAGCAAAACATTTAAAGAGACAGAACGTGATTATAAAATTATGAATGAAACCAATAGAAATAATATAAAGACATGAAAATTAATAACTCAAAATTAAGAAGAACAATAAAACAAAATTTACATGAATTTACACTGTTTAATAACAGATTATGCATCACAATTAGTTTTTTTTTTTTCTATGGATATCTCAGTATTTTTTATTTTTGTTCAATCTTGGACACCATTTAAGTCCATTATATCTGGTGACTGTGATCTCCATTCTCCATGGGATTAAATGTTTTTCTCGGCCATTATGACATACAACAGGGGTTAAGTAAAAGATACAAAAATGATCATTTTTGTGTAAAATATTGCTTTAAACCATGTGTGCCTTGTTCCGCTGTTTTATTTTTTTTAAATGTCAGCTATACTAGAAGATATTCAGCAATCAATAGTAGTTGTTGTTTATCCAGTACTCACACATAATGTGTTATTATACTCTCGAAATAAAATTTTATCTTTGAATTGTAGCTACAGTTGTATTGGAATAAATTGGAACACTTAACAAATACCTTTTAGATGCAATGCTACAAAACATCCAATCAGTGTCTTCCATTAGGTCTTCCTTTAGGCACCGCTCCAGTTTGATGTTTGGACAGTCTGAGCTCCCACTACCTGTGTACCTCCATGCCAGACTAGCTAGTTTTACAGTATTCTCCTAGCTTTTTTTGAATATTCAAGTAAAAGTGCAGCCCAGACAAGATCTTCTTTCATTTTTGCTTTACATGTATCATATTTACTGTCTCAGAGCTGATAGATGATGAGTCTACACTGAAGCTGTCTCCTTCGGATAAAGTGTTTTCAAAGTGGATTTGTTTTGTGTAGGTGAGGTGCTAATAAAATGCCTTCTCTTCCACACATGAGATCTTAGAGACAGAGTTGTCAGTACAGTACTCTGTAAACTCTCTCCTTGGCAGCTTTCACCATGGTGTTTGTGTTAAATTTAAAATGTTCTGATTATTTCCAGTTGTATCTTCCCCTATTAGATTTTCAGTATTGCTCATTTAGAAAGCTACAAAAGTATCTGCTATCTTATCTATCAAAAAAATCTATAAGATAAAAAATGTACATTTTTATGTCTTTTCACCATTGATGCTGTCACTTGTAACTGAGTACAACTAACTGATGAATCATTATTACTCCCACATGTAATAGTATATCAGTCATTTTATTATTTTTTTCTTGTTTGATCAGCCTTTAATACAGGCAGTTACATAGTTCTGAGTTTTAGTTAAACTGTAGATAAATGTTCAAAGAGGACTTTGTGTTCAGTGTGTGCTTTACTGTAAACACAGACTTCCACACCAAGCAACATATTGAAGGGTAATAAAAGAAGCTGAAAATCAAAATCAAACAAAATAAACCCTTAAATGTCATTGACTGCCAAATGTTGTGCTCCAGTTCTTATTTCTCATTCAGGAAGTGACAGCTTGAGTGTTCTCTGAAGCTTGCATTGATCTGGATTTTTTTTCCTGAATTTTTGTTTTTGAGTACAAATGTTTGATTTTCCTTCTACAATATGTAATTGCTATCGACCACTAACATGACTTTGAGTGCTTCTTTCAAATATCCAATAAACAAAATCTTCCAGCTGCTGAAAATCCAAACTTTCATGCTTCAGTGAATCAAAAATAGCTCACTGTATAGATTTTGGAAAATAATTTGGAAGGAAGGTTTGGGGTTATTAGGTCTAGTTGTACATAAATCCCCACAATACTTTCAATTTATTTTTTCTTGTAAAAAGCTTGCAGGGCTACAGTAATGCCTGTCTTCACTGTCACTCAGCTACTTTGAAACTGACCTTTCCTAAGATTCCATTTTCACTGAGTTTCAAAGCCTTTTCCGATTTTATTATGAATGTTACCTGACAGATAGTTTGTTCAATTTCAGATATGCGTGTGCCTTTCTAGTAGCATAGTAATAAAGTGATCTGTCCTTAAACTGTATAAATTCTGTTTTCATTCAGTGTGATGTAATGGTGTCTGGTTTAACTCAACGAATGGGTTATTTACCCTTGCAAGTAAACTTTAAGTGGATTTAATTAGCTAAAATGCTAAGCTGTAGAAAACATGAAAGCTATAGGTGGTATGTAGTACTGACAAAGAACTAAACATCAATCTCTCATTGCACTCCTTATTTTCACACTTAAGCTATGATAGACTTTACCATTTTTAAAAATATCAGTAGTGTAAGCGTTTTCTTGTAGACAGCTGGAATATTTTAGGCGTTTATTCCAGTTACAGAAATTCTTTTGCTGTCATGGCTTGTAAGTGTTATCAGAAGGTAAACACACAAAACAGAATTTTCATTAGTTAAAACCCATCTATTTTCTTTGCTGTCAACGCAGAGAGATTATCCAAATCTGAAGATAGTTTCTCTGGCACTAGTGCCCACTAGATATGAGCAGAACTTCATGCAGTACATGGCAATCAGGACTAACAGTACACTGATTGTAGTAAGTTGATCAGATGTAGAAGGGAGCTAGGTTGAGAGAACAATCGATTGGACAAAGCTGGCACTGTGCGTATTATGGTATGTACTAAGTAAAAGGGCAAATGTAGATCAGTGTTTTTTAATGTCATATTCATGAATAACAAAAAGGAAAAAAAAAGTTAATGGCTGAATTGTGGTTAATTAGCAGTTATGCGTAAGATACTTGTAAAGAATGACTTATAATGGAATCAAAGTAGGCGTGCTCTGTTTCCATTGATTTTTTACCAAGTGATGGTTGTTTTTAATGAAAAGTGGCAAAAAGCTTTACATTTTACCATTGGTGTAAGCTGTCTGAAATACTCAATTAAAATCATCAGGTATATTTCATTAGAGTTATACCATACCAAGTGATGCAGCCTGGTTAGACAGTAACTGTGTACTGTCCAATCCAGTGGTTTAACTGCTAGGTCGTAGCTTCAAAATGGACTGGTGCTTGGCCCTGGTCATGGTCTATATTTTAAACTTTCTTTGGGCACTTCCAATTAACTCACAGAAATTATTTGATCATTATTGTCAGCGTTTGAACTTATGTAACTCTTCTGTGCTCTATTTAACATGCACGTAAAAAATGTCATTTAAAATTGATACCTTTAGAACAATTCCTGCACACTTTCCTGCAACATTTGAAAGACAGGTAAAGCAGACAGCCTGCTCAAAATTCTTCCTGCCTGAGGCCATACATTGAGGGAACATAAATCAATATAAACTTAACTTTGGCATTTTGACATAAAAAAATAAATATAGTAAATTTAGCAAATAAACACCTGTCTTTTAGTTCAAATAAACGTGAAATAGATCAGGTGGAATGTTATTTTCATTGAAAGGCTGTCAACAATAACATATTGTGAACTCATTTATTTTTTATTGGGATTTGACATAATATTTCAACTTCAATGTTGTGTATGGCTTGATATTAAGAATAGTATTGGTTTTCAAGAAAGACTCTGATTGTTACAGAGGGTGTTTGAAGATTCTTTTACTAGGAATGGTCACTGTAACTTAATGATGTGTTATGCTGAAGAATAACAACTTGGAAGAAGACCATGTGAATAATACGTGTCATTGCTTCCCATTTTAAGAATGAACACTTAAGTTGTTAAATTGTGATTTTACAATGGGGAAGTGTCTTGGTTGTTTCAAATATTTTTAGATCTATGGTGCCAGAAAAATTATGAAAAATGGATGCATATGTAACCCTTAAGGCAAGACTGGTTCAAAATCAACTCCCACGGTGGAAGGAAAACCATGAGAACCTAACTCTTGAACATGGCTAACCACTTCAGCAATACATTTTGATCTGGTTCACTGGCAACATCTTGTTGGCTGATTAAACCGTGCAGCCCAACTGGACTTATCTTTAACAGGCTGTATGGATCCATTGTATTGGACCAAATTCCACTAGACCAAGAATGGATAGCTGGTGCAATGTCATTTCCCATTTAAGTAAAAAGCTGAAATTTGGCTGGATGGTACGTCTAGGTCAGTAGGTATTCACTAAGAAACAATTACTGTGCGAAGCGGCTACTTTAATTATATAAACTTAGAATACATCATAAGGAGCCTTCATCTGAAGTATCAGTGGCATTTGATGACTGAAGGTGCAGGTCCAGTTTACTGACAATTTCACCAGTTAAAGCACAGCAGTCCCTAGAGTCCACCCTTTCAGCTTTGACGAGTGAAAGTGACAGTTATAAATTCTAGTTGTATTTCCTGTTGCGTTTGGAGGAATATTATGGACGACATAAAATAAACAATGAGCAACAGAAACAATATTCTGTAACATGTTTATTCATGCTCTTTGTCTTTATTCATTGTCACATTTCACAGTACTTTTATTTATTTCATTTTTTCTGATATATTCCTCAGTAGTTTTGGCATGAGGTTTCCAAGTAGTGTCCATCCTTGCAAATAGTAATTAGAGACACAGAATTGGAGTCTTACAGGAGGAGCACTATGAGACTGAGCAGTGAAATTGAAACACAGCCAAATATATAGTCAAACAATGCATATTTGACTATATTTAACTGTGTTTGACTAAGGTAAAATAATGTATTATACCTTTGAAATTGAAAATGGATGGATTAACTTCAACAGCCCTAATATAAGGAGTAAAAGAGTGTTTTTTATTTAAACTTCTCATTCAACTTGTCCAAGGTCAGCTGTATTCTAAAACTGATTACTCCACAGGGAAAAAGGCTATTTATCTGATGATAATTAAAAAGTTGAGGGTCTGTCTGCTACACAGCTGTACCCATTTACCTTGACTTGCAGGAAATGTGCAATGTCAGCCTATTATTGGGAATGCCCTTACCTTTTTCTTTTTCTCTTTGTATACAGCATCTAAACACTGCTAAAATATACAGTCTTGTGCTTTTTATTCTTGTAATAAGCTATATTTGTGTTGATACATAAGATGAGTCGATATGTTATATACAGTACCTTTGTGTACCACTCTTAACCTGAATAAAAGAGTCAACACTTCTATATAAAAATATGGTTCAAAGTGAGTACAAGGGAAGGAAAAATAGTTTGAAAATGACAATTTGCACCATTTGACACAATTGGCCCAGCTATATGTGTCTGGATCCTGTTAATAAGGTGGGGCACCTAGTTTTTTTGGCCTGTCATTCAAACATAACAACAATGCTAGAAGCACGCACTCAAATCAGTTTGCCACTCACTTACAATTTTTATCTCTCCAGACTGCATTACTTTCCTTGTAGAAGGAGCCTTTGCTAATTGACTTCATCACTGTAAGATGAAAGTTAAACTAACCAAAGGGCAGTTTTACTCTCCACAGTGGTATCACTTCTGGTATAATATCTGGAAACACATTTGGGATTTAGGAATGGTCCCCAAAAGCCCTAGAGCCTGATTCCTAGAGGTTGGCTTTGTGGCCCCAGGTCATTTTACATTCCTAAGCCTTCCTTAAACCATTACTGGGCAAAAGAGTCATGTAAACGTCATGTACCTCTGAGTTATGCAAACTTCTTTCAGTGTAATCTTTGTAATGATCTTTTAACTTTCTGCCCATGTTATAAATAGATTTTATTGGAAAGCAGGGAGTATGACAGATCTCTAATGACTGTTGACCTGCTATAACATAACTGGGTCCTTCTGGAGTAAGACTGACCTTACCGGGCCCATCTCCTATTGTCTTCTTGTTCCCTGACTGACTTTACCCTTTTTACCTTCACAGCTGGTGCCCTGTCACAGTATATATAAAGCAATTAGGCCTATAGACAAGTGGCAAGTGTGACACATTAATCATATATGATTTCTTATTCTGTACCTCTGGCTACAGGTGAAAAATGATTTGAGAGTGAAATATGAGCATCAGTGTACAACAAAATGCAGAAGGGATAACTTCTTATTTTAAATCTGACTTAGCTGACTACTTTAAGTACCATGCCCTCCCTTCAGGTTATTTCTCAAAGTTTATTTTTTATCTCCTATTTATTAAACCCTTTAAAAATTGTTTTTCCCCTCAAATTTGTATTTGAAAGTTCTTATCTCTACTGATTGAAGATCAAAGTCTCAACTTAATTTAACTAATATCTGTAACTGAGTGAATGTATGATTCTAATCTTATTTCAAGATTAGAATCTTATTTTCATAAAAATATTTTGTTCCAAAATTATTTTTTTAATCATTAGTTGGAAGCACTCGCCAAGGATCACTTCAAAGGCATAATAGTACAACTGGCCAAAGAAAACTTTCTGTTATATGAATTTGGCGTTGGCCTCACTGGTGGTACTAAATTACCTCTGGGGCTTTGTGAAGTGCAGTTAATGGTTTCCTTTGCAGTCTAGATTATGGAGTAGGATTATGATAAGTAATATACTTTTCCTTGCTAAAGACACCATGCACTTTGAATTTTAAACTATATTCAGTTTTCTTAAAATAGACATATGCTATTTGGTTAGTGATTTGGAATATTTTAGGCAGAAGAGCTCTTTTTTAAATTACATTTAAAGGTATTAACCTTTTATGTCTCATGGACATCTGTATTCATTTTGCTTTTAAGGATCAGAATGTCTAACAGCATACAATGGCAGTGTTCCTTGTGTGGTAGCTCAGTTTTATAATACAATCATGTGTCGATTTATTGCTGACCGAGGTAAGCAGATTCGTGCTTATGCCCGAGGCCCATAGGAAAACAATAAGGTAATGATGTTCTAGAAATTGCCAAAACCTGCTGCAGTAATAAATCTTTTGTTATTATCATTATTATTTCACAAGGTCTCATATATTCTTTGACTCCTGGAGGGCCCCTTAAGGTTTGTTGTGCTTATGCGCTGCTCCACGTGGCTAATGCATTCAGCCTGCACCCCCTTCCCTGTTTCTCTGCCTTTATGATCATAACTCCTGAGACCTAGTTTAGCCTTAAGTTCATTGACGACCCACTAGCAACAATTGCAAACTGCCCCCTTGGGTGAAATAAGCTCACTTAGAAATGAAGGTTGAGAAACGTTGGCTTAGGTGGCCTACCATGATTCACTTGCAAACCAAAGACAGCAACGCATAACCCAATGGCACCAGAGACCAGAGTGGTTGAGAAACTCTGCCTTATTCCAGTCTGGCATGCCAACTCTGAGACTCAAAGATTGGTTTCTGGTACTCTGTACCAACAGTTAAAGTACCAGTGACCTACACCAGACCCACAGAGCCTTAATTGCAATGACCTGTACACTTTATGACCAACATATGGCCAATATGCCATACAGCCAAATGGACAGTCCCAAATGGAGCTGTAATTTGGCGTATGACTATAGTTTGCCTTACCAATGCTTCTGTGATGTATTTTTCATTAGAATTTTATGATTATTTATTATGAAGGAATACAATTCTTTGTTTAATCTTTTATTGCAAAATATATATTTTGTAAGGCAATTTTTAATACTGGTTGGTATGGAAGACCCTATATAAAATATTGATTAATAATGCAATTTATTTTGCTTTCCTTATATTAGTGCTTGACTAATCAACAGCTATTTTATGTCTGAGTCACGCCTGCTTCTATACCAAGAGTTTTCAATGGGTACAAATGCTCCTAATGTATAAAGCAAGCCTATCCAGATAATTACAGAGTGAGGATCATGACAAAAAAAAGGGTCAGAGGGCAAAGCACGGGTCATAATTGAAAGTCGACCAGAGAGAAGAATCAAAGCTAAATCAGAAACTAAAAATTGTTGTCCAAATTGGTATCCAAATATTAATCAAAGTTCATAGTAATCATAGTAATCAAAGTTCAAAGTGAATAGTAGACTATGTTTGGTTATTTCTCTGATAATCGTGACTATTTTATGGTGATCTTTATATTGGTGTGCCAATGAAGCATTGTGGCCCTGGTGCTGCATGGGAAATTACCATGAAAATGGATAACACATACCCACCAAGTAGCGTCTTTAAAATAAAATAGCATTGGTAAAAAATATGAAATTTCTAAAATGAGATTCTGATTGTAGAGTTAGATTCCTTCGGTTCTGAAACTACCAAAATAATGCCAAGATTAGTATTCCAACTTCAGAGAAATCCGTGAAAAAGTAAAAAGAAGCTCCAATTGTAACAGACAGTTACCATTTAAAGATTTTTGCCTTTTACATAATTTAATTCAGCATGTGTCTACCTATCACTTTGTGTTTAAATAAAAGTCACTAGTGGGAAAAAAAATCACTAAAGTCATTTCCTGTCATGTGCAGACATTGTATTGTAGTTGTTCTTGTAGTGTGATGTCCACTTTGCCAATGGTGGTTTATGGTGAAACTCATTGAAATTGCACTCCAAAAAATGCATAGGAGACAGCAGCAAGACTGAGTACATTCCTCAATGGTGTTTGGAGTGTGTCTGTGCTTGGCCTCTTCTGCAGGAAACAGGAAAGCACGATTGTTAGGAAATGGTAATGGGTAGCATTCTTGTTTCTTACATTTTCTTGCTTAAAAATATACTAACATACATGGTTCTGTTTTTTCGTATACAGTATCTACATTCAGTGCATATACAGCAAATCTATTTTTTCAATGTGCTGTTCTCCTCAGTGACAATATGAATGGGGGCCTAAAATATTACTGACATTACTGCTGTTCTGTAAATCACCTGCACTATGCAAGTGAAGAAATAATGCAAGCAAACACAGAGGTGTGCCATTAGATAATGGTTAATGACAGCTGTTGCACAAGGTCCAGTGAAAATAAAATTTAAGGACTAAATTATAGTAAATTCTGCTCTGATTAGATTATCAGAATTATGAAGAAAGGGAGTAGTACAAAAGCTTCAAAACAGCTGACAACCCCTCATCCACTTATTTTCTGAATTCTTTAGACCCATTGCAGGCTTGTGGAAGCTCTATTCCAGCAATACTAAATGTGAGGTGGGAATCAGTTCCTGCATTGGATAACAAGTTGTCACATAAGACACTGGCACATAATCTAGAAGAATATAGTTATTATAAAATGCAAGTCTTTGAAGGTTGAGTGAAAAACAGATTAACCAGAAAAAACTACATCAATATGAAATATGAGACTGCAAATTTAACCCAGGTTCCAGGAGCTGTAATGGTGCTCGCCAATAATTACACAATTTTTATAGTTTGAAATCAATTTCCTTTGAGAAAGAAAGAAGGAAATAATATACAGTAATTAGTTGTCTTTGTCTTATTTGATTGCTTTATTATTTCAGGGTCTGTAATATTCTTTTGTCTCTTGTTCCTTAAATGTGTTTATTATTATGTGATTGTGATCCATCCTCTGAAGTCTACACATTATTTTTAACACCTTGCTAAAAGTTAAAAATGGTACTGCTTCATATTCTAATGAGTCAGCAGATTGTTGCCTAAGAGGAAGGACTGAAAGCTCAGAGAGAAAAATGGGTGGCAGGATGCAGGCGACAAGGTTTGTAGGCAACTAATGAGCTCAAGCAGCGGGACGCTTATCTGATTTTACCTGAGCCATTATGAGTGTCCTCCTTGTAATGATTTATCTTTGTCATTCTCCCAGTTCTGAGGTGACTCACTTTTACCTTGTACTTCAAATTTGATTGTTCTTTTTTTCAAAAGTAAAAAGTAAAAATATTGAAACAAATATTGTCATATTTCATCTGTGAGCAGATCTGGAGTGAAACAAATACATTGACAAAGACAATGGGGATTTTTCATTTTTGTTGCATTTTTCTTTTATTCTAATGAATCAGCAGGAGTGTAACTACAGTAAAGCCTGAGTAAATTGTGCCTAAGGGCCTAACCATCGGGGGGGCTTTTTCTGGTTTTTCAAAAATGCTTCTGAGCAACATTATGTTTATGCCCTTTGACAATTTTCATGTACAGTACTTAGGAGACGTAAAATTACTCTTTGCCAAAAGTTAACTGTTCTTTGTTGTAGGTTTGTTAGTGCTAAATAGTGATAAATTAATTCTGTATTACTTGTGGCTGCTATGGTTGCCTAAATGCTTAACATCATTCTGTACTTTTCCCATCTGTACAATAAAAGCGTATATAAAATAAAGTCAATGTTGACTTTTAACTTTCATTTGCACTGCTCTATATATGAGGTTAGCATATAGTAAATAATCAGAAACGTTTAATATACCTTAATGTTAATGGCTATAGACATTATAATGACATTGGACTTCTCAAGATCCTCAAGCTCAGTTTTATTGTGTGCTTATACAGTATAGGTAAATGTTGTATGCTTTGGTAGTTTGCTGTTATTGAACTGTATATTTGATGATGCGCTCTAAACCAGTAATTAGTGATGATAATTATATAAAAGAAAAATAATGAATTTGAAATTTGCCTGCATGGAAATTTATAAGAATAGAATAATTACAGAAGCATAACCCAAAACACTTGAGACCACAAAGTGACAAGTACAATAGATGCTTTGTCACTAGCTAAATTCAGATTACTGTTAACACAGAATGTAATTAATTTTAATGTGAATTAAGATTATGGTATATATAAAAAAAAAGTTGATAGCAGTAAGGGAAAAGTTCCTTCTACAGTAAAAATTTCATTTAAATGGAATTAATAATGAAAGCTTTTAGGATTGCTGAATAAAGTTCACTTTGTTTATAATCTCTTGGCATTTCATGAATTTATTGTAAAATTGCTAATTACTTCCAGGCAAATAATGTGCAAATGTATGTGGTATTATGGGTGGCACAATGGTACAAAGGGATTAAATTGTAGCCTGATATTATCTATATAACATGTGGCGTATACACAATTGGACCTTTATCTGTATCAGTTTTCCTCCTACCCTGTCCATGTGTGTTAAGTTAATTGGTGGCTCTAAATTTGTCAGTCTGAGCTGCGGGGTGGGTGTCTAGGAGAATATGTCCTGTGATGGAGCGGCGCCTGATGCTCTTGGCTTAGGCTCTGATACTCCATGACCCACAAATGTATGAATCAATATTGAGAACAGATGGATGGAGGAATGTAGTGTGTAAAAGGCCAATCGGAAATGGAGGAGATACAAATAAACATTGTGTAATAACGTTGGAGCTACGAAAAATAAAGCTGTGGTAGTCTGTTGGCCTCTCTGATCGCTTGCCCCTTCCATGGATTTTTCAACATAAAAACTAGTCAGAGAGGTTACCATGAAGTGCCTAAGGTGAGCAATGAAAAGTGAACAGGAAGTGATACGAGCCAAAGAAGACAAAAATCTGTAATGGTTCATCCCCTTGATTTTCTGAAACAAAATATACTGAGAAGGTTACATCTTTGGAATTTTGCTGAAAAAGATACATAGCTGAATAGTATATTTACGCTTTTTCAGAATTAACATTTTGCCATGTTAATATTTATGTTCATTTTTATATACTGTAATAAGAGACATCACCTAGTATAAAAATGACTTAAGAATGTGACAAAAATGAATAATTATGGTTTCCATTTGAATTTATATGTGTTGTTTATAGAATTCTTATTTTAGAAAGTTGATCTAAAGTAATTGTTTAAAACACAAAATGCAATTTAAGTGGAATGTCTAAAACAGGCTTGCCACTATATTAATGGGGATTAGGAATTAAAGCACATTTAAGAGCAGAACCTCGCAGAATTAATTATTTGTTCAAATTTGTTCTTTTAAGTGTGTATTTCACAAAGAGCTTATAATAGCTATTAGTTTGTTCTAAGTGCCACTGCAGTACCCTGTTAGATTCATGGCACTGTGTTTTGGTGCATTCCTCTCAATAAGTTTAGCATATATTGTTTTCTATAAAACAACTTTTTTTTTTATTAGATTAGATTAGATAAAATGTATTAATACCAAGAGGAAATTTTGATACATAACAGCGCATTTGTGTAGAACAGGATTAAATAAGATTGCATAAGATAAGTGAAAAGTTTTAAATCAGTCAGTCATTGTCCAACCTGCTATATCCTAACACAGGAGTCTGCTGGAGCCAATCCCAGGGCGCAAGGCAGGAACAAACCCTGGGCAGGTCACCATCCCACAGCAGGGCACACACACCCAGCACAATTTAGGATCGCCAATGCACCTAACCTGCATGTCTTTGGACTGTGGGAGCAAACTGGAACAACCCACGCAGACACGGGGAGAACATGCAAACTCTACACAGGGAGGACCCAGGAAGCGAACTCAGGTCTCCTAACTGTGAGGCAGCAGTGCTACCCACTGCACCACCATGCTGCCCGGTTTTAAATCACCAAAATAAAAAAAATAATAAATGAATATTTGCATTTAGACAAAAGACTTTGAGTACAGACAGGTAGCATGATGGAGATGTCACACACTCACTCCAGTTGATTTTGAATCTTAATACTATTACTGATTTACACTTCCACTGAAAGTAATATTGAATGCCGTGCTGCCACGTTGTATTGTGCAGATTTATTATTTACTACATCAGTCAGCTGAATTTGTATATATTCATGTTAATTTGGTACATCACTAATAATATTTCTATATCTGAAGAATATGCATCCTGGGTGCCTTTAGGTGTGATGAGACTTTACACATTTAAGACAAATAAGAAACATTCCCTCAACCCTGGAGTCCTTTGTTGTTGCCTTGCTTCAAACATATGAAACACCATCTGTAATGTAATAAAAGATAAATCTGAGGCTGAAAATATGATGATAACCAAGTAGAAAGCGATGAAATTATTTATCATACAGTTAATGGTAGTCTAAGAATGAAGGCTTATAAAACTGATAATTTCATAGCCACAGTATAATGAATACCAGATTGTTTTAAAGGCATTGGGTTAAAAGAAGATGGACCTGAGGCCACCTGTAATCCCCAGAAGAGGTCTGTAAAAGAAATAGATTATATTCCAAACTGGAATTTATCAAAGGAAAATGTATGTTCAGAATAAAAGCTATTTGATTTCTAGTTTGAATATAAAATAAGAGCTCCAATTTGATTTATTAGAAGATATTACAAGAACATTTGCTTTTGATTTTGAAGAAGTAAATGAAAATTTACTGTATATAACCCTAAAAAAGAAAAGCATTTCAAAATGAAATTGTTCACTTGAGCTTCAGAGGGCTGAACCATCCTTAACCATAAACAGCTAGATCTTTATGACATTTAATATATATTGTTTGCAAACAAAGTTTGCATCATTTTGGCATACTGTTCCAGTTTTCAAATTTTCCGGAATGGCGGTGGAAACTTGAAATCTATCATGTTTGAGTATGGATATCTAGTTGGTGGTCACTGTTGTCTTCAACAAATGTAAGATTGACACTATTGTCGTAAAGAGTTTGGAAAAAATGCATTTTTCAGTATATTTAAAAAATTGTGATATCACACAACATGTAATCCATTTCATATGATTTAGTAAAAATATGAAACCCTACTAATTAATGGGGTTCTGTATCTTGCCATTTTATTAAATACAAAAGCAAAACAAAAACAATAGTTGCATATGAACAAACATTGAATGTTTAGTTCCCTTGGTGTTTACTCACTTGTTTATTGTTCATAAAAATAAATAGAGCTCCAGTGCTCTATGAATGGCTACCAAATGCAATAATCACTTCGTCAGAATACAATTACAGGGCTGTACAGTAAATTCAGACCATGCCATAGTCAGGGTATTTAAAAAAATGTAAGAATGAGATGCGACTGACAACCTGCAAACAAAAGATGAATGGACATGAACCGAGGCATATTCCATTCTCAGTCAGCAAATTTAAGTGGTTTTCTCTTGTGTTTAATTGTTCATTGTCTTTTTTTAATTTCACTACCACCAAATGTTTTTGTTTTGTTATGCTAAATTATGTTCATATTAGCAGAAAATGTTGTTTAATAATTATTTTCTAACAGTGCTAAATAAATAGCGTGAGGTAAAAGATGTTAAGAAGATAGATAATGAGGAATCGTAAAAAGAAAACTGATTGACCTTGTCTGGAAAACTCGCCATTTATGACCAGGGTGTTCCAGCATATCTTCTTAATGAAAGTTCATGGACTGCACACGATTTATTCAGTTATTACTGCAAATCCAGACTTCTTTGCCTTTGTGAGCAACGACACTAGCCATCAGTAATTTGAGAAGCTAACATTCCCCATTATTTTCAGGGTGGAGTAATTTGTAATTCTTTGTGTTTCTTGTATTTTCTTTAGAGACGTTGTTTGAAATTTCTACTGCACAACCAGATTATATTCAGTGATTTAAAGAATACTAGCCTCATTACCTGCAGTCGAGTAAATTAAAAAATATTTAACACTTTTTGCCCTGTGTGTACCTTCAGTACCTGTCCTTAGTATCCTCATTTGTGTAAACCTTTCCTGACCTGCTTCCCAAACTCTCTCATGCTGAGGTGCCTTGCACACCTCCTGTCCACTTTTATACCTCTTCTTTTTAATGGCAACTCTCGGCATGCCTCTTATGCCTTTACTCTTCCTTGTACATCTCACAGTTGCACCTCCTCATTTGAACATGTCACCAAAGCCAAACTGACTAATCAGGCTGCTTGGAGGAACCAGGCACACACACACACAGACCTTAGTGCTTTATTATACAGTATAGTAGATAGACATAAATTTAAGTAATCAGATTGGGTCCCATATAAGTTTTGGATATAGTAGCTTTATTGCTGATCATTAGAAACTCTTTTAAGTTAATATTTTAGTAAAGAGAAAAGTCTATAAATTTGGGTTGCATGTGAAAAACTTAATCTCATTGTATAGTACTTTTCAGCTTAGTTGATGACTTTGCAATGTTAGCATAGACATCTGGAGACAATCCTGGCATAAATGTTTCAGAGAACACTTTTGAATGAAATGCAATATATATAAATTAAAAATATGGTCTCTGCTGCGTGTGTTGTGAAGGTGGGGGGGGGCTAAACGAATGCTAAGGAGATGCGGATGAATCAGTTGCTGGCTTGCAGCTTCTGCTACTGCGCTGTGTGTCCTGCATGTCGCGCTGCGCGATGATCATTTAAAAGCCTGTACAGCAGTTGCTGCTACTGCGCTGCGTGTCCTGCATGTCACACTGCGCAACAATCATTTAAAAGCCTGTACAGCAGCTGCTGCTACCGAGCTCTGTGTTCTGCATGACGTGCTGTGCGACTATCATTTAAAAGCCTGTACAGCAGCTGCTGCTACCGAGCTGTGTGTTCTGCATGTTGCGCTGCGTGGTGATCATTTAAAAGCATGTACAGTGGCTGCTGCTACCGAGCTGCATGTTCTGCATGTTGCACTGCGTCACGATCATTTAAAAGCCTGTAAACCATCTGTCATTGTCTCACTACCTTGTCTCCCGGGACGTTAAAGTGCCTCCGAGAAATTGTTTGTAAGTAGGGCGTGACGTGCAAGAAGTCTCGCAGGACTTCAAAGTGTCTCCCTCAGATGATCACATCTCGACCCTAAATTTTTTTATATGATAGAGAGACATAAATTATGGTTCTAGGTAAAATTATATTTTTTCAGGATAGAAGCTTTGCATTTTAAATCTGTAACCTCAGAAGTGCCATGTTTGTTAGTGTTATATATGTTAGATTTGCCAGCATATCCTTCATAATAACTATTCATTAGAAAAAATTCATAGCTTCCTTGATGCTTTTTGTAATATGAAAGCAGTGTGGTTTGGTCTTAAATGGTTTATTATACATACAGTATTAGATTATGTTATTGCAAGGGTAAATTTGATAATTATACAGCTTTAATTTTTTCAGTATTTCTTTGTCAGTATGTACATTAAATGCATCATCAGGTAATCTGGCTGACCATTCAGGATTGATTCTTGCCTTTTGTGCGACACTACAGTGACAGGTTCCACATTCCTGTGACCCTGTAATAGGGCAACAGATTTAGAAAATGGATGTGTGGCTTTTTCAGAAATCGTTTCCATTGATTTGGGTATTGCTGAAACAAGAATTCAGGTTGCCTGTTTTTCCCTTTGTCTATGCTTATGCATGGAAAAAGAATTAATCAGTATCATATACATTTTCATTGTTAAACAGATGGCATACAATTTTATATTTATTTTGAAGCAGATTTCCCAAAACGGTAAAATGTTGTATCTCTTTAATTTAAGGTAATGGATAACTATGAACTCTTTAGATTAAATAGGGAAAAGATTCTTTCTGTCCAAAATCAAAAATAAAGAAATGATGTAATGTGTCATGTATTTTTATCTGTTTAAAGAATGATGGACAATGCAGGAAGTTAAACAATTAATTAATGGACAGTTACTATTTGTTTACATTTATATTAGTATCAAAATAGTTTGTTTTCTTGTGTGCTTAAACAAATCTGTGTCTTCATGTGTACTAATTCTGCATTTAGTAATTTGTAAAATTTGTACTTGCACTTTTCCTTGTCACAGATAGAATTGAATTGAATGGACAAAATTTCAGAGTAATTTTAAAGTGGTAGATGTTTGAAAAGACAATGATAACATTTATAACTACAGCACATCCATCCATCCATCCATCCATCCATCCATCCATCCTCTTCTGCTTATCCGAGGTCGGGTCACAGGGGCAGCAGCTTAAGCAGAGATGCCCAGACTTCCCTCTCCCCGGCCACTTCTTCCAGCTCTTCTGGGAGAATCCCAAGGCGTTCCCAGGCCAGCCGGGAGACATAGTCCCTCCAGCGTGTCCTTGGTTTTCCCCGGGGTCTCCTCCCGGTTGGACGTGCCCGGAACACCTCACCAGGGAGGCGTCCAGGAGGCATCCTGATCAGATGCCCGAGCCACCTCATCTGACTCCTCTCGATGAGGAGGAGCAGCGGCTCTACTCTGAGTCCCTCCCGGATGACTGAGCTTCTCACCCTATCTTTAAGTGAAAGCCCAGACACCCTGCGGAGGAAACTCACACATTTTCATACAAATATTGCAGCTCAAAGTGCTTTGCAACATGTGATAAAGTAGTTACATGCAAAGAAAAACAAATTGAATTTAAATAAGAATAACAATGACTAAGTAGTGTACAATAGATAGATACCTAATGTACACATATATATGAAAGATTCAACTTTTTTTTAAGTTTCTAAATGACAGTTTGATGATAAAGTCAGATGGCAAGGGTGGAAAAAAAAAATAGTTAACCTTGGGAAAAAAATAAATCCGCAGGGTGCCCAAGCCAAAACACCTCCCAGCCCCACCTGGGCATCCTGCCTCCCATAAATGTTTTAGGTAGTTCTTTGTTGTTCATTCAACATCACAGGTGGCTGCACAGAACTCTTATCGGGTGGTGGAGGTGCCAAAAGCCTCCATAAAGGAACTGGAAAAGAAAACAGAGAGGAGTAAGCTTAATACAGATTGTAGATTCACTGAAGAGAATGATAATTTGATGCATATCTAAGAGTAAAACTAAATTGAGGTTATGAAAAAGTAAAATTAAAAAAGTGGGATTTTAGGAGTTTCTTAAAATGTTCCACATTATTAGCCTGCCGTATCTCAATTGGTCATGTGTTCCAGATTTTTGGTGCGTAATAGCAAAAGACTGCCTCACCATTTCTTATAAGCTTGGCTGTTGGAATTTTAAGCAGGCCATTGACTCCTCTCAATGTGGAGGAGCAGCGGCTCTACTCTGAGCCCCTCCCGGATGACTGAGCTTCTCACCCTATCTTTAAGGGAAAGCCCAGACACGTAAGGTTACGACTTGGAATGTAGTGGGACAGACACGCCAAAATATAGGAAGGAGCAAGATTAGTTAAAGTTTTATATATCATTAGAAGTATTTTAAAGCCATCTCTCAAGGACATGGGTAATCGACATAACAATGCTAATACTGGTGAGATGTGCTCAGATTTTCTTTTTCTGGACAGGATTCCTGCTGCTGCATTCTGAATTACCTGCAAGTGATTGATATCTTTTTAGGTAGACCAGGTAGGAGTACATTTCAGTAGTGTAGAAGACTAAAAACAAAAGTGTAAATTAATTTCTCAGCATCTTGCAATATTTTAAGAGGTCTAACCTTTGCAGTGTTCCTTAAAAACAATGCCATCCTATTAATATGGTTAATACAGTATGTGTAATATGACAACAAATATACTTTAAATTACTGAGTCAGCTTTTCCTCATTCGTAACATATAGTTAAGGTGAGGCCCCTTTTCATCCAGGAGAATTCTTAAAAGCTGCCACATACATTTATTTCCTGCCACCTTGACTACAGTCATTAATATTTTTCTGGATTCACCAAAAATGCTGTTAGTAAAATAATTCAAAATACTTCTGCCAGAACAACCTTAAAACAAAGAAGAGATACACCTGTTTTTATATTGATACTTTTTTCTTATAGACATGATTTTAAAATTCTTGTATTATAACCCTTTTATTAATCTCACCTCAGTTCTTTTCAGACGTGATTCTGAAAGATTTTTAGATTCTGCCTCTCAGACTCTCAGATTGAAACACCTATAATAAATACATGATTTAAACACTTGTCGGAGCAGCTTTTAATACCAATAGTTGTAGTCATTGATACAATCTGCTAGAGGATCTGAAGGAGATGGACCTTTTGGAAAGTTTTAAAAAAGAAGTTAAGATTTACTGTATTACTTCAGTAGTACTTTTGCCTGATATAATATTTTTATTATGATGTTATCATTGTATAAAATCTTTTTAATTTACAGAGTGTCCTTGATTTTAGTCCTTATGGACTTTTATATCAATATACAAATCTCCATACAGTACCTTGATTTGAATTCATTTTATGAAATAGATGAAACATTAATTTATTCCTTTATGACTAGTAGAATCATCAAAAGGGAATTCTGAGATGATACTATTGGCTGAAGTCATTCTGTTTTTGTTATCAGTGAAGACTTTTATAAAGTTGATATTAAGCTACATTGTTATAACCAATAAAGAAGTGGAATGTACAAAGTGTTGAGGGTAATAATGGATTCACTTATACAGGAAATCATATATGTGATACATGTTATTCTAAGAGTTTTTCATGTTATAGTACACTTGAAATTTAAATTGTTATGTGTTATGTGGCTCTGAGCCCTTTCTTATTTGCAATGGTAATAGACAGGTTGACAGACATGATTAAACAGGAGTCCTTGTGGACTATGATGTTTGCTGATGACATCGTGATCTGTAGCAATAGTAGGGAGCAGGTTGAGGAGACCCTGGAGAGGTGGAGATATGCTCTAGAGAGGAGAGGAATGAAGGTCAGTAGGAACAACACAGCATACGTGTCTGTAAATGAGAGGGAGGTCAGTGGAATGGTGAGGATGCAGGGAGTAGAGTTGGCAAAGGTGGATGAGTTTAAATACTTGGGATCAACAGTAAAGAGTAGTGGGGATTGTGGAAGAGAGGTGAAAAAGAGAGTGCAGGCAGGGTGGAATGGGTGGAGAAGAGTGTCAGGAGTGATTTGTGATAGACAGATATCAGCAAGAGTGAGAGGGAAGGTCTACAGGATGGTAGTGAGAGCAGCTATGTTATGAAAGATATGGAAGAAGATGATCCGCTGTGGCAACCCCTAACAGGAGCAGCCAAAAAAAGAAGAAGAAGAAGAAGAAGTGTAAATCAGGTTTTATAATTAAAAATAAAACTTTGAAGATTTTCCATTAAATTTGTGTTTAATTTCTCAAATTACATCTAAATAACATTCTCAAACCTACTTAATCCCTTAATAATACTTAAACCCTTAATTTTTAAGGGTTACGGTGGGCTGGAGACTCTACTGGGAGCTCTAGGCATAAAGCACAGCCCTGGACATTTTACCAGTCCATCATAGGTCCTACTCACAGATACCAACACTTACACAGAGCCAATTTGCAGTCACCACTTAACCTAATCTATATCAACAGATCACACACTGCAGTATGATGTGCTGTCCTATGTTGTTGAGGAATGATATTTGACAGGAGCAGGCATATAACTGTGCTTGTGTGGTTTGACAGCTGTTTAAAATATGTGAGAAAGTGGTAGCATGGAAAGACAGCTTTGGGGTATCATTGCAGGTGCAAGCTCTGTAAAAAAAAGGGTCAGAAAAATCAAAGCAGAGAACATCTGTAGTACAAGGTTGGATAACAACTCTTACAGGATATGTTTTACAAATTATAGATGTATTTTAAGGGTAGCTCAACCTCTGACCTTAGTGTGATTGGGGAAAATGGTGTATGTAGGGGATGAGGTTGTTGCAGTTTTTAGTGCTTAAGAATCTGTAGCCTCATTCAGATGAGCACAACTACTTGTAGAGGTTTTTTTTTTAATCCATCCATCCATCCATCCTCTTCTGCTTATCCGAGGTCAGGTCGCGGGGGCAGCAGCTTAAGCAGAGATGCCCAGACTTCCCTCTCCCTGGCCACTTCTACTAGCTCTTCCGGGGGAATCCCAAGGCGTTCCCAGGCCAACCGGGAGACATAGTCCCTCCAGCGTGTCCTGGGTCTTCCCCAGGGCCTCCTCCCGGTTGGATGTGCCCAGAACACCTCGCCAGGGAGGTGTCCAGGAGGCATCCTGATCAGATGCCCGAGCCATCTCATCTGACTCCTCTCGATGCGGTGGAGCAGCAGCTCTACTCTGAGCCCCTCCCTGATGACTGAGTTTCTCACTCTATCTTTAAGAGAAAGTCTAGACACCCTGCAGAGGGAACTCATTTCAGCCGCTTGTATTCGCAATCTCGTTTTTTCGGTCACTAACACTGCCAATGTTGCCACCTATGGCTCTCAGAACCTGAGCATGTTGTTATCCCTAGAGACGTTAGCTGAATTTGGACACCTACTCACTCACTCACTCACTCACTCACTAACTCACTCACTCACTCACTCACTCTCCGTCTGTTTGTCATGGTCATGGTTGCAGATGGTAACATGCTGATCTAAACTAGTCAAGTAACCTCTCCCCAGAAAAAGCACTTCCTGGAACATTTCCCAAGCATTCCCAAGTCAATTGTGAAATACATTGGGTGTTTTTGTGTTACTTGATTGTATACCAGTCAACAGTTTTGAATTGTGTTCTCTATGGTCTACTTTGCACTCCTTCTTATGATGTGAAGTATGTTACATTTAAATGAGGACAGCAAGGTGGTGCAGTTTTTATTGCTCACATCTCAGAGCTACACAGTCCTGGTGTTCTGGCTGCACAAGGAACATCTGTAGTACAAGGTTGGATAACAACTCTTACAGGATATTACAGAGAGAAATTGAATCAGAAGATGGTTAACAAAAAGTTATAGTCAATGTTCAATTAAAGAGAGAGTCGAAACCAAAAATTTACATACTGTATACAGTAAAGTATGTGTTTTTGGACAGTGACACAATTTTCATAAAACACAATGGACTTGAAATAAAGCAATCATTATGTGATTGAAATGTAGAGTTTCAGCTTTAATTTAAGGTGTTTAACAAAAATATCATATGAGCCATTTAAGAATGATAGCCATTTTTCTGCATAGTCCCCCATTTCCAGGGGCTCAAAAGTATTTAGACATTTGTGCCAGGAGGGAGCAGTTCCCTCATCATTTCATTAACTATTAAGCAGGTAACAGGTCTTACCAGAAAAACATTTTTTTAAGTCTGTCTGTTTTGGAACATTTTTCTTTGGACAAATCAATATGTACCAGAATGTGGCAAAACATAGGAGTATGGAGAAGAGAAGAAATGGCTCATGATCTGATGAATACCACATCACCTGTGAAACATGGTGGAAGCAGTTTTATGGCATGATCATGCATGGCTGCAAATGGAAGTCGGTCACTAGAGTTTATTGATGATACGACTGCTGGCAGAAGTACCAGGATAAAATCTGAGGTGTACAGGGCTATACTGTCTGCTCAGATTGAGCCAAATGCTGCAAAGCTGATAGGACTACGTTTCAAAGTACAGAATGACATTGAGGCAGAACACACTACAAAAGCAGATCAATTGCCTTTCAGATCAAACAAGTGGAATATTCTTCAATGACCAAGTCAATCAACTGACATCAACCTAATTGGACCTGGTTTTTACTTACTGAAGACAAAACTGATGGAAGACAGCTACAGGAAAGGCCTGGCAAAGCATCAGTAGGGAGGAAACCCAGCATTTGGAGATGGCCATGAGATCCAGACTTCAGGTAGTCATTGACTATAAAGGATTTTCAACCAAAAATTAAAAATGATTTGCACTGACAATCAGAAGGTTGTCAGTTTGATTCCAGTAAATAAATGCCAAAAGGGACTCTGCTCTGTTGGGTCCTTGAGCAAGGCCTTAACATGCAATTGCTGAGCGCTTTGAGTAGTGAGAAAAGCGCTATATAAATGCAAAGAATTATTATTATAATATTAATGATTATGTTACTTTGTCTAACTACATTGGAGCCCCTGAAAAAGGGGGGGGGGGGGGGGGGATAATGCAGAAATGCCAAGTCTAAATGGCTCATATGATATTTTATGGTAAACCGCTTAAATTAAAGCTGAAGGTCTACAATTCAAACACATCCTGATTGCTTCTTTTCATATCCATTGTAGTGGTGTACAGAGTCAAAACTTTAAAATTGTGTCACTATCCAAACACTTATGGATCTAACTGTAAACTGAGCCATAGTCAAAGTTTTTTGGTCAAAGGGACAAAAAAGAGTTTGTAACCAGAATTTAAACTAAGGACTAAAGAACACTGGGCCTTTTAGGTTGTATGCACAAACTTGGACAAACTAGGGATGCCCAAAGCCATGTTTTATACCTGCAGTCATGTGAAGTTACAACTTATACACTTCCTGTTGCCTAGCAACTGCCTAGTAACTGAAATAACATGAACCAGAAAACTGGAGTACTCAAAAACAAAAAAGCACAATGGGAGTAATGTGTAAGTAATTTGTTAAGTAATTTGTTTATAACATATTGAAATCACTTCAATTCAAAAATAAATATAATAACTGTATCCTTAGGCCTCTAAAACTCCAAAAGCTATATCTGAATATTTTTAGAGGCTATGGAACAACTATAAAAATCTGAAAATTAAAACCAGGTCATAATATCTGTTTTCATATCTACTGTGCACTGTTTATGAGGAGTTCCAACAGACCTTCTTGGTTTTCTATAGGTGTACTGATTTCCTCATACAATGCAAACCTCTGCAGGTGTGGTTGGTCATCTATAATAATAAAAGGCAAAGCCCTCACTCACTCACTGACTGACTGACTGACTGACTGATTGACTGACTGACTGACTGACTGACTCATCACTAATTCTCCAACTTCCCATGTAGGTAGAAAGCTGACCCCATCTTCACGAAATTTGGTAGGTGACTTCCCTGCGCTAACCAAAACCGATGTACGTACTTATTTCGATGGTATGACGCCACTAATTTGGTAGGCCCATTCCTTACAGCTTACTTACAAAAGTTAAGCAGGTTTCATTTCGAAATTCTACGCGTAACGGTCATAACGATCAACAACATCCGCCATATTGAACTTTCTTATTCATGGCCCCATCTTCACGAAATTTGGTAGGCAGCTTCCCTGCGCTAACCGAAACCAATGTGCATACTTATTTCGGTGGTATGACGCCACTGTCAGCCGCCATATTGAACTTTCCAA
>JANRMT010062807.1:64466259-64509645 GCA_026402145.1 Polypterus bichir lapradei | reverse complement strand
TTTCTTTTTCATTGCTTCTTTAACACACTACTTCTCCGCTGCGAAGCGCGGGGATTTTGCTAGTCAACAATAAATTTGCGTGATGTGATTACGTGTGCCTTATAATTGGCTGGAGTTCCCGAATTATGCTGTAATCATATATTGGAGTAAATGGATTTGAGAAACAGAAAACAGATAAATTCAAATATAAATTGCAGCACAAAATGCCATTTTGCTTGTTTATGGAATAATGTTTTCAGGTTAATGTTGTGTTCAAATCTGGATTTTACACTCTACACTAGGAATATTACTACTACTACTGCTGCAGATTTTTAAGCAATACTTTATCTGTCCAGCAACATTGGGAATCCTTATTAAAGCAGCCTGAGGCTTTTAGATCATTTGCTAGAACTATGTAATCTGTATAATTTCCTTCACCTCTTGCATATTCATACTTCTTTCTGTTTTTCGGTAGTATTTTTCCTTTAGGTTTTTTTTCTTTGCATGCCAGTTGAAAGACTCCAGTTTTGAGTTCTAAAATGGTTTTCAGATCGGGTGTTGCGTTGCCTGGTTTCTTTACATTGTCATCCTGGATAGTGTGGTCGTCAGAGGGAATGATGGCTTATTGACACAAGATAAATGTTGTGTTGCCAGCCCAGTCTTTCCCTTTTATATAAATAGTCCAAACAAAAATTAACTCAATGACACAATAAACAGCAAAAATACTGCCTCTCAAGGGCTCTGTATGATATGTGGGGTCAAGGCACGAATTATAATCTGTCGCCTCACTCTTGTAGTCAATAAGTTACACCTTTTTCCAGGTGGCAGCACTTTTATGGTTCAAGGACTGGAAGGGGCCAGTCAGATGCCTGTCCTGTGGTGGAAAAGGAAGACAATACAGTTAGCATCAGCGCCCCCTATCATGCCATGGTGGAATTACATCACAGGGAAGGAGACGAAAGGTTGACCCTCTGACATGTACACAGA
This sequence comes from Polypterus bichir lapradei, assembly GCA_026402145.1. Taxonomy (NCBI): domain Eukaryota; kingdom Metazoa; phylum Chordata; class Cladistia; order Polypteriformes; family Polypteridae; genus Polypterus; species Polypterus bichir. Next base: position 64,508,679 of record JANRMT010062807.1, on the reverse strand, counting down.
TCAGTAAACATACACAACAACAACATTTATTTCAGTACTACATTCTATAAAAATGTGCTGTCTCAAAGTGCTTTACAAGGGGTTAAGAGAAAAATTATGTGGATAAATAATGAAATAAAACAAAATAAAAAAATAGTGAATAAAATTATAAAGTGAAAACTCATATAATACACACAAAAAAGTAAGTAATGGAAATGGCATAGTCCCTAACTCTAAAGAGTAGGCCACTCAACATCTGATTTAAGAAAAATTAATCAAGCAACAGTGACACTGTCATCATATGTAGTGTTGTCTCCAAATCTAGTTTATTGCTCATTTTATGACTAAGATGATATATTAAAAAAAAAAAAACAGCCAGAGAACGGTAGTGTCAGTGTTGATGTGCAAAAGCAAAAACAAATGAATTGCTCATTGAAAATGTTATGAGCCCAACATATTGGCTGTAAGACTTTCATCAGATTTTTGCATTAAACACAGCACTCAGGTAAGATATGAAGAATGGATAAGAATGGGGAAGGAGAGAAACAAAGTCAGGTGAGAAGTCAAAGTACTTGAGAAAGATAGCCATTGAAAGAAAAACATATGGAGAAAATAAAATGTATTCATCCGTTTTACCTTCTGAATCCAATTTTATGGTCTCGGAGAGTTAGAGTACATTAAAATAATTAGCCTGGGCCTTTGAAACAGGTTGTGCTCACAGATTTACATCTTAAAATGAGGCCACACAGAGTTACTTGAGGAAATTCTTGCATGTGCAGTGCAAACTCCAGAACCCCACCAGAAATGTAGGAAACAAGTTCATGCTGAGATAGCTGTATACAATTAAATTATACACGCCCCGATTATTTGCTAAAGTGACACTTGATTGAGTTTAATGCCTCTAGCTCCTAGTAGGCTGCACCATTCTTTGGTCATTTCCTTGGGATTATTTAACTATTTCAATGAAACAGTTCTCTCTTCCCCAGGGATTGTGAGAATCCAGTGCAAAAGTCTGTGTCATTAAATGTTATTTACAGGTTAAACTCAACATTTAAAGAGCAAATTGTTACATGATATAAAGTGTATTGGTTATAAACAGTGAAAATTTTAGTAAAATACATTAGTCCAATTTTGCTAATGAAATTCTGTTCTTGAAATATCAGAGAACAAATTATACAGGAAAAAAGCAGATTATTTCAAGTACATACTAAACAAATAGATTTGTTATTTCAAGACTGTGGTAAGCAGTCCTTTGAAGCGAGGATGCCGCTATGTGTTGAGGAGTGCAGGGTGTCTGTATTTTTTTTGAATTTGTAAGCAAAAGTGGATAATCTCTTTTTTATTTGAGTCTATCTCTTTGAAGCCCACAAAAAGAAAAATGAAATGGATTATGTGTTTCAGCTGATTTTGCATCATTACTTTGAATACAGAATACCTAATTAGCAAATATGGCTTAGTTTGCTGCCTTTACTTAACTAAAAGCATCCAAGAAGGTTCAAACATATGGGACTAAAGCAGGGGTGCCCACACTTTTTCGGCTTGCGAGCTACTTTTAAAATGACCGGTTTGAAATCTACCTACATTAAAAATGTATATATATATATATATATATATATATCGCATTCGAAGTCTGAATCACAATCTGATTGTATAGGTGGTTACCTACCAGGTAACGCGTGTGGTTGGTCTGCAAGTAGGCAGACATCTGCCACGGGTGCCCTCTCGGTTGTGAGAAGCGGATCATAGAATGTTACATAGTTAACTGTCAAATAATGCAAAGAGTATGCGACACGTGTTTCACCCTATTTTGGGCTCATCAGGCATACACACTCCACTGTATCCCTCATCGGGGATCGAACCTCGGACGTCAGACAAACGCACTTCGATTGTGACAATGTGAGAAAAAAAATCATCTTCCAATTCCGCATCCAGCACATACCCTGTCCAAACAATTTTTTTTAAATACCTTCTTTAGTATAAATTGGAAGGCTAACTGGATCACAGCCGGAGTTTTGCAATAGCTCGCGCGTTTGATCGTGCATGTGGGATGACCAGTGTTTTAGAAGAAAAGAGATCTCAGACTGGCCGCCCAGTATGGCAATCAAGTGGCAAATGCCGTAGGGAGGATATATGATAGACTAACATTTTAAAAAAAATTTTTTGAATGCAACGCGATCTACCTGCATTACTTTTGCGATCTACCGGTCGATCGCGATCGACGCATTGGGCACTCCTGGACTAAAGCAAAGCAATCATTTATTTCTGAACTTCTGATATCTAGAAACAGAAGTACTAATTTAGCCATATATGTTCCATAAGCAAGAAAATCCAAAACCTTAAAATTATGTTTCTTTAAATAGGTAATATTATAATAATAAACAAAATGTATGTATCAACTTGTGCTTTAAAAGTCAGTTATGTAGAATGGTTACGGTGACCTACTGTATATAGAAAGGAGCAGAGCAAGTAAGGACTTTATTAGACTCTCTCATCAAGTCTATGGTGAGATTTGGAATCAGTAGATATGTAGCACGCTAACCAACGTGTTTGCTTAAATTATTCTACCTAACTCAATAATTGATTGTAATGCCATGAAAACGACCTTGTAAAAGGCTCCATATAAGTGACTGATTGATTCCTTAACTGAAACATTTCACAAAAAGAACCAGTGGATGATTTCATTAAGTATGGTCTCAGTAGCCCAAAACTGCCTTAACCCTCTTGGCTTAACGTAATGTTTTTTTCCAGAAAAATGAGTAAAAATGTACCATTTTTTTCAACAATAAAAAATTATAATAATATAATATACATTAACAGAAAAATGTTACTACCAAAACCTCACCATAAATACAGTAAGAAATGTACATCTGGTGTTGACTACAGATTTTGTACATGTCCTTCATGTGACATGTTTTGAAACTTTTCTTGTAAAGTTTTCTGTTGTTTGAGCATGAGAGGGTAGAGAGTCAATGCACGACCCGCATGATTGACTCTCCCCTTTTTTATTATACAGATAGGCACATCGCAAAGCTTTAGTGGCTTCCACATTTCTGTGACACAGACATTGATAGTTGCTTCATTGTGCACAGTGCTTAGAGGTCTAACATCAGTCTTGTTCTACTTGAGCACCAACATTTTGCATTTTTGCTACATAGATACATCTTATTAAGAAAGGAACAAGAAAGAGAAATGGTTCTGAATATTGTGGAAAAAATGATGTGAAACAACAGGTGAACGGGCAAAAATGACAGACACAAGACCTTTGAAGCCTGTTTTATACTTCATTCGCCCAGGACAGTCGCTAGAGCCATACAGACAAAAATTACGTCAGATGTGGAGATGTTTTCACCCAATGCTGTGAATGGAATTATTCTTGACTACAAAGTGATACAAACGTGCTGTGGTATATCCAAAATTCTGAACAGAAGTGATCTAGTGATGCAATTTAGGCACCTGTACGATTCCTCTTTCTGAGGCCACAAAGATAAACAGATGACAACAAATTCATGGATTGTAATTGCAAATTGTACTAGACAAAACGAAACAGTAAGCACGGAAAGCATGGACACTCTTCCTTCTCCTTATTTTCCTCTTCACACCAATGATAGCTGGCATAACTCTTCTTCCATCAAGCATAGGCGTCTTTCATTGAACAATCATGTAAACAATTACTGTATTTCTTCTGCTGTGATATTGTCAAGTATGCGACATTGACCAAATACTCCCACCTACTGACTAGGAGAATATCAACATGCCCCCACATGTATAAATGTGTTTCGTGCACTTTGTGTTATAATCTGTGCACAGACTTTACATGGTAAGTATAAATATGACATAAGTACTCTGTTAGCAATTCATTCTGAGACGCTAGAAGAGTATTTGGAGTGCCACACACACAGTAGTTCTGAAGCATCACAACTACAAAACTGCCTATCATAACAGTTGGTGCCTAAAGGTGAACAAGCCCCTACATACTTAAATTTCAATAAGGGACATTTCCTTCTTTTTGTTTTTTGAGATTTTTTTTGCCACATGTAAAAATATAGAGAGACAAAGAAGATTATTTAGTTAAACTCATTGTTTAATTGATGAGAACAGAAAGACTGTTAGGCAATACACCTGAAATGCTTGATTTTGTCAAAAAGAACCTGCCAGTAATGCAAGTTCAACTGACATCTTTCATTTTCATGCTGTTGTTAAATTTATTTAATATGAAAAATATGTGGAGGATTATTGCATTTTGGCGGCATGGTGGCGCAGTGGTAGCGCTGCTGCCTCGCAGTACGGAGACCTGGGTTTGCTTCCCGGGTCCTCCCTGCGTGGAGTTTGCAAGTTCTCCCTGTGTCTGCATGGGCTTCCTCCAGGTGTTTTGGTTTCCTCCCACAGTCCAAAGACATGCAGGTTAGGAGCATTGGTGATCCTAAATTGTCCCTAGCGTGTGCTTGGGGTGTGTGTTTGTGTGTGCTCTGTGGTGGGCTGGCGCCATGCCTGGGTATTTGTTCCAGCCTTGTGCCCTGTGCTGGCTGGGATTGGCTCCAGCAGACCCCCGTGACCCTTTGTTTAGGATATAGCAGGTTGGATAATGGATGGATGGATATATGCAAGGTTTATATATGTATTGTGACTCGATTAAAATATGTAACATTGTACTGTGTTTAAAATGTTTAAATTACTGATAATTCATTGCAACCTGTAAGGAATCCCTTATGTTGTTATGTTGCTGTGATCTGTCGCTCTCTGCCTTTAAGATGGCAGAACGCTGTCAGAAGTAGGTAAGCTGTTTCATTTTATTGGGATCAAGGATAGCTTGTGGAAGCCAACTCTGGTAGTTTAGGCGCTTGTTTAATCAGTTTATTTTTATTTGCAGGTGCACAGTATTTCATAAAAGCAAGATTATAAATAGATTGCAGGATGGAATCACGTTCAGTGCACTTTAAGCAAATGAAGGATATATTCTTTAGCAACTTGCCTTTTTGAAAATAACCATCTTGCACTTGGTGCAAGAAGTCTAAAATCTGAAAGAGAGGAAACGGTTCAGCATAGCAAGCAGTGAGTTACTGATTACTTTTTGAAGGATCTGCAAACAACATGAAAATAACTGCTCTACTGGTAGTACTTGGTATGCCAGAAATCCAAAGATGACATTCTGAAATTATTTTTCTTTCTTCTATATGTTAAGTGACAACACTTCACACTGAAATGCTGTTAAATAGCACACTATAAAACAAACAAACCAAAATAATTTAGCTAAAAATGTTATGGTTTCGTTATTAAGCGGACATATGCATTAATTGTATGGCATCTTAAGTGTGCCAAATATAGGCTGTTAAAAATGGCAACCATATTTTTAGCTTTTTAGCAATGAAACGCTGATGCCAGGAGAGCTGGGGAGTTTTTATTTACATATGAACATCTTATAAAATAAGTTAGTATTTTGTGAGGGCACACTTAGAATGCAAGAATCACTTTATGGCATTGCTGTCTAATATTTTCAGGCATGTGTTTGTCTCACTTTTTTTGTTTGATTGTCCTTCTTTGTGCAGTTTTGTATCTTTTACACCTGTTTCTGCTTTAGTTATTTACTTCAAAATACAGTAAATATATATATAACCTCACCAAAACACTCCCTGTTTCAAATATATATTTTATTTAACAAGATATCTTTATCAGGCTTCTTCTTAGCAAAATCAAGCAAAGCAAACTCTTTCTCTCTTTCTCCTCAACTCTTCCCAGGCGAGCACTGTCCAACTCCTCTCCTGACTCCGACATGCCTGGCTGAGATCGAGTGGCTTCTTTTATCTGTGACCCAGGAGAACTTCTGTTCCTAGGGCATAGCCTGCTGGAAGCACCTGTAGTTCAAATACAAGTCTCTGAAAAAAGTAGGGATTATAAATTCTGGCAGCTCCCCCTGAAGGTCCTCACAGAACCTAGTAAGGATGCCCAATGTTACTACAGATCCCAGCATGTCCTGCGAGTATCTGTGTCAGAATCCTAATCCAGGGATACTGCCATCTAGTGTATTGGGGGAGGAAATATTCACTAGTGATCATCTCGGCTTGTCCTTCCATTACACTGGCCTCCCGGCTGGGAAAGAGTCCCTGTTCATTCCTGGCTGGCATATCAGCCCATGTGTGCCCATCCATTACAATGTATATACTTTATATGTAAGGGTGAGAAGCAAAGTCATCCCGGAGAGGCACTGACACAGATGCCTCCTGGATGCCTCTCTGTGGTGGTTTTATGGGCACCACCAATTGGGGAGGAAAACCCAGGGCTTGCTGGGAGGAATATATCTCCCAGATGTCCTGGGAATGGCTTGGGATCCCAGAATATGAGTTGGCAAGTGTGGCTAGGGAAAGGAATGTGTTGTCTTCATTGCTAAGACTGCTCCTGGTCTTGGATTAATGGAGGAAAATGAATAAATGAATGCCATGGATCTGTAATGCACAATGTGGCTTCAGAAAATAGGTAAATAGGTAAAAATAGGTTAATAATTGAATTATGTAATGTAAAACAGTTTCAATTGTTCAATCAATATACTGTTTTTTAAGATATTGTTATTATTTGTACTAATATTAATTACTAGAAATCTATGAAAATATGTATTACTATAGGATAACTGGAAAGTAAAGAAAGAACACAGCAGACAAAATAAAGTATTTGTACATCTAGAGAAGTAATATGGAATGGTTGACAAGCAAGAAAAAATCTTTTGAAAATGTGAATATTTAAGAAAGTTAAAAGCATAATAAGTATGCAAGTAGGTTATGTTGCCTATGTAGGAAGGATTTGACGTTGTTCCAGTATTAGTCAATGTCTCTCTAATATATTGTACAGTAATGTTCTGTAGAATCACTCATTGAGGAGGCAGATTATACCACATTTTGCTGAAGCAGTTATTCATGTTCTTTGTTTGTGTGAGGTTCTCAAGTCCCCTGGGACCACTTCTTTGTCTCAAGCTTCCCATTTTCTACTTTTTCCTTAATAGTTTTCAGCTGCCTAGGCTTTGTGTTTCAGTCGTTGTCAGAGTGAAATGCGAAGCTGTGTCATTTTAATTGTTTTCCAGATGGCACAGCGTGATACTAAAGGATTTACTTGCATTTAAATTTGTTTAGGGTGTTGTAAATTGTTACTATTTCCAGCTCTGCTGAGAAATATACTTTACTTCTAAAGTACCGATTAACCCTATGTACTACTATATTGTACTGTCATAAAATTAAAGCAAACTTTGTTAACAAATGAAGTCAACTTAATGTGCGTTTCACTTTTTTAACACAGCTGGATGTATAACAACTGTGTGTAAGTCAGCAAACTTGCAAATGAAGAAGCCTTCATCATATCGCTTTGCACAATGTTTTATGATTCCACCATGCAGAACCAGGACTGTGCTTCAGTTTCCGATTGCAGTTTACCTTGAGGAAGCCCAAATCTTGACTGGCTTAAGCGTAACCTCCTTTGACAGCCTGCTATATAGCTACACCTATTAATATTTTCTGTGACCTATAGTTCCATTCCCCCAAGGTGTAAATACTGTATTTATTTTTACTTTCTCTCTATTAGATTTCACTTCATGTAAAAATTAATCAGAAGTTTGCCAAGTTTTTTTTTATCTGTATGTAGTTTTATAGTTATCTGTAAATGTACCTAATTTATTAGGATTTTTTTTTACTGTAACCATTTATATAAATTTTAAAAAACACCAACCGTGGCAGTGACACCTGTAGAACTCCACGTTTGACATCAACAAGTTCTAAAAAAAAGTTCTGTATGCCACAGTGTAGTGTTTTGTGTGTCTAAGCCATTTCTGCATTCATTTGCTCCTTTACTTAAGGAGCCTGACAAATGCGAAAACTTTCTGTACTTTCCCTTTAGTGCTATCAGTAATTTTCAAAATGTATTTGAGAATAAAGTCAATCATATTGGACAACTACTGAGTCTAAGATAATTGTGCCTGAAAAGAATACTCTTTATTTGTTGTACTGTATGACTGAGTGACATCTTGCTCTGGCTACTTTAGTGTCTAACTGGAACAGGCCACAGCTTCAGGTCCAACATTCTGTATTCTTGTAATTTTGGGGTTTTGTTGAAAATAACCCACATGCTATTTTTAATTTTGGATTTTAGGTTCTGGCTTTCAAAATGTTTTCATGTCGTGTTTATGGTGATGCTTTGTCACCATTTTGTTTTTTGTTTTGAATTAAAGTTGCTGTCTATTACAATTTGGGACATTTTTTTTTTGCATCATATATCAAATTCTTAATCTGCTAATTTTAGGATTGCACTGATGTTAGGGATTACCTCTACAAGGCACTATGTGCACTAAGCACAGTTTTACACTTCTGGTTTCTCTATGGTATATCTGGTTTAAGGGTTCAACCCTCAAAACAATGGCAGTGAGTGTACATATAGTATTGAAGATTGTTTAATTTTTGACACATAGCAAATTCATTCTTGATTCTGCAAATAGTTTTCCATCTAGTTCTGGTTTTAACTTTTGACTTATGGTGGTTCATTTTTCAGATTCATTGTTGGTTTTGCGTTTAGGTTTTACATTCGTATTTCTTTTGTAACCATCTTCTGGTTGTTCCCCTTTTGGCTGTGTCCACAGTTTTGCACTTCAGTTATGATAATAGTTTCTCAGATCCCTTTATCTAGCTCCCTAGCCCCTGCGGGAGGCGGCTTTCCCTCTAGGCCAGCATGAAATTCAAGCTTGTCTGCTGGAACTAAAAAAGCAGGTGGGCATTGCCTGTGCTGTGGTCCAGCAAATGACCCCTGATAATGTGACTGCTGTGTGGATGTGGCCGTGTTTTTTAGGGTCGCTTTGAGCAATGCTGGTCATGTGACATATACTGCATGCCTTCTTCTGCCATCTATATAAGATGGAGATACTGTTGATAGTTTCTGAAGTCTTATTGGTAGTGAGAATTCTGGTGTGGTTTTTCAACTATGGCTTTTGTTTTACGTACTCAGTAAAGACATTTTGGTTTTCCTTTGAACCTTCCTGAGATTTATCTGATCAGACACTACATGGATTTTGTTTCCTTGTAAATTTGTTGCTTTTCCACTCACAACCAGGCAGTGGTTAAGTTTAAACTATTGACGCGTTGGGCCTTTATGCTGTCTCCAGGGTTGCTACTATGTTATGAAAAGCACTGGAGACTCTCTTGCTGCCAGGCACACTATTTTTTGTCTATATGTCGATACAAGGACCGAATAGCATTGAGCAGTAGCACTGGAGGCCCACCCTTTTGTCATACCTTCCAGAGCACATAACAGCATACTCAGAAATACGCTTTTTCCATGACTCTAATGCACATGTTGACATGGTTGAAAATTTCCAATAACCCTTAAATTAGAGTTGGACCACTTGTCCATGACTAGAACAGAATTCACAGTGTTCTTCCTGGATCTTAGGTTCAAATGCAGGATGGAGTCTTTCTTCCACTAAAAATCAGTTGATTCCTTTTCCTAGGGAACAACACATTATGATTCTATGTTTAAAATATTCAGCGAGTCTGAAATTCCTGGGAAAACGAATAGTTTATGTAACAACGCTCCAAGTTTAAATTGTCAAACAAGATGGATCAAGTGTTAGGACTTGAAAAAAACATTTGTGCTTTATGTGTATTCATTGGCTCAAATTGGGCTGACATCCACACATTTGAAGTTTTTTAAGTAGTTATTGAAATTGTGTATTGCTGATATGGATACAAAAAAGATCTTTTATATACTGTACAATTGATCACTGTCAGTATTAACATGCAGTACCAGATGTTAGACTGGATGTCCTGGAGACAGAGCATGTCGATATTGTTGAGCCAAGTACATGTGTGGAAGGAACATCACAAATCAGGGGATACAGAAAGCTTCACTCCCCTCTTGAGTAAACTGCCATCTTCTGCTAACAGAGATAGGAACACAAACAAATGTGTTTGATTTCAGTCTTTCCAGTGGAACTCTCCCTTTAGGAGAGTCTCATGGTCAATACAATCAAAGGTTGCAAGGTAGTTGCAATCAAAAAGCACAAAGGGTAATCTTGCATTGATGTAGTAGGAGGTCAGCCAAAAAATGAGAAAGCAGGTTTCCTGCGGCACTGAGGTTCAATTAATAAAAGGTTGGATTAACTAAAATTAAACCATACGCTGAAGTCAGAACAAAAGCAACAATCTTAGAGTTAAAAAATGTTGTTCTTTGTAACAGCCAGGCTCATTTAATACTTTAACTTTGAAGGCCATAGCAGGCAAATATTGCACGCATGAACTAGTAGACTTGATGATTTATTGTATATAATCCGTAGTGTGCAACAGTTTAACTGCTTGTGAGTTTTACACATTATAATAGCTTTATCTGCAAATAAATAAATACAGACACACCTTCATTCACACATACATATATTCTGTCATTTCATGACATCACTCCCTGAAACTGAGAAATAACTCAGAAATCTGCAGTTCTGACATTTTCTTTATTTGGTTCTTTGGAAATGTTTGCCTTAGAATGTATCATTTGTATCATCTTACTAAAGATCTTTCTTCAACAGATATCACTCCTTCCTTTAATGATTACATGGCACCACACATGCTCATTGTGTTGATTTTTGCTACTTGTTTCGTAAGAAGAAAAAGAACCTTTTTTCAGAAAGAAAAGTTGTCATAACTTTGTAACCTTACGTCTTTTATAGTAAGTCGTTTGAGCAGAATTCCTTCTCCCAACATAAAAATCAAAATGAAAGCCTCTCCATACATCATATTAGATTGATGTTTTAGGGGGCAGACTCTTATTCTGGTAGCATCAAGCTCAGGGTCGGAACAAATTTATAATTCTAGTCTATCATAAGGCAGAATCACACCCACACTTGACACTCAAGCTGGGGCTGTGTTAGAGACATTATCTGAATTATACATGCATATATTTTGAATGGGTGGCACGGTCTCGCAGTTAGGAGACCTGGGTTCACTTCCCGGGTCCTCCCTGCGTGGAGTTTTCATGACTCCCCGTGTCTGCATGGGTTTCCTCCGGTTTCCTCCCACAGTCCAAAGACATGCAGGTTATGTGGGTTGACGATCCTAAATTGTCCCTAGTGTGTGCTTGGTGTGTGTGTGTGCGCCCTGCGGTGGGCTGGCTCCCTGCCCAGGGTTTGTTTCCTGCCTTGCGCCCTGTGTTGGATGGGATTGGCTCCAGTAGACCCCTGTGACCCTGTATTTAGGATATAGCGGATTGGATAATGGATGGATGGATATATTTTGAATGGAAATTTATTATTACTGACTATTTGGCTGATGCCTTTATCCAAGATGACTTACAATATTTGAGAGATTCAGTTGGTTGCATTTCTTTTTCAGGAGTGGAAAAAGATTATATTCTGGTCTTCTAGGACTACCAGTTTTTAATTCTGGAAGACCAAACTACAGACTCACAAAGCCCGACAGACTGCCAGATGTTTCAGATCTTTGGTGCACGCAATGTTTTCCTGATTAAAAACACTTTGATAAAAATGAAAGACCCCATTCTTCATGTATAATCTTAACTTGAATGTTGCTTTAGCTGCTCATAGCACGTCAAAATGCTGTAACCACTGTCTAACAGATACACAGTGAGCAATATAATGAAATTATATGTTACGTGTATTGCAACCGGGGTAGTGAGGGCAAGAATGCCAGAAGTTAATTGTATCCTCTCATTGTTTTCCTTGATATAAATAAGGTATAAATACTTTGTTATGGATTTAAAAAAATAGAAGGACATGACAAACTGTTCCACTACTACTTCAATACCATTACAAGTGATATGGATCATAATTATTAGCAGCATTATGAACTTCTTCAATGGATTAAATGTGGAGAATATGCCACAAAGTAGTGATGACTGCAGGGAGGGGACAACATCACAACCAAGACAGAGGATATACTGTACCATGCTGTATGCTGAGAGTATCCAGAAAGCACACATAAAAGTGACCCTTTGTTTTCTGACATAACAAATATGAATTTAGATTTTGAAAAAGTAAGTAAGCACAATAACATTTGACTGTTTACTGTACTGTACTGATTAGCCGCCAAGATCTAACAAATGCTGATGCCGGGCTGAGTCATTTCATGAAATGTACAAGTTGTAAACAAAAATGTACACTGAGGCAACAGATAAAAGTAGACCTTATTGAAATCAGATGATTGTACTCCATACCAAACAAATCTTACCTTCTATAGTCGCAGAATGGTCAGAAGATGAATCTCTTAAAAAAATAAGATGCTCACCGTCAACCAATATGTTCTTTGGGCCCTTAACAGGTACTCTAGAGGTGGTGAAAAACTCCTTACTGTTAGCCCAAACACCGCAGAATGTGAAAAGGCTTTTTCAGGCCTAAGCCTCATCTTTACTAACGTGAGGACCCACTAAATAGTCCAGGAATAACAAATTTTGATGCAGTTGTATAAACATATCGCTGGCTGTAGTCAACTAAAGGTGTATGACACTATATTGCACCTCAGAATAACCCTGGAGGCCAAACTATTTGTTAGGGTCTAAGTTAGGTATGAAAAACAATTTTGAGAATACAGATTTAATGCAGTGTCTCAGTTCATTTTCGATAAAATATTTTTGTGTTCATTGGAAAAAGACCACACATTAACATGACATAATCCTTTAAAATCATCTATTTACTAAAGTATTCTGTTCCAAGTGTGCTAATCAGTTGTGTACAACAAAACTTCACAAATAAAAGTTGCAGGTAACCCACTACCATATATATTAAGCTAGGCTACTAGAAAACATATCTGGATGTTTGCAAAGCAGGTGGCCCAACATTCTACTATATGCATTTACAATTTGTCCAAACCTGTTCTTGTTTCTCCAGTTGGAGCACAGGCAGGTAAAGTGACTTGCTCATGGTCACACAGTGTCAGTAACAGGATTTGAACCCACAATCTCAGGGTTTGAAGTCCGATGCCTAAACCACTATGCCACAGTTTGTGTAGAGTGTTTGTGAGAGCTCTTTACAGATAGTACCCAGGCCGAGATTCAAAGCCAGTATGCCACTGCATGCCAAATAGCCTATTTTGCCTTTTAGAAAATTAAAACAGTATCTCAAAGCATAAGGTTATCAGAATTTATAAATCTCACACAAGAAACTATTTAAAATATTTTTTTTGATAAATATTATGGTTGTTGAAGAAAAATTGCTTATCATAATTATTTTTTTTTAAGATTTGTCTCACCTCAATATGTGTTGTACATGAATATACTTCAGATGTTTGACAAACTATTATAAATAGGCTTATCATTTGTACTGATCTCAGATTTACCAGCTATTTTTGTTCCCTTTTCTGAAAGCATATATATATATAGAATTACCAAGTTTTTCACTTTTTTCCTTTTGGATAATGAGTGCTAACAAATATTTTTGTTTATAATGTGTAACATTTGTATTTATACCCGCACACACCCCCTTGAACTGCATGTGATTTCCAGACAATCAAATCAAGCATCCAGATGTCTGCATAGAAGAGCTGATTATCTTGTGATTTCCATAGCAACCTCACTCCCTCTCACTGCATTCAGAGCTACGTGCAGTACGGGAATCTGCAAGAATATTTATAATTATTTTTATTTTAATTAACTTGTAATATCTGACAAAGATGGATGTGAATTTAAGCATTTGGGACTAATTAATGATTGTTAACTAACTTATATATATTTTCCTTATATGACTTAATTTATGAGTTAAAACTTAACATTCTTCAAACCACTTAATCCAATTTAAAATCACAGGACCTGCAGCCCTGTTCCAGCCATAGCATCGGGTGGAAGTGTGGAACAAGTCCTCTCGGGACCATCCTATTCTAACTCATGCACACACCCACACTCATGCTTAAACCAGGCTAATTTATAGTTGCTAATTGAATGCTCACACATACGTCTTTGAGATGTGGGAGAAAACTTAGCGTAGCCTTAAATAAAACCCACACTCACATGGGGAGAAGATGAAGTCTCCACATAGAGAGCAACCAAGCATTAGAAAACAATGAAGCTGGATCTGTGAGGCAGCAGTGCTAACCACTGTGGCAAGTGCCACCTTGGAAAATACAAAATTAAGAAAAGTTAAGTTTGAAATTACAGTATGTGATTTTTTTTGGTTCAAAGGCATTTTAAACTTTTTAGTTTGGAAAATTAATTTGTAATAGCTGGTATCTGCATGTAAAGATGTTCTGCTTTCAGGATATTTTAAGCATATAGTAGACTTAAACATTAAACAGTTCAAGTCAAGTCAAGTTGGGGAGCATGTACTGGTACAATGCATTGCCACACCCACTACATGACGAAACAACTCGGGATCCCGGTTTGAAAACCCCCCAGGCAGACGCACGGTCCAGTCCAATCCTCTGGAAATGACCGTCTATCTGCCACAGCCAGGTGTTACGTGGGCGACCCCTTGGCCTGGTCCAGCCACTCAGGTCCCCAACAATGAGTATCTTACGAGCCGGATCACCCTCAGGGAAATGTGCCACATAGCCGTAGTGCTATAACTGACGCTCCCTCACAATGCAGGTAATGTGTCTCATTCGGGACTCCATGAGCAACCACTCATTCGACACAAAGTCAAACCAATGGTACCCAAGGATTTTCCGGAGAGACACAGTACCAAAGGAGTCCAGTCTTCGTCTCAGGTCATTGGATAGCATCTATGTCTCGCAACCATATAGCAAGACAGGAAGCACCAGGACTCTAAAGACTTGGACCTTCGTCCTTTTGCATAGATATCGGGAGCACCACACACCCCTTTCCAGCGAACTCATGACCCCCTATGCTCTCCAAATCTGTCAACTGACTTCATAGGAAGAGTCACCAGAGACATGAATGTCACTGCCAAGGTAAGTAAACCTCTCAACAAAGTCAACACTCTCTCCGCAAACAGATACACTGCTGATGGCTGTGCCCAAGAGGTCATTGAAGGCCTGCATCTTGGATTTTATCCAGGGTACTCGCAAGCTCAGACACTCAGACTCCTCACTCAGTCTCTCGAGCGCCATGATCAGAGCCTCCATTGACTCTGCGAATATCACAACATCATCAGCAAAGTCAATATCTGTGAATCTTTCTTCACCAACAGATGTCCCACAGCCGCTGGACCCCATGACCTTGCCCAACACCCAGTCCATACAAGCATTGAATAGAGTAGGAGCAAGAACACACCCCTGACGAACCCCAGAATCAACTGGGAAAAATGCAGAGGTCCTGCTCCACTCTGCACAGCACTCACAGTACCAGTGTACAGGCCGGCCATGATATCCAGCAACCTCGAGGGGATCCCTCGAACCCTCAGGATGTCCCAAAGGGCAGCTTGATCAACTGAGTTGAATGCTCAGTTGAAGGTTGCAAAGAAACTCTGCCAATATTTGCGTTTGCGCTCCATGAGAACCTTCAGTGCCAGGATGTGGTCGATGGTAGACTTCTTAGGCGTAAAACCAGACTGTTACGGTCGCGGGTAGTTAAGCAAGTGCTCACGGATCCTATTGAGGACGACCTTAGCAAGGTCCTTACCCAGCACTGAGAGCAGTATTATCCCCCTATAGTGGCTGCAATCCAGGTGATCACCCTTCCCTTTCCAGATAGGGATGATAAGTCCTGTTTTCCAGTCAGTTGGGATGATACCAGTCTCCTAAATGGAAACAAAGATTGCTTGCAATGCAAGGAGGACAGCCTTACCAACAGCCTGGAGAAATTCACCCCGGATACCACAGATCCCTGCAGCCTTTTCTCCCGTCAGCTGGTTTACCACCTGTGCAATCTCAGTGAGTTCGAGTGGTTCACAGCTAATTGGAGGATCAGCCTCAAGAACCGTGGACCCAGAGATATCCAATGTCCTAGCCGGAGGATCAGCTTTGAAAAACTGCTCAAAGTAGCCAGCCCAGCAGGTCACAGTGCAGTGTCATCCATAAGGACAGTTCCATCAGCCGCCCTGACTGCGACTCTCCGAGGAACAGAGTCAGATGTGCATAATGCTTCGATTCCTCTGTAAGCAGGACGTGGGTCGCTAGACCACAGATGGTGTGTCACTTGCTCACAGATTCCTCTAACAAACGCCTCTTTATCTGCCCTCAGAGCCCTCACAGCTGTCCTTCTCAGTTCCCAGTACAGACCAGAGTTGCCATTGAGCCGTGCGCTGCGACTCATCTCGATGATATCCAGGGTGTCCTACGAGATGAAACACCTTCTTCTGGGAACACCGGTAGCACCAACACAACCCTCAGCAACCTTCAAGTCTTGTCACGGAAGGTCTCCCACATCACATTAGGATCAGCAGTCGTATCTAAATCTGAAAGTTCCTCTTTAAGTTTAATTTAAAATTGTAAAAACAAAGTATTCCCCTAAATTCACCAAAATGTGCATTACAGAATTAAATCAACCAAATGCATTCAGATACATCCCAGCCTAGCTATGCAATACTAAAATGAGCCTCAAATTCTGCTCTAGTGAAATATGCACCTATTGCAGGTCTAATTTCTTAGATACAGCATATTTTAAACCCCCCATAATATTCTAAATGAATAATAAATAATACCATCTTTAAATATTGCAAGTGGCACTACATGGTCATTCAAGAGTTGGCTCTGCTGCTTCATGCAGAATCTGTAGAATCTGGGTTTGACTACTGAGTTAGTAACTAGTAACTGTGTGGTGTCGGTCTTCTCTCCCTAATCTGCAGGATGTTTCTTTGATATTCTGGCTTACTTCCACTTTCCAATTGGGCAGTTAGACACTGGTACAGTTTGGGTGATTGTGGGTGTATCCAGGGCTGTTCTCTGTGATATGCTCTGTAAGAACGCTAAGGGTCGCTGTTGCCCTTTAAACCCAACAGACAGACGCTTAGGACACAGGATAAAAGCACTCCGAAGTATTTTAAACTCTCTTCTTTTAAACAGTGCCTCCAAAGCACCCCAACCAAAATAAACAGGCAAGTGAATACACAATAATATTCTCAATAATAATAATAATAACAATAATTCTCTCCTCCACACCTCCCAGCAAGCTCTGTTCTACACCTCCTGACTCCGGCTCAATTGCTGGGTCTCCAGCAGTCCTTTAAATAGCCCTTGACTCAGGTCAGAAGGAGAACTTGTATTTTCTTCAGCCCAGAAGTACTTTGGGGGTCCCGTCCTTGTGACTTGGGAGTACTTCAGGGCTATGGATGAGGCATGGCTCCTCTGGTCCTCTCACAGCTCCTCCTGGCGGCACCCACGGTACCCAACAGGGCTGAGAAAATGTGCTCCAAGTCCAAGGATGCCCTGCAGTAATCCGGGGCACTGTTATACTCCAGGGGAGCTGACATCTAGCATTTTGGAGGAGGCAGTGTCCTGGAAAAGCTGCCTTCCCCCATCCTTCCATCTCTGGGGTGTCCCGGCCAGGATGAGCTGCTGGCCGTCTGCCACAGCTGTAATTGGTTGTTGCTTTGCACAAAAAACTCCCCAGTACCACTATTAAGGAGTTCAAAAAACATGTATTTGGTGTGCAGCTGTATATTTCTAATTTTGCTTACAATGTTCATTACATACATACATTCATTTCATTACATCCAGCAGTTTAGAAACGTTTAAACATTGTTTAATTTTAATAAAACAGTTATAGAAAATAACTTGATCTTGAGAGTATCCCAACAAGCTAGACTAACATGAATATGCTTGGAAATTACAACCTTGTTCAGCTTTATAGTGCATTTTCAATTGCCATAACTTTGTCTATCTATAATTATCATTACAGTCATCATTCAAACCTTTAACACACACGCTAGCCAGACTGAGAAACAAATTAATTCAAATTATGACCTTAAGCCGAGCCATTATGAGTAATGGAAATGAGATGATCAAACCACTGATTAGAGATCTGCATCCTTACTGGAATCCTATTAGGTCAAAAAAAATACACGTGGGGGTTTGGTATGCAACAGGCATTGATTGGACAGGTAATAAACAGTGGTTGGAAGTCAAAGCTTAGAAAAAAGTTCATGGATCATATAGCAACTGAATAAAGTTTATTTATCACCTAACGAATTACCAAAAAAACTTTCATTTATGGTATTAAATTTCGTACAGCTAGCACTTTGGTTTTATGCAAAACCAGTCAAGACACAATATATACATTGAGTGCATATCACAGTCAGCCTCATAAAAAGAGAGTTAAATTTGTGTGGTCAGATTTTGGCAAAGATACCCTCATAGAATATTGAACTCCACATTTATAGGTGACATAGAATCCCTTCATCTCAGTTTCAAGCAGATTCATTCTTATGTTGATGGCTTTTTCTATGTATTTATTAAGTCAAAGTGTTTCTTTGAAAGTAGTCTGAAGAGTAAAATGATAGACCTTTTATTTCAGCGATATTATAAATAGCATACGTAATCTTCTGTCAACTTATCTTTGTCACAGCCATCAGTAAACCAAGAGGAGTGGCAGGTGGTTGATGAGTGCTACTACTTTTCCATTTATTGGCTTCTTGAGCCCATCTTGCTATGTCTGTGGCTGTATAACCAAAGAGCTCAGAAGAATTGTGCAGACTCATGAACACTTAAGGTTGCACCGTGTCTGACCCATCGCCTCACAGTCTAAAAGACTGTGATAAAATTCTATTCCCAGTTGAATGCAGTCACACGCAAACAAGAGATACATATGAATGGGGAAATTGGAGAAGTTCAGTAAATGAATGCACTAATACGTTAGTCTTTATATTACCTGAATGTTAAATGAATGAATGAATGAATGGAATAATTTTGAGTTTGAAATAGTAATTCCTTATTGGGAAAATGCTACTTTCTTGTATCCAAGCCTCAGCATTCATATTCCCTGTGCAGAGTGGACACATAAGTGACCTAACTGGCTGGGCTAAAAACTTGGTTAACCTAGCAAGTAGCATCACAGTTTACAATAAGGGTACTACAATCAAGGTTTGAGAATGCTTAGGGATGATAGAGGAAGGTACAAGTTTTTCTGGCAGTAAAGAAGTGATGTCAGTGCTGGGGGTGGTGTAGTTGTATGAGAGAAATGGGTGGCCAAAGTGGTAGAGGTGAAGATGGTGAAAAACATAGACTAAGCACATGCTGCACAGATTAACAGAAGGAAGGGTTTAGGGGCAGATAGATGGAGGTGCCATCTGGGTGCAACAGGGGAAGGTGACTGACCATGAATGTTGACAGTGGACAATTCTGGATTTTGTGGATGAGATGAAAATAGTTGTGTGCAATCATACATTTAAGGAGAAAAACAAATTGGTGACATATAGTATGAATCTGATAGTGGAAGGAGTACAAGAGACTTGGTTTGGAGTCAGCAGAATTTATGCTGAGAAAAAAAAAAGATTAAAATGGTTTGACCATGTGAAGTGAAAGGCAGAATATGGTTAGGTGAAGAGCTGCACCGAGATAGAGAGGATAAAGTCAAAGAGTGAGGCCAAAGTAGACATTCTTGGAGGTGGTGTAAAATCATATAAAAATTGTGTCTTGTCCTAAGGGATGTTCAGGAGCTTATAGAGTGGAGGAATAAGATTAGAGGGCAACTGGCTAACCCAGGTAAACCTGGAAAATGGATGTTAAACCAGTAGTAGTGATGATGATAAAGTACTACAGTTGCATAGTACACTGTTAATACAATGCTGAATTGTTGCTATAAGCGCATTTAGAACTCATTCTCTGTATGAATACTACAGGTTATAGTGCTGAGCTTCTGGGTGGATGCAGGATCAAAAATGTGCCACAAAACTCTGCGGGAGAGGACAAAAGTGGAACCAAAAAAAATCAGTCACATGATGACCTCTAGTATCTAGGGCTCTGTTGCTAGGCAGCCAAATATAGAATAGAAAAAGGTCACCTGCTCAAATAAAATGTCTTAGAGTGTCATACTGTTTATGACATTTCTTACTGTACAATAATTAATGCATCAATTTAAATTGGAATTTAATTTTCTTTTCGGTGTTTGACAGTATTTTAAAACATAGAGTATATACTGTGTTTTGTTAAAGGATTATAAATTTACTCTTAGTTGTTTATTTCTCTTTAGGCAAAATGACAACTGCAACATCACCTATTCTACTGAAATGGGACCCAAAAAGTTTGGAGATTAGGACTCTAACTGTAGAAAGACTCCTGGAGCCTCTGGTTACACAGGTAGGAAAATGGAGTTATTATACTGTAAATATAATTTTGCTTTGATCAAGTTTCCAATTGGTGATTGCTAAACAGCTCATCAATAGTCGTTTGTGTTGATTTGACCACGCTGATGTTTGATTTTGTGCAGCTGGCCTTTTTGTATGAATAAGTCTGTATTATACACTGATTCCCTTCACTCGTCTTTGTTAAGTTGTGGAAATGTATCAGACTAAATCTAGAGAGGTAGAAAGACTTCTTGATGCTTGACCCGTTTCTTTATTATCAATTATAATAGTTAAGGTTTTAACAAAAAGGTTTCAGTATGAGCCGGAGATGAACAGCATTCTTGTCTTTAAGGGCTGGAACTGGATTTGGTTTAGTGAGTGTAATGTGTCATAATTTCAGGAAACTAATGCAGAATTTAGGCTTAATGCATTGGGGGTGTTCTTTTCCCAAAATAAATCTCATTGCAGCAAGAAGAATAAACCCAGTTTGCAGAGTATTGCTTTAGAAAGTTTCTTTATTCACTGTTGGAAATATTTTTAACTTTTTGAAAATGCATTTGGTATTTGTTTATACAATGTCAACCCAGACCATATAGGCTTGTTCTTTAGAGATACGTTTGAATACTGATACGTTTCTAATTTGCGTTGGTGCTGAATTCTAAATAGTAAATTAAAGAGTCAACTGTGCAAGTTTTCTTTTGAAATGTGTTGCCTTTGTGCTTACCCAGCAGGCAATAAATACTTTTAAAAAGACTTAGTTATTATCTGGCACCCACTGTGGCCATTCTGAAGGTAAATTTACTGCCCCCACCAGTACAATGTTTTCATAGTAATGTGCGTATCACTTGTAGAACATTAAAAATTATCCTTATATTTCTCCTTTTTTTGGTCCTAATCATCCTATTCCCAATTCCCTTACTAAATGACTTATTAGGAAGTGAAATCCATAATGAAGAGTCAAAGAATGGTAATCATGCTTCAGAGAATAGCTGAGCTGACTCTTGTTGAATAAACTAATTTTTTTTTCTAAATTCAGGTCTTGGAGCTATTAAAAGATTGAGGATGGCATATGGTGTTTCAAACAAAGTAAAACTGGTGTCAAAATAGCCAGCTACATTAGACTGGTCATTGGCTTTTAAAGATTCCAGCAAGAGAATGAGAGTTTGTTGAAATTCCAAAGGTCTCTGACAATGTAGTATAAAATATGATCTGAGTCGAGTGTAAGGTAAAAGTCTATGGCTAATGGAGGCTGCTACACTGTTAAGGGTGTTTCACAAGTGCAGTATGCTACTGCAAAGGTTTTTGAAAGGCTGATTTTAAAATTGTGTATGGTGTACAGTTTAGAATTTTATTAATTCCTGTCTGGCATAAATTGTGGAGTAATTAGTTCTTCTAAGAGTGGCTTCTCATTGCTTGAGGTTGTATGTCTTTCAACTTTGCTTTTAAGAAGTCTTGAGGTATAATATCCTGTCGACATTGATTTGATTTTGAAATTACTAATCTGTCTGCAGTGATCTTTAAAAGAAAGTTCAAGGAAAACAATGGGTGGTTTTAAAGAGTGAGTTGCAAATAAAGACAGAAATAATAAAGTAATGAAGAAACATTTTTGCAGCAAGATGTATTTTTAACAGTGCTGCTCAAATGTTTCCAGAATATCTTTAATATATATAGCTCTAATGCCAGTCTTGTACCAGAAGTATAAATATCCAGCTGTATGAAGTATTTTGGAATACAGGTAACATTTGTTGAGTTTCTATTTTTAAGGGTGCATTAATGTCCTGTCTCTACTACCATTGTTGTCTTAAAGTTGACATCATATACATACAAGCATTCATGCATTTGAGTTACACAATGCAAATTTCTTATAAGTATTCTAAATATTATTTGGGTGTCAAAATTTTTAATCATTATGTTACAGCCAGAATTTATTTCCTGGCTTATTTGTTGTCATTTCTGTTATATTTAAATTATTATTTTTCATGTTTCTTATTTTTGTCAACATTTTTATGTAAAAATTGTTTAATTGTTATGTGTTGTATTTATGGGCTTCAAGGCTACATTCCTTGTGTCTTGTTGGTAGAACCTCAAGAGGAAGGACTGCCACGATGTCACTTCCGAATTAACTGCCTTCAGCCTTTATATTGAGGTTAAGGAGATAATATTAATTGATTGTGGTAGATTGTGCTTCATTGTCAGTATTCTCAGGGAGTTTCTGGATTATTAAAGATTTTTGCTCTGTCTTTGGTTATTTTTTATTGCAGAGGAGATTTAGACTTGTTGGCCTTACCTTACTTTTATTTATTTTCTTGTTTTTCTTTCATTGTTTGATTATTTAATAAATCCTTTGACTTTAAAGAACCTTATTTTGCTTTTGTCTTAAGACAGATGTTTTTAGTCGTCCTCTCCCTTGAGAGGCACTTTTTATGTATCTAGGACATTTAAAAGTAGTTATGAAGTCTCTTCCACATTTCGGGCTTGTGAAGGCCTTGAAGCTTTCCTTTTGAGTTTGGGGCCAGGCTACCTTGAGTAAGGCCTCTTTCTGATGCTAATCAGTGAGGATCAGGTTTGGTTATTGTAGGCCTGTTGACTCGGTTTTGCCTTTTTTGGTGCTGAAGCCTAATTATATTAAAAGAACTCTAATTTTGCTTGGCAACATTGCTGTTTCTCATCATTTGAACTCCAGGTTTTATTCTGTAGCAATCTTCATTTTGTGCTTGTTTACATATGAACTGCTTTAATGTGATTATGATTATAGATGTAATTGTTTTCAGAATGTAAATATTGAGGCAAGGACCCTTCAAAGCATAGGTGTTGATCTGTGGCTTCTACCTATTGCCTTAGAGTAAGATTAGTGTGTGAACATTACATTTGGGTGATATGTAATATTTTTAGGATGATCAATTTTTCCATTTTAATATCATGCGGTTTGGGTATATGGGGCAGTCACCATTTTAAAGGAGTAAGCTAACATTGCTTTATTTCAGTTCCTGTAATTTTCAATTTAGTCACAGTGTTCTCATTGTTAATAGCCATGCAATGTGAAAAGGTATGAAAATACTTTGTTTAATGTAGAAAAACACAGATAGGCGAATGGGTGCCAAACCAGCCTTGCCTATTTGGCTAAACTTTGGCTTCAATGTAAATGAGTGTGTTGAGCCAAACAGTTTAACCAAGGCTATTTGCCGACAAAGCAGAAAACGAACAAACAACAAATTTGCATACTCATTTGCGTGTACAGCATCCACCAAATTATTCGAGCTTAATCAATGGTGCTGATACATGTACTAGAGGCTCATCTCATCAGCCTTTAATTATTGGTGTTTCTGGATTTTGAAAAAGCACAAAATATAAGCAGAGTAGTACAAAATGGACAAAATGGAACCGCAGGCAGTAATTATTTATGTAAATAAGTTAAGTTTGCTTTTCGCATTTTCTTCATCGTATTGTTTTAAAGCATAATGAATACTTTTCTTGCTAATTCACATAGTTCCACTAAAACAGCATACCTGTACAGAAAATGCTCACGTATGTCCTGGAGGTAAATTAAATAGCCTCCCTTACAGTTACACTGTAATAATATATGTCATATTCTTTTTAGGCCAGTGATGGGAAGACATGAGCCATCGATTGCACCTTCACAGTCACTTACCTTGTGGAAGACTAATTCATGTTGCCTCGGAGAGCACAACACTCTTTCCAAATGCACTGGCTCCGTGATGATCTATTTATTCCTGAAAGATAGGATAAAGTGTTATAGCCATGAGCAGAAAAATGTGAAACAGCACTTGCAGGAACTGTGCAGCAGCACCAGTGATTGCACGATTTAAGCAGGATTTTCTCTCGCCAGTCTTCATTCATGCTTTCAGACTGACCACAACAAAGTTGCAGCTTTGGCTAGACCTGTCAAAATTTCTGCATTATAGTACATCCTCAGGCTCTTTTGTTGTCTCTTAATAGTATAACACAAATTGCTTTCTCTACTGGCCTTCATTATCAGTAAAAATTTAAAGCGTACAGAGTGACTCACCTACTTTATTGAACATCTCAACAGAGAATGTTGTCAGATTGCTAATTTGCATTTTGCAATGGAAAATGTAATCATATTTTCTGGTAAAGAAGCATTTAAATGTAATGCATTTACAGCCTATCTGTATTCTGTATGCAATTGGGATATAAGTGCCTAGTGTATTTAAAAGTCCATGACCCTGTAGTTAGGATATAGCAGGTTGGATAATGGATGGATGGATGGATAATCACATGGTTCAGATCATTGGCAAAGGAAATGTCCATTGGCAAAGTATGTAATCAATTGCTGATATTTTCTATCAGCACAAGCCTAGTGTACAGTAAATTATTTTGGCATGCCACACTTTTATTAGCAATAATTGCACACTCCTTGCACAGTTTGTATTTATTTATTCAAATATGTGTAAATATGTAAATGTATTCCATATATGTGTTTGCACATTATAGATGCTAACAGACGTTTGCTACAAACATACCCCTAGGTTTAAGCACAATGACATGTTTTCCTGAGACATTTTGGCAATTAACAATCTAGCTTAACAAATGTTACTGTAGAAATATTTATAAAAAGAAAAAGAAAAAAAATGTGTACATTTACATATAATTAGTTACTCCCTGAAAAAATTTAATATATCAGAACAAATGAAAAAGAAAATGTTAACAGAGGTCTGCTTCTTAGACTCCCATATATTTTCTAGGCTAGGGGTCCATGCATCCTATGGGCCTCCTTGGACTCTTACTACTGGTGGCCTTTCAGAGGAGCACTGCCTGACTGGTGTTATACACTGAAAGTACTGGGTTAAGCCAGATGTCCCAACAAGTGGCATTAAGGGCGAGTTTTGTATCTGCCTAGTTATGCTTCCTATGTCTATATAAAGATGGATTCACCCTATTTTCTGAAAGAAGTAGAGAATAAGGTGAAGAGCTCTATGGTATAGTGGCCAAGTCACTGGACTTTAAACCCTTCCTGCTTTTATCCCATTGTGTAATCTCAGAAAGTGTTTTAATCTGTTTGAGGTTCAACCGTATATGTGTAAATATTTGTAACTTATCATTTTGTGTGATTTTTTGATAAAGGTTTTAGGTTAATATGCAATAGTAATAATAATTATAATTATAAAGAGTCAGAACTAGTCTGAGAGACAGAAAATGGTTAGGCATATGTTAAAAACACTTTGTAGAGAAAGCAAATTCCCTAGTCATAGATATTCCAAACTCTGCAGCATAATGAAGTGAGTAACTATTTTTTTATTTGTTAATAACTAGTCCCACAGAATTAATCCATCCATTTTAAGGAGCAACATAATTCAAAGCTTATCATAGCCGCATCATGCTGAAGACAGAAACCAACTCAAGCACACATTCAATCCTGGCCAATTTAGAATTAACAAAACCTGAACTGCATTTATTTAGGATATGAGGGAATACAAGCATATGTATAGTAAACCCACATACGCAGTGCAGAATGCTCAAAATCTACACACAAACTGGTCAAAGTGGAATTTAAAAACAATTTCTTCAAGCTGTGTGGGAGCAGTAATAACCATGCCACCCTTTAATAAAATGCTCATCCCAAATGTTAGTTGTGTTTCTTACACTGAATGATGCAATGTGGTTAAACACACTACAGTCTTGTGCAGATCACCCATTCTTGAGTGGCTCGATGTAGTTCTCTTTATAATTTTGTCTATACACTTCATGTACACGCTTGTTGTTCTCCACCTAATATCTGCTACAAAGCTTGGTTGAACTCTGAAGCTTCTGCTTGAGGCTCTGCTACAGAAGACAGCAGGGTAAGTAAACAGAGTAGTATAAGAACCATAAAAAGAATTACTAAAGAAAGTCAAACATACAATGGGTGAATAAATCACACTCTCTGAAGAATTCATTGGAAGGAGTGGTTTCCTCTATGTGTTGTCCCGAGATCACCGTTTCGTTTTAGCATAAATTCCCCTACCCAAACCAATTATTTTCGCTTGATTAGAGAAGGCTGCTTCATTAAGGTATCAGTTCACGCTTGACTGCAATTTTGCTTTGTCCAGCTTATGAGTTGTATGTTCATAATTGGCTGGGTCATTTATTTGCATGAATCTAATATCTGTTTAATATTTGTGTACCATGAAGGAAAATATGTGCTTTTCCATTCTCAGAGTTTCTAAGTGAAGATGCCAAGGATTTTGCTGAACATATTTTCTTTTCAAACTTTAGGGAGTATGAATGTGACATCGTTAGATTTAGAAAAGGAGTTGCTATGTATTAATTATTTAATGTTTTAATGTTTTTTTATTGTAATGGTTATTTGCATCTTAACATATTTTGCTTGTTGATTATACATTGAGTAAGCAGAGCATACCTCTATATTAGCTGATCTTTTAATTTTATCATTAGTATACTGTCTAATTCAAGCATTTAACATGGAATCCTACACCCTCTTAGAATCTTTATCACGTGTCTTATGTAATGAATGCGAAAACAAATCAGTGTACACTAAAAGAAAGAACACAATACAGACTGACTCGCAACAACTGATTCAAACTGTCTATATGTATCCTTTTCTAATAATATAAATATAATATGAGAACAACAAGGTACTTCCTAGCGTCCCCTTAGGCTATGAAGATGTGTTCCTATTTGCATAACAGCATATAAAACCATTACTTGGGACCACATTACTTCTGTTATGATTCCATTCTAATGTTACACGTACAGTATACTATATGTTCAAGTTTTCCTTTGCCTGTTTACTGACCCTGAATAATTAAATTTCAGGGTTTCATCAATAGCTTATCTTGACAACACTGTGCCTAAGATAGGAAACAACATCTTTTTCATTATTTTTAATGTAAAGGATAATACAGCAGGACTTTGTTCACATATATGTAGAAAAAATGAAAGATGTTTGAGGTATTTAATTGCAGTCTTGACAAACTCTGGCTTTTCCCCAAATAAAATTTGATAGGTTACTGAGAGCTCCAGATTTCAGGTCTAGTACCTCTTCAGGTTAGCTTTATGTTAGTCATCCTGGCTTAACAATTTAAGCATAAATTAACAACTTTTTGCATAATATAACTGGAACATTGCAAGTGTTTCTTGCCAATAAAATGACTTACCATATATACTCTCATATAATTCGGGTCTTGAAACCCGAAAATTGATCATAAAATAAGACCCCGACTTATACGCCCATTCAAAAATGCAACACTTAATTTTTTTTTTTTTTTTACATCTTCTTGCCTCCTCCAATCTTGCATCAGTTTCTCAGACATATCAAATTTTGTTGCAGCAATGCAGTTACCAATTTCTTTCGGCACTTCAACGACTTTTAATTTAAAACCAGCTTCATATTTACTTCTGATTGTCGTTCCATCATAGATAAGGGATGCTCTTACAATAAAGGTGTATCAGGGTGTGAGATACAAAAAAACACGAAACAATGCAAACGTTGCTTCGCAATAGTTTGGGTATTACTGTGTGGTCACGTAGGCACAACACATAGATAAAAAACGTCAGTGTGCTCTGTAGTTACTCTCTCAGGTGATCATAATCTCTTGTACCAATAGCCTGAGTTTTCCACATTAGACTTATACAACCGACATTATAAAATACCAGAAATAATACAGTAAAAGCAAGCACTGACTTATCCATGGGAGAAGTTATCCACGAGTATACAGTATATGGTAATTTTGACTAACAGAAACAAGTCCAAAGTTCCCTTGACTCCTGATGCACCTTTTAGATTTTATGACTATGTGAAATGCAGACTGATGCTTGTAGGCAAGGTAGGTTGGCTCAGAAAAGGAGAATAGTTTCCATCATTTTGTGGGATTTCTTTTTGAACAGTTATACTATGATGATTATGATTTGTGATTTAATGACTATAATTAGTTTATTGGCACCAGCTGTAATTTGCTGCTCTAAAGTTGTTGAATTATTTCTTTATGCATGAACTGTACATTTTGTTTAAACTGACTTATTTTACCTTAAACCCCTTTTAGAAATCCCCAGTTCAAATTTGAATAGTTTCCATATTCCAACATTTAGGACACAGGCAGTATAAATGACTTATCCATAACCCCGCACAATAAGTTGGTGTTATGGACAGTCACCTTCACTATGAGACCATACTGCCACTGTCATTATTCTTGTTTATAGCAATATGTTGCAAGTGCAGCCTTATCCTTATCCATCAGTGTTGAGATTAAATGGAAATATGTTGACATAAAGTTGTGAGATTGTGGCTGTCATTTTGAATGACACATGCAATTGAAAATGTCCAGGCTTTGTTTGTGCTTTTGTCATAATAAACCTAGAAGAGGGTGAGCAATGGTGAAAGTGTATGGAGATGGGTCATTGTCTCAGAAAATTTGATTTGTAGCCTTTTTGTTCTTGCAGCATCTAATAGCCTGATGAGAACCCGAATGACCGGAATGCTTCATTAATATGTGATTCATAGTGCATAATTACAAAAGACAATTTCATAGGTTAAATTATTATTCCAGAACTTTGCCCTGCTAAGTGTACAAATGTGCAAACCAATCCTAGCTGAAATAATGACTGTAAAATAGAAATGCATTTGTGTGAAGTCTAGCAAAAATTAAGATAAATCTGTAAAACGTTGTCTCCTGTCCAAATAACTCTTTGCATCATTTTCTTCTTTGAACACTTATTTTCAGCCAGGGCTCCTCAGGCAAGGGTGAACAAAATGTTAATAGTGTAGGTTGTTAATGGGGTGCCCGAAATCTTTGCGTTGCATGAATACCCCTCATGATGTTTAAAGGGTTTATACCCATTTGTTTTAGATAAAAAAAAAGTTTAATTTCATCGACATAGTTGTATTTCTTACAATTTCTCAGGATAATATTGAATTGGTAAAGATCTAGAATTCAGGAGAGGAGATGAATTCCTAATTCTACCAGACACACTTAGTGAACAAAAAGAAAGAAAAACAGTAGGAGAGGAAGTTTCTATATAACTGTACCAACTCGCTCTGTGTGAGTGTGTGTGCTTTCATCCTTTTTGCCAACAATGAAACGATTAGTTACTTGATTGACAGTCTACTTGTGACCCCTCAGGTAGCACTGAAGTGTCTGAAGATTAATGGTCTGTTTTCGACCTTCTCACCTGCACATTCTTCTTTGACTTTATTGTGCACACCTTAGACACTCCTGCTGAGGCCTTTAGGATCCCTGCCATCTTTCACCTACCCTGTGCAGAGCCATTTCACCTTGTCCCCTGGAGCTTGTCAGACTAATTCTTTTGGAGCCTGTTACTGTAGAATGAGAAATAAGGCAGAAAATTGATTCTTTGAGAGGCAGAATATAGAATTTGTCTTTAGCAGTGTTGGAATAAAAGTACTTAGGCTAAGTAAGGGTGAATGTTTATTGATTTAGGGAGGCACAAGAAATGAATATGAAGGTAAAGTTGTGTCTTTTTATTAGGATGGTGTGAAATCATTAGCTTGTGTTACAACTGCAACCACACACAAAAGATTTAATCAGTTACCTGTTGGCTCAGCATGGTTTGGCTTCTAGCCATTTTTCTTTTATGCTGTTTTGATTGCATGCTGTGGAAAGACGTCAGATGCCTCTTTATTTTAAATACAAAGCTCACAGTCAATTTTCAAATCCCCTTAAAATAAGTGGGGTGGAAGCAGAGCTAGGCAATAAAAAGCACACAACCACACTAACACTTACACTGGGTGGGTTTAGAAACATCAATTAATCTAATCTTCGCATTGTTGGAAATAAGGGAAGATAAAGGATGAAAAATTTTGAAGACACAGGGAGACAGTGTCCTGTATATGGAAGATTATTTGTGCCAAAATTTAATTACTATGTTGAAAAGCAGTATCTATGCAAGTGGGTTAATACTGTCATATTTAAAAACATATCAACCACTACGGCATGCAATTTCTATGCCAGTTTAAAACATAATACAAAAGCGTAAACGGTTTGCATCTTGTTAAGTAGCAGCTCCACGCGTATTGCATTTTGATTCAATACCATTCTTGGATCTTATGAAAATTAAATGTAATCAAATGCCCAATCGGTATGAAAGATGGGACAAGTGGTGTAAACAGATGGGAAAAGAAGCTTTCCAATAATGAGCATGTTATACTTGGAAAGGAGGTGAACATGGGGCTGATAAGGCATTATGAGGGTGATGATAAAGGAAAAGAGTTTCAATTCAGTTTTAGTGTTATGTAAACCAATTAGCAGATCAAATGGGTGGAATTTACGAATCGATATGGTGTGGGTGCCACACTTTTGTATCTACAGGCTCGTAAGAAAAAATCTTGGCCTTCTTGCAAGTTAATGTTTAAACTTCTAGGACAAACTGTTAAATAGAGTACAGTGAAAGACTGAATTGAAGTCTGAAAAAGAAAACATAATGAGCTATACTGTGAAGTGTGAATCAAAAATATGGTGAAGAAAGGTAGATTATCATTATCTGCGTAAAAGTGCTTGATTAAGATTTTTAAAGACAATCACATAAAGCCTTTTTTTTTCAAAAAAGAAAGCTGCTGAAATCCTGTGATCAGCAAAACAATTTTAATCAAAACTGCCTTGCCTCATAATCAGTATATGCAGAGTCACTAAGTGCAAAATACAGAGGAAGAATTCATTTTTCCTGGCCTCAGATGTATCTAGTGTGTGGCTATCATTCAGGTGGTAAACTCATTTCCCTCTATGTGAGTTGGACATGAACTAAACTAAATACTTCAGTCCAACTGACAATAACAAGATCATATCCATTGGACACCCAGAAAAAGTAAGGCAACACTTTAGTTTAGCACTAGAATTACCAGAGCCTACGAAAAAACTCGTAAATCTGTCCCACCTTAAATCGCTTCTTAAAACCGTTCTCACCTCTCCGCCAGCGTCTCTTGTTAATCTAAATGTGCTGATAAAAGAAAAGCTGCAAGCAGCCGGCTATTCCATCCCCTCACCGACTTAGAACGTGCACA
The DNA here is from genome assembly GCA_026402145.1 of Polypterus bichir lapradei. NCBI lineage: Eukaryota > Metazoa > Chordata > Cladistia > Polypteriformes > Polypteridae > Polypterus > Polypterus bichir. Next base: position 64,477,570 of record JANRMT010062807.1, on the reverse strand, counting down.
AACTTCTCCCAGCTCATGCCTTGATTGATTTTCTGGGAGTGAAGTGGAGTTTTAGAGTGGAAATAATAGATCGTTGTTTGGAACACACGCATTTCATGTCTGTTCCGTTTCTACAGTAATCTGTGTAAACACATTGTTAAAACAGAAACGTTTTTTATATTCTAGTAGTAGATGAAAAAATGTAGGCATAAACTATATAATGTATGAAGCCTGAAGTTCAAATATCAAACAAATATTTTCACAGAAGGTACAAATCTAACACAACAATTGCACTTTTATTCAAAAATATAACTGCAGAAACAAAAACCCGCCTTAAAATGCAACATTGACACTTGTTTATTATGACTGCCTGTGTGGTGCAATAGAATCAGCTGCTGACTGGGAATCAAAAGGTCGTGAGTTCGATCCTGCACCACTCTGTTTTGAGAAAACTGCTCTTAGTCTTACTATTTTAGAATAAAAACATACATTTGATTTCAGTCTGTAACAGCCCATGTAATTTATGATACTTGTAAAGGTTAGCTTTTTTATTTTTATTTTTTATTAGTCAGTTTTATTATCTCGGCCGTGTTCACGAGCCCAAACACACCCCACCCCCGCATCTGATACTGCTGTTTTCACATAGACACGCTATAACAGAGATAAACTCAGCTCCCTTCTACATCGGAGCAAGAATGCACATACCATTGCTTGCATACTAAAGTGTCAGCAGGCACTTTCGTGGCATTACACACATTTTTGAGCATGCCCTCTGCACACTACTTGTGACTTTAGGCTTTAGGAAGTAAGTAAATAAATAAAGGTAAATTGTGTCATAAAATGATTTCTTCAAAACGTCACATATATTTGTCTCTTTCTTTTTTAAAATGTGCATTGATAACGCTGTTACCACAGCATAGAGCGAAATGCAGTATTATTTGAAAACGAACAGCGTCCGATCAGCTGTAAAAGTATGACATTTCTAAATGTTTGCTTTTTTCAGTCTGATTCTCTCAGTCAGACTGTATATTTGTCTCTTATTCAGTGCACGCAAGAACATGCAGGTGGCCAGATGCTGTATGCTACAACATGCTGGCAGTGATCAACGCACATTTTAAAATCAATCAAGGCATGAGCTGGGAGAAGTTTGTGCACGTTCTAAGTCAGTGGGAGGATGGAATAGCCAGCTGCCAGGTGAGAACGATTTTAAGAAGCGATTTAAGGTGGGACGGATTTACGAGTTTTTTCATAGGCTCTGGTAATTCTAGTGTTAGGTACTGCAAAAATGCATCTAATACTTATTTAATTTTATGCAAGAAGACCATGAGAAAGACTTCTTTGGTCTTAGTTACTCTTATAAAGCATCAGTAGATTGATCATTTCTGTGCAGTATGGCATATTAAGATCAGAAGCCTTTGTTAAGGTCTTGTTACAAAAGAGTAAATGAGTAAGTGATGTATTTTGCAGTACCTAAACAAAAGTGTTATACTGCTAGTTAACATTTAGTGGAAACAAATGTCTCATCGCATCTAACGTCTCATTTTGAAATAAGTATTTTTTGTAGTTTAAGAAGCTTGGGCCACAGATTTGAATAAAAGTGGTATGTGAGTCTAGTTTCCCAAAGAAAAATACAGGTACTTTTTTACCGTATAGAGAAGGCATGTACAGTCTCAAGACTTCATTCAATATAGGAGCTGTTACTTCAGTAGTCAAGCACACAAGTTAGGAGCCATGACCCAGGGGCAATTGTCCTGCTTTAGCCGCCTTCTTCAGATTAGAACACCAGTGGCTTAGAATTACCACTGTAGCTGTCCAGAAGAGTGAGAGGAAGATCAAGTCAAAGCCTGGTGTTAAATGTTCTAAATATCATGCGACAAACACGTTATGCAAGATGCCTGATCCTGCAGAGGACAACCAATTGCTTTGCCTTGGTTTACTGTACCAGACGTAGTAGACTAGTTATGGAGCTGTCTTTTTGCTGCTACAGTTAGAGATGGCGACCCCGGTCACAATAGTATACGTATTTTTCCCATATTCGTTATATCGAAATTTCTATTATAACAAAGTATTTTTTAATTTTGTTACAACAGGATTCTACCTGTATACATGTTAAATTAAGCAGTGTGGTTAAATTTTCAAGGTGTTGGTTGTAATCAATTTGAACTAAATACTGAATATAGTGAAACATTTGTTAGCTTCTCCAAGCTTGATTTCTTTCTAGCTTTTTATTTCTGCCCTCAATGATAACCAGATATTATATAGTTTTTCTGTTCTTTCAACATGTTAGTAATAGCACTAATTTTGATTAATTTAAAAAGTGCACTAATAAGGACATAGATTGTTTTTTGTTCCTTCTTCTAAAAGTACAGTAAGAGGGTGTTGCACATTTTTAACACCAGAATCCCTGAAGCCTATGAAAAAATCTTAAGCCCAGGCTACCTTAAATTCCTTCGCACCTCTACATTAGTGTCTTTTATTTTGCGAATGTGCCAATCAGCACAAGCATCAAATACAGAATTTCCTGTGTTTGATCGACACAGGCATGCTGACAAAGTACATGTGCAATGCTACTTCAGTGCACGAATGACTTTAGCTGCAGGTGGAAGCTCCTGTCGCACTTTATGCAACTGTTGCTATGGTTCTGCCTTTGTCCAGAAACTGCTCCATAAGCTTTATGAACTTAGTCTCAGAAAGACTTTCTCCTGTGGGACGACTGGCATCTTTTCCTGAATAAGGAGTGGCATTGCACATGTACTTTGTCAGCATGCCTGTATAGACTCTACAGTCTACTTGTGACTTTACACTATAGGAAGATAAGTAAATAAATCAAGGTAAATAGGTAAATACCATTCGATCTGGCTTGTATATAAGTAACATATAAATGTTTTTTATATAAAGACTATCACAAAAAATAATTACTAACAGAACTTTGCATGATACCTTGGCGAGCTCTGAAAGCCCTGCTGTTTTGTTGAAGGACATGCGTGTGGCAGATTCACTGGCAGGATGTTGCCCGACCTGTTGCTGCATCCAAATGGTGCCATCTTTCACCTTTACGCCTGGTGCAGCTGCGTTGTTCTTATGTGTGAGTGGATGTTTCTTGCGGGGAGAGCTTCTGTTCTCTTTCTCCGATGTAGAACCCTCATCCTCATCTGAGTTCACCTCTGTTATAGCACATCATTATTTGAAAACAGCAGTGTCAGATCGAGGGGAACGTGAATGTGACTGAGTGAATAAAACTAAATTTAAAAAAATGAACGCTAACCTTTAAAAGTACTATACATTTATACTGGCTGTTACAGACTCAAATCCAATGTATGTTTTTATTATATATTAGTAACAATAAGAGCAGCTCACTACTCAAAACGGTAATTCTAGGAAGCACCCAGAATCAAATTAGAAACCTCTTGATTATGAGTCAGCAGTTCTTACCGCTGCACCACCCAAGTAGCTGTGTCAGTGTCGTACCCTAACCCGATTTTTTTTTCTTTAGTTATTTTCTTGAATAAAAGCTCACTGGTATTGTTATACTTGTACCTTTTGTGAAAGTATTTATTTAATATTTGAAGTGTATATATTATACACTATAGTCTACATTTTTTTCAATTATTACTAAAACATAAAAAATGTTTCTTTTTTAGTTATGTGTTCAACAATTCCTGCCTCGCATTTCCTGTCATCGTACATTTACATAGATCTTTGTAGAAACTGAACACGCATGAAATTTATGTTTTCCAAATAACAATATATTATTTGCCCTATACAACTCCAAGCAGCTTACACCCAGATAAGCACAGTTGAGTGCTGAGAATTTTGCGACTGACTTGAGCTCCATCGGGGGTGGGTGGTGGGGTATGGTTTTAGCAGACTGCTTGCTGCTTGTGCTGATTGACACATTTACAAAACAAAAGATGCTGATGAAGAGGTGTGAAGGAATTTAAGGTGACCTGGGATTGCGAGTTTTTTCATAGGCTTCAGGGATTCTAGTGTTATTTCTCTTATTTTATCTACAGTTTGTAGATTCTTTAATACAATTATTATTGCATGCAACCTGGATGTTGGCGAGAATTCGTTTAGCTGTAAGTATAACAGTATACACATTTAGTTCACTTCTTCACTGAAAAGAGGCTCAAATCACTGACAATCATTTACAAATAACTCTGAGCACCAGCTACATAAACCTTAAGATGTGAAAGAGCACAAAATATTCAAAGAAACCAATAGTTTTCTACAGACACAACCATGCAATATTTATGTAGCTGTTTAAGTAAATAGTAATAGAATGAAGATACGTAACCTTTAATAAACTATAATAAAAATCAAACCAAGTAAAGTAAATCAGTCAAAATGCTTCAGTGCACCTGTAATTTCAACCTTTCTCAAAAATTACAAATTTGTGATTTAATGAGAGCAGACTAAAGATTGTCATGGCTAAGAGAATTTACAATTATTAGTGTGAAACCATTTCATCTAAATTGCCTCAAGGAATAAATATCAAGTCCCAAATGCATTTATATGTTCGTGGTGTTAATTGATTAAAGGATGTGCATGCATGGATGTGGGATTATATTAAATGTTAATATACTTGTTCTAAAGTGATTTTTTTGTGCAACATGATTAATTGTTAGTTTATAATTTATATAAGGGCCCATAGTTCTTGTGATTAGGAAAGTAAATAAAATTATTTTTATTTGTGTTTTTTATGTTAAAAAGCAAATGAATTGTTGGAAGAATTACTTTGTCTTGTTAAGATAAACTTTTCTTCTCTTTATCTGTTGGTTTAATGACCATTTCCTAGCTTCTCACAGGTGGCCATTTGTCCCCTTAGAGGGGTACGGGGGTCAAAATATTTACCACCATATGTCCTTCCTGACACCAGTCTCTTTTACTTAGTTGCTTTTAATGACATGCAATTGGGACGGTGACCTTATTGTAATCCCAGATAAAATGAATAAAATGTGGAACAATACGGCAAATGCTGGTATAATTTCAATAATAAGATATCATCAAAGAGGCTTACAGAAATGTTCTAATGATATTCTGTTACATTGACAAAACATAAGTCACAAATGACATCTGTAGAGCAGATTTTTATCCTGCTACTCTCAGAATATTTTATTTTAGGATTCTCGTGTTAATCTACCTTTACCACCTGTAGTCTAGCAATGGAAAAGAAATTGTTCTTTTTAGATAATTTCCTGCTCTTTTTTCATTAGCCATCAGACATGTAGATGCATCTTCCATATCTCACTCTCCACCGCACACATACTCTCGTGTTTACTCAGCCCTCTGCAGTCTAATCCAAGCTACTCTAATGCTTAGTATTATATCTAAATTTTTTCATGTTTTCAGAAAAAAAACATAGTTTGGATAACAATGAGTTTTCATTTTTTTATTCATACCCAGCCCAGAATGAGTCAAAGTATTTTGAACAATTCTGCAGAACAGATAAAAAAACAAACTTTCACTCTTAGAAAGGTAGTATAAAATAATAACATTTACTGCTAAGGTAGTATTGCAAATATATTGCTGGTAGAATTAGGATGGGCTGATCCCAGATCTGGATCTCCCATAAAGCAGAATAGTTAGAGACTTTCTCAAATTTTAAACACAAGTGCATTTAATGTGCAAAAGAACACAATGTTTTGATTAACTATACACATTAGAAGAGGAAGACCAAACGTTTGAAGAATTTTCGTGTCTAAATATTTGCATGCCAATGAAAGATTTTTCCTTGCAAGTTCCATCCTTTAAAAAGAAGTTTGTTCTAATTTCATCTTCATGAGCAGTTAGACTACACAAGGAAGTTCGCTGGATGGGTGTTCCACCTTCTCAGCACAGAAAAAAAGGGACATTGAGTTGAATTCTGCCAGAAATGTTTAGGTATTTGCTGATGGAAATCACCAAAATTCAAGAAACTGGTGATTGGAGATGAGGATTGGTTTTACAAAATGGACTCTGAGACCAAGTAGAGAATGTCATGTTCTTGAGGCGATCCGATTTGGATTAGGACAGATAGTTACATCAGAGTCCCACATGGATGCTTACTTGATCCCAGTTTTCAAGCAGCTGGTTGCCCCAAACCATGTTTTTCTGACCACTTTCTTTACCACAACAGTGTGTCAGGGCACCATTAAAAATTCATTAAGGACTCTGGCATCAACCAGGCTGAAGCTCCTTCTTATATCTCAGACCTGGCGCTTTGCGACTCCTGGCTTTTCCAAAAAATCAAGCAACTGCTGCATTGGAAGCAGTTTCAGGACCAAGAAACGGTTTTTGAATCAGTCAAACAAGGACTCAAGGAGAATTTTGAAAAACGGGCTCATTGCACAACAAAAAGGAATTGACTTAGGTGGTGGCTATGTTGAGAATTGTTAAAAAATGGAGATTCAACAGGAAAAAAAAGTTCTGTTGCAGTTATTTCATCAAACTTCTTTGAACTTTGGGTCCTCCCCTTATATAATATAATTCTTTGGAAACTACTTATGCTATGGAGAACAAAGTATGGTAATTGTATAGTTGTGCATTTGTTTTGGTTTACAGTTATAAAAAATGACACAGTATGCTAATACTATGGTGAAATGATCAGCACTGCTTTTTTCTAGACAAAGGTGTGGACTTCACAGAGTGTGTGATACTGTCCCTGGGACCTCGAGTTTCTGCTCATATCTGTATTTTACTTTGCCTTGCATAAGTCTGAGTTGCTCTGTATTAGAATGCCTAGCCATGAACAGGCACTCCATCTGTAACTGGTTCCCATTTTGGACCTGATGTAGACAAGATAATAATATTTTTAGGTTATTCTGTCATGGATTTAACATTCATACAGCTTGTTGCAGATTGATTTTCAAGTTCTAAGGTTTTTTTCTTCCTGTAATTCAGCTCAGTGCATTATAGTTTGAAGTCAGATCATTATTAAAAATATCAATTAAGCAAAACCATTAAACAATGAAGCCAACCATTTTATTATTGATAGGGAAAATGCCAAACCACAGTTTGCACAGAGCTACACAAGATGGTCTAATTGCCACACAGACTCAGCCGGTGAAAAGTTGTAAGCCACCTCATATAATAAAGTGTATATGAAAGTGACACTGTTTTTGGGTAGGGGACAAAAAAATAAGGAATTATACAGACAGTGAAATGGAATCGCTGATGAAACTGATACTCCATATGCTTTAAGGATGGACCTAAGTTGTAAATGAAAGAAAAAAGGTAGAAGCAGAAATAGAAAAGATATAAGTAAAATGTTCAGAGACTATGTTCATCTGAAACTTAAACCTGGTATATGGCTTCTTCTGCGAGTCCAGGGTTACCAAATAATAGGATTACCTCCAATATGAAGAGCTGGGTTATACAAAATTGGTATAGAAGTATAACAATCTGACAAGCTTCTAGCTGCTGCTTCACCTTACGACAAATGTATATGTGATTAAGGGCCGTGTTCCTGACACATTATTAATTTACTACATGAAGCAGGAGGTCTTTATGATTAGCCAGATCACAAATGAAGAGTATATATAATAATTTGAACTTCAATTCTTCACTGTGCTAGCTGCTTCTGTAACTTAGCACACTAATGAAGTCAAACAGAAATTGTCCAAACTATCTGATGCATCAGATGACAAAAAAGGAAGAAAAATGTAATTCACTTATTCAGCCTTCCTCCATTATAAGTGAAGGTGGCCTATCTCAAATGCTACAAGCCTTTGAGGGATTACTATACTGCGCACGGTCATAAAAGTTGCACTGCTACAAATTTTCTAGCAATCAAATAAAGCTAATGCACTCACACTTTGAGCTCAGACATAAATTATCGGTAACTGAAAAAGTGCTTGGCTAAAGCCCACTAAGAAAAGACTTTAGTATTTGCAGTCTACAATTTTATACTTATAAATTGCATAGTTAGCTCATTGTGGGTTGTCAAATGTCTTACAACTTTAACTTAATAAAGCATATTTTTCAAAACATGAAAATAATAACCTAACCTTCTCAAACCTGTGCAATCCAATTTACAGTCATTAAGTGCCAAAGTCTGTCCTTTGTTTATTGGACACAAGGTAGGAGCCAACCAAAGACTTTATACCAGTCCAGCACAAGATCAACTCACACACATCTGCACTTGGAGAGCTAGAGCGGCAGTAATCTAACACACCCTCACTACAGAGCGAGCAAAGAGAGAGAGAGTGTGCCATTTTCAACAAACAGCAACTTGGATTCACACCGGGTGCTGGATTCATGAGACAGTATTGTGGTCTTTAGGCTAACAGTGTGGTATGTTGGACATGGAGGTGACTTGAAACCCCAGAGCCAATCATATAGATCTCAGTACTACTGACTCAGTTTTTTTGTGGTTCAAGCCAAATCAGTTCTTTCTGTTTGGACTGACAGTTTTACTTTCTTCTGTGATGGAATTGTGCCCAGTGGTACCAGAAGAGATTCCATCCTCTGCAACCCTGAATTTGGTTAAGTGGATTTCAGAGTGTTTTACTATGTTATTTGGACATTCTTGTTATTTGATATTTTAACATGAATGTTTTAATTTGAAAATCAAGTGACTACTTGGTATGCTGTTTGCTCCATTTCATGATATTTCCTATTGGTATGGAATGAGATGTCACTTTCTGTAAGTGCCTTGGATTTATAGTCATCTGACTGGAAGGGGTGGAATCAGTTGCCCTAGTTAAGAGGGGGAGAGAATTAAGGGGACAGGACAGACATCCTGTATATATTAAAGCTAACAAACATTTCCACTTGTTTTTTGATGCCACATGTGCAAGATTATATGGGAAGGGAACCTAAGTGTTTAATTTAATTTAGTTTCATTTTATGTTTCTTCCTAATTGGCAAAATAAACACATTCTCTATGAGAACTGTAAGTTTGCCCTAGGCTAAGATTTTTGACTGCTTTTAACTTAACAGAAGATTTTGGCATTACACAAATATTTCCTGGTTTTCTACACATTTCCTAAAATAACACAATATTTTGACTTTTCCACCTGCTGAAAAATAAATAGTCCTCCTTTATACTAAAATAAATCCCTTGATTTCAAGTTTTTTTTTCTCTGCATTATGGAGAAAAAAGATCAAGATGAAAGAAATTTGAAAGGATTGGGGTGTGTAGTACATGCCCGAATGATTAAGAAGCCTCCGTTCCTCAATAGCTCCCTTGTGGTAAGTGAAAAAGAACGTCCATTCTGTCTCCCTAACGCATCTTTTCAAGAACATTGGGTGATAAATTGAATGAATGGAGGAGTTATTGCTATTATCAGTCTAAATCTCAAAATGTGGTAAAACTGAAACGAAAATATCAAAGATATAGCTAGTTAATAGAATAAAGGAAGTCATTTAGTGACATACCCTCATCCAGTGTAAATATCTTTTGTGGGCCTTCTCAGTCTTTTCGTTGAGGTCTGCAGTTCCTGCAGGAGTTTGTTGCCACCTTTTCCTTAATTAGAAGCTAACTGTTGCTGCTAAAGTACTATACCTTTTTGGGCTTGATTTTAGTTAACTAACTTGTTAAGGGTTACAATATTTAATTACTTATTTTTGTCTTAAGAAGCTGCATTCACATTTTTAATTGCTTCTTATTTTCTTACCCACCCGCCTGTTAGTAATAAGACAGACATGAGAAGCAAAGCAGCTTCTCAATACCTAACTATATTTCAGGTTCACCTGTTTGTGTTTCTGATGTGTTTTACTGAAAAGTTTGGAAAGAAATGTGGCTAGTCTTATTCCAGCAGTGAGGGATGAGAAAAGGCAGGTGGAGGTAAAAAATGAGAGATTAGAAAGGGGACCATAGAAGTGTTTAAAATTAGAAGGGAAAATGAATATGATAAATGCCGGCCCTTACTTTAAAATAACTATTTTGGCTAGAACAAAGAGGGCACAGATGGTAACTGGTGAAGGTACTTTTTAACTGACAGTAGAAATGGTCACTCACAGAACCTTGAATAGCAGGATAGCCTAAGAGTGCTATGGATGAATTCAAATCTCAAAAGCTTGGTGTATAGGAATTACCCTGCTCTTGTCAAAATATTTTATGTGTTTTTTTGTTTTTACAAATGTGTGAAGAAAACAGTGAGACACAGGGAATGATTAATATGCTGAACTCCACAGAAAATGTGCTCTACAATTTTAGGAAGTTGAGATGAATCAAAATGAGAGAACTAAAAAGCTATAAGCTTAAATAACAAGTGACATTAAAGATCAGACTTAGTAACTAATTGCAGAATTGTTTGGAATGAAAACCTGTAGCAACTTCTGTATTACAGAAATGAGACTGAGTACCCCAGCTTCTAAGAGTTAAAACTCATCCCACACTGTGCATGCAGTGGCAATTGAAACTGTTGCTCTCTTTTTGTTGCTCATGGACAGTTGTCTGACTGCTAGGTGAGATACTCAGAGATCTGCTACAGGTAATGCTTTAATCCATCTACTAATTTTTTAGAACATGCTTTTTTCACTATTAACAGGGAGCAATCAAAACTACGCCAGCTGCACTGGATTCATCTCAGCAACCAACTGTGTATGGAACACCAAAAAGCGTATGCTGTGTGACATTAGAAAAGACTTTGACCTAAAATGTATGGTGATCTGCTGGTACAATTTCGAGTATTACAGTTTATAATAGGAAATGTTCTTGTTATTAGCAAGAGTCCTATACATTTTTTAGTATATGGCAGTGGTGTATAGTTTGGCTCTTAGTATTTTAACAAAAATGTATACCAACATACTGTACATCTTAAACTTTGACTTCACTGATTTTTTACACTTGGTTTTATGTTAGAAATACTGTTTTAATCATTTAGAAATATACAGTATATAGACACACACACACCCACAGTATATATTCATACATACAGTATAATGCATACATATTTATACAGTAAACTCACATATATAATCAGATAGTTCATCCATCCATTCAATTTCAGACATAGCTAGTCAAAGGTAGGAATGAGCCTTTAAAAGAGCATAAGTCAATTAAATAATACTTAATGGCATGCTGAACAACAGAACAGTGTATTACATTAAGGCATAATAAGCAGACTGGATTGGTGAATTTTGAATACACGGCAAAGTGAGTAAAGGAATTGTACTGTGGATGCTGAGAAAGAAAAGAAGAAATTTTGAATATTTGGATTTGGATTGAATGCTGTTCAGCTGCGGAGACCTACATGTAGGAAGGAAACACGAATATTACACAAAACAGGATGTGAAGCTACAGTAGAACACATTGTTATGAACAAGGCTAAGGGGTTTGCAGTAGAGCCACCAGTGTAAACACCCTGATCATAGAAGCGATCCAACATTTAATTAACATGCTGCA
>JANRMT010062807.1:64429804-64461259 GCA_026402145.1 Polypterus bichir lapradei | reverse complement strand
ATTTGAGGATCTGAGGTTACGATTTGGAATATAGGGTGTCATGCATTCCGATATATAGGATGGAATGAGATTATTTAAGGCTTTATAAACTATAAGTAGAATTTTAAAGTCAATTCTGAATGACACAGGTAACCAGTGTAGTGACATCAAAACTGGAGAAATGTGTTCGGATTTTCTCTTCCTAGTTAGGATTCTAGCAGCTGCATTATGAACTCGTTACAAACGGTTTATGTCTTTTTTGGGTAGTCCTGAGAGGAGTGTGTTACAGTAATCTAGTCGACTGAAAACAAAAGCGTGAATTAATTTCTCAGCATCTTTCAATGATATAAGAGGTCTAACTTTTGCTATGTTTCTTAAGTGAAAAAATGCTGTCCTAGTGGTCTGATGAATATGCGATTTAAAATTCAGGTTACAGTCAACAGTTACCCCTAAGTTTTTTTACTTCCATCTTGACTTTTAATCCTCATGCATCAAGTTTATTTCTGATAACCTCATTGAATCCATCCATGCCAATCACTAAAATTTTAGTTTTCTCTTTATTTAGCTTGAGAAAATTACTATTCATCCATTCAGAAATACCAGTAAGACATTGTGTTAGCGAATCAAGAGAGTCGGTGTCATCAGGTGCTATTGATAAGTACAGCTGTGTATCATCAGTATAGCTGTGGTAGCTCACGTTGTAACCTGAGCTAATCTGACCTAACGGAAGCATATAGATTGAGAAAAGAAGCGGACCCAGGATAGAGCCTTGTGGAACACCATATACAGTAGAATATCATGTGTCTTTGAGTTATAATTACCACAACTAACAAAGAATTTTCTCCCTGTCAGGTAGGATTCAAACCAATTTAGGACCCTGCCAGAGAGGCCCACCCATTGACTAAGGCGATTTCTACGAATATTGTGATCAATGGTGTCATTATGTATTGGTGCTTCTCTTCAAACTAGGCAGCTAGTTAATTTCAAGATCTGGTTAAAGGCACACTTGGGCCAGATATGTGTTTCTTTTAACACATTCTCTCTTTGTTTTCATGGCCTTTCTCTAGGGGCTCTGAGTTCTTAGGAAGGTTGGTGACTATGACTAGACCCAGTTAATGCTGGACTGTGAATGTACTCAGCAAAAGAATTGTCCTGTCCTGGACTGGTGCCTGTTGTGTGCCCAGTGCTCAATGAAAAGAGCTGGGCGTCCTTGAACCTGTAATTAGAATAGATGGGAATGAATGAAGTTGATGTCTTGCATGATGGAGATTGGTCCTACTGCCTTATCATGCCTAATCATAAAATCAGGTTGGATTTTTAAGGCATCCCGCCTATATGGGGTTCGCCTAATATTTTTTTCATGTGATTTTTTTCTTTGTACTGTATAAACAACAAATAATAACAGTTTTAGGCTGATTGCATATTGTACTGTTCCTTAGCATATGTTTTTCCTGCAGTGTGCAGACTTCCATCATGCTATCTCTGTCTGAGAATTTATCAGATTATGCTAAAGTATACCATAATCCAAATGGAATAAAGATTTAATGTTTATTTCATTTGTTATTAGTTTAATTATTCTTGTGTCATTCTATCTTTCTATGAGACTGTCCTCAAATCTGCACCATCACATCCATAGCTATTAACCCTAAATGCATTCAAATGACTCAAGTAGTTTGCGTTACATAATGTATTTTTGACAGGGCAACTGTAGTACTTGAATGGAATGGAAGAAGTAGAAGTGACAGGAAAATTGCTATAATTTGGTCTTTTTCCAAGTGAAGATGCCACTTTTATGCTAGTAATTTACTGAAAGCATAAAGAGTTGCACTATATTACGCTGCTGAATCAATTAATAAGCTAATTTGATGCCAGATATTATATTCAATAATGTAATAACAGTATGCAAAGCAAAAACAAAAAAAAAATATTTAAATCAGTAAAGGGTGAACATTCTTAAGTTATCTACCAGAATTTTAGTAAATTAGTAAAATGCAATGTAAAAAGTCTCAGAGATTCACTTGAAAAAGAAACAAGAAACATCAAATTAACTAAATAAACATTTCATCAGGGTTTTGTCAATAAAATACAAATGAGATGCCACTGTGAGAAACAGAAACAAACTTCATTTTAAATTAATTTAAATATACTTAATACCTTAGGTGTGTGAAAGGTACGTAAAAATCCTGGCCGTAACAGACCTAAGCAGTAGCTGTGAAAGAAACAAAATGTTATTTGAAAACCATTAATGAACTAGTACACCAATAACTAAGCGCCTAATTGCAGAAACAAAAAAATAATAAAGCATGTAGCACAGTTTACTTAGGCCTCAATTGAAGCTTTTGATATAAGTCTAAACAGAACAGTAATCCTAAAGGGAGAAGCCTTTCACATGAATGATAACTTGATTTAGAGTTGCAGATTAGACAAAGTAAAATAATCTAATACTGGAAAGCATGAACTACAGAACTTGTGCTGATGTCATTATTATAGTCCCTTAAATACTTACTGTATGCTATTTTTTTCTAATTTATGGTAACAGTATTAGACATACTGAGTAAATGTAAAATTTAGAGATGACGTAAAAATGTGATGATTTGCTAATACTAAAAGACACAGTAGAGAATATTCAAGAAGATCTTATAGCTTTTCGTCTTCAAGAAACTGTATTCACAGAAATATCACCAACCTGTCAATGTTAACATGATATGGGGAACAATGGCAATATCATTTATTTCTATAGCACATTTTCATACAAGGCATATACAATACCTCAATAATAATACAAAATGCTTTACAAGACCTTAAAGGAAAAAATGCAAGAAATACAACAAATTACAAATAAATACATTTATAAGTGAATAAAAATACCAACAATAGTAAATAAGAGTCAATCAATACACACCTAAATAATACAGATATACAAGTCATAGAATAACCAGAGTCCTTAGTTAAGGACCATATTTAAGTCTCTTATAATTATAATGATTAGTCCGAAGCTATGGCCAGTGAGGACAGAAAAAAAACCTCTGGCAAGATGCTGCAGAAATAAGAAATGAAAAAACTGTAGGGATTCCTAGAACAAAAGACTACTCAGCCCCAATAGGTGTTCTACTAAACATAAATGTGCTTAAGTAGTTCCTCTTGTTTTTAAGTTTCGTCCTAGAAGATTTGATGCAGTGGGTCTTGTCGACAGTTGGAGTATCCACATATATTTCCACATCATAAGTTGTTGCACAGTACAAAGTGTCATCAAGAATTCTTTATCTTAATTTCTTTTGTAAATTACATTTGTCCTCATTTTCTGTGAGCCCTCCTTTTTCATGCTTCTTGTATCAAACCCTTTCATTGTCTTACATCTATATGTTTGTGATGTCTTTTCTGTGGACATTGAGAAATTGGTTGTGGGTGATATAGTTTTTGAACTTTGCTGCATTCTTATGTCAGAAACACACTGTCACAATAATAACACAAAAAGAGTCACAAAAAGATTTGGGGTTGCAAGCAAGGCAAAACAGAAAGTTTCCCTGAGTTCAAAACGGAACTGATGCATAGGTTTAAAATGTCAGTTTTAAAGTGAGACAGTGGAAATAAGGTCATCAGGGCTGGGAGTGACATTGTTGAGGCCAGAACCGGAAGTGACATTGTCAGGGCCAGAAACTGGAAGTGATGTCGTCGGGATCAGGTAGAATTTCCCAAGAGTGGTCTGCAGGATAAAAAAAGTAAGGGCTAATGCACTCCACCCTCCCCTGCTCTGGCATGGAATTTCACTCATTCAAGCCCTTTATGCTGCCTCCCATGCACATGTGCGTGATATGGCCATACCCAGTATCCAGACCCTTTGGGTCGGGCGTTCATGACTGAGAGGTTATGAGCCCAAGAAAGAGCATTGGCATTAGTGTGGAGAGAGCCTTGGTGATGCATGAGTGAGAATTTATAATGCTGTAGGTCAAAAAACCACCTTGTGACTCGCAGGTTCGACTCCTTGTGTAAGGCCATCCACTGTAAAGATGTATGATCCGTAACAAGGGTGAACTCACAGCCTAAGAGGTAGTACCTCAGCTGTGTATTCGCCATGGTCTTCTGTTCCCCCGACGCATACCTGGTTTCCAATCCCAGCAGTTTCCAGCTCAAGAACATGATGGGGTGTTCAACACCATTGACGCTCTGGCTCAGCACGGCTCCAAGACCTATGTCCAAAGCATCCATCACGAGTATGAAAGGTAAAGAAACGTTAGGAGCTTTCAAGACAGGTGCTGATATAAGGGCCTGCTTTAAATCACCAAATGCAGCTTCTTCCTCATCATTCCATACCACACTGTTTAGGGCCCTCTTCTATGTAAAATCAATCAAGGGTGCCGCATCTTTTCCCCAGGTAAATGAGGCACATGCACCTGGTTGTCCACATGATCTTAAAGAAAATATGATTGATCAGACCAGGCCACCTTCTTCCATTGCTTCAGGGTCCAGTTCTGACTCTCATGTAGCCATTGTAGCGCTTTGACGGTGGACAGGATTCAGCATGGGCACTCTGACTTGTCTGCGGCTATGCAACTTCATATTCAGAAAGATGTGATGCATCGTGTGTTCTTACACCTGCGTGTGTCATAGTCAGCATTAAGTTTTTCAGTAATTTCAGTACTTTTTCTGTTGGATCGGACTAGACGGGCTAGCCTTTGCTCCCTACGCGCATCAATGAACATTGGGCGTCCATAACCCTGTTGCCAGTTCACTGATTGACTTCCTTAGACCATTTTTGGTAGGTACTAACCAGCACATACCAGGAAGATACCACAAGATTTGTCCCAGGATCACAACTCTATCTAAGATGCTTGAACCACTAAGTCTGGCTCCAATAATCATATTAAAGTCACTCAGTATCAAGCTCATTCTGGTGTTTGTAGAATCACAACTAAATCTTTTGGCCATGTCTACATGCTATATACAGTACAGTATTGGGTTTAGGCCATTTGATGGAGTGTCTGAAGAAAATGCTATTTCTGATAATGAGCAGGAGTGCCTAATAAAGTGCCCACTGAATGTAAACTCTAATTGTGTCTTGATCTTGGGTCAAATAAGGAAATGTGGAATTATTGAGCAGCAATGGACTAAATACCCTGATCACATTAAAATAAATACAGTTAGAAAGAGTGACACTCTAACTTCTGTAGATTCATATTGTTTTCGTTGAGCAGTAAAATATCAAATACTTACAAACACCAATGTCTGCACTCCAAAAGAATTAATTAGGTACCTTTTGTAATTCTTTCAATGGCATATTGGTCTTCATTTAAATAGTATTCTCCAAAATATTTTTGAAAATAGTTTTTTTTTTTTTAGTTTGAAATGGACATTGCATTAGAGACGCCTTCCACCAAACAGCAACACTATTAAATTGTGGATTTAGTCCACTGAACGTTTGGGAACAAAAATAGACTACTATAATGAAATCTCAAGTGATTATCTAAAAGAATTTAAATTGCTTTGTTCCTGCATATTGCATCTTAGAGCTGCTGTCTGAATACAAATAAGTGCAAAGGTCTGAAAGGGGCAGGTAATTTTCAGTACAACTTAATGCTCTGATTCATACAGTAAATGACATCTGCCTTTTTTAAACGAGCTGCTGAGGCAGGAATAAAAATAAAGCAGTGACAATATGTCCTGTACTAATATATGGAAATCATCAGACATGAAAAGAATCTGCACCTTCTAAGTAATCTGATTCAAATCAAGAGATGTTTGAAAATATCCAGAGCTCCTGAACTTAATGTGCATTTTTGCAGAAGGGAGCACTCTTATCATGTACACTTTAAAGATCGTTCAGTTTGCTTGAGGGCACTTCTTAAAACCAATTAGATAAATGAGAGGTATATAATACTGAAATGTACTTACCAGGACAACAGAGAAATGTAGAAAAGAAGGAATGAACAAACATGCAGTGCTCCTTGAAAGTATTGAAAGCTTAAAAAAGTATAAGAACATCAAAAAGCCTTGGACATTCCCCATCAGAGCTCATTTACTTATGTTCACATAATGAGAAAAAAACAAGAAGAATTAAAAGTCCACAAGGTTCTCATAGATTGTAGGTCAAGATCTCACCACTGCTACACTTCCTGACCCCTCGTAACGTACGTAACCTACTCTTCTTTTAATTGCTAATATTTATCAATCCATTTCCCATGTATATGTTTCCTTTAGGTACAAGGAAAGAATCAGCCATAAGTGGGGACAGCAGGATACATTCATGAGATAAATATTAGGGTGGAGCCGTGGCTCTGAGGCTAAGGATCTGCCCTGGTATCTGGAAGGTTGCTGGTTCAAATCCCATTACTGGAGCCAGAAGGGATCCTATTCTGTTGCGCTCTTGAGTAAGGCCCTTAACCTGAAAATTGTCAAAAGGTCATGTGAAAAGATAATTTTCCCCCCGGGGATTAATACAGTGTACCAAATAACAGAAAAGAAAATTCCCCATTCCCTCAGGTAGTTTTGAGTCGTCATGTTACCTGCACATCTTTGAAATGTGAGAGGACACCATAGTACCCTGTAAATACATCTGAGAGAATGTTAATTATGAAAGCTGTACTTTTTATTTATGCATGGATTCATTACATATTAGATTTTATTTAATTAAACACTTGTTTATGAAGTTGAAAGTTTTATTTTTAGTATCAGTTTTCTGAAAATACTGTTTCTGTGAGTAGTAAATATATGCTGTTTCCTTTTTCCTCTTTCTTCTGGTAAATGGAGTTGGTAATGTGTTTGGCATTTTATTCAGTTTTGTAATTACCCATGCTTGTTTTCCAAACTGACTTGTCTGTGAAAGAAATGTTACAGTGATACAGTGACCTTAATAACAGCGACACTGGCCTGGCTGTGTTGATAGATTGTTGGCTTCTGCGAATTGGCCTCTGGGGACTGGTACAGGGAAGGCTAATTCTCCTAGCAGTTGTTATCCTTGTATTCTCATTCTTCTAGTTTATGCATCTGTATGCTTATCTTAATAGAATCATTGGTTTTAACAAAAAAAAAAAAGCGCAGTGCTAGATGCAATTTTGTGTGTAGACTCATTTTAGCAGGCCTTCATTTTCTTCAAATCTGCCATTACAGCTGTTATACAGGGTCATTGAAAAAGGACTTCCATCATTACAACTACAATTTCATAACATAGTTCATTTCAGGAGTTTGTGTGTGTTACTCTTTAATAACATACAATTCTTTAAAGATTGCAAAGCACTTCAGACATCCAGGTGATTTTTAATTCCCTGCTATAATTCACTCCGAGTGACTGGAGTGACACTTCCCATAATCCTTTTTTTTCAATTCTCTAAATCATAAATTTCAATACAATAGATAATTTATATTGAATTTCCACAAAATGAGGTCTAATGGATTCAAATCATTAAAATGAAAGATTGAACCCCATATAAATTTCATACAGTTCATTTCCAGGCATGAATTCACAACTCATTAAAAGAAGTCTAGTCAAGTGTAATTTTTAGAACTTCAATTAAAGTCACATTCAGAGTAGATGATTCTAGGGTCCAGATGATAAGAAAACAATTATACTGACAATTTTAAAGTTAAAGACTCCATAACAGAGTGAAGACAGCAATTTAATCTAAATTTGACATTACAGGGCACTCAAAGACATGGAAAAATACACACAAAATCCCATTTGGACAAACTAATACTTATTAAAATTGTTTTAAGCAGTATAAAAGAAAAAAATATGTTTGAAATATCTTATCTGTCAAACAAAAACACAAAAAAGAACAGAAGTGGGTGGTGAAGGGCAAGGTTCATGTAATTACAGTGTAATTTTAACAAATAGTAAATTTCCATTAAAGAAATTCAGTTATTCTTCAGAGAAAACCAATAATCCATCTCACAACTGTTTACTCATACATTTATCAGATCAGCCAATAATGGGGCAGTAATAATAATTCTTTGCATTTACAGTATATAGCGCTTTTCTCACTACTCAAAGCGCTCAGCAATTGCAGGTTAAGGGCCTTGCTCAAGGGCCCAACAGAGCAGAGTCCCTTTTGGCATTTACAGGATTCAAACCGGCAACCTTCCGATTGCCAGTGCAGATCCCTAGCCTCCGAGCCAGTAGTGTAATGTATAAAATTGTGCAGATACAGGTTAGGAGTTCCAGATTATGTTCACATCAAACATCACAATGTGGAGAAAGTGTGATCTCAGTGATTATAACTGGGGCATGATTGTTGGTGCTAGATGGTCTGGTTTGAGTATTTCTATAAATGCTCATCTCCTGGGATTTTGACAGACAACAGTTTCTTAACATTTACTCAGAATGGTGCGAAAAATAAAACAAAACAAAACAAAAAAACATTCACACATCTAGTGAGCTGTAGTTCAGTGGATGGAAATGCCTTATTGATGACAGTGGTCATAGGAGAATGGCCTGAGTGGTTCAAGCTGGCAGAAAAACTATGGTCAATCAGGTAACCACTCTCTACAACTGTGGTGAGCAGGAAAACATCTCAGAATGCACAATATATCAAATCTTGTTCTGGATGAGTGTAAACTGCAGAAGACCACGTCAGTTTCCACTCCTGTCAGCCACGAACAGAAAGCAGAGTCTCCAGTTGACACAGCCTCACCAAAATTGAACAGATGATGATAGGAATAATGTAGTCTGGTCTGATGAATCTCAATTTCTATTGAGACACCCAGATGGTAGGGTCAGAATTTGGCACCAATAGCATGTATTCGTATAGCCAATCACATGTCAGCGGTACGGGCTGGTGGTGGTGTAATGGCATGGGAAATGTTTTCTTGGCCCGCTTTGGGCCCATTTATCAATCATTGCTTGAGTGCCATGGCCAATTTGAGTTTTGTTGCTGACTGTGCAACATCTCTTCATGGCCACAATTTACCCATCTTCTAATGGCTGCTTCTAGCATGATAATTCAACATGTCACAAAAAAAATTTCATCTTTAATGAACATGAGAATGAGTTCAGTGCTCTTCAGTGGCCTTCCCAATCACCAGATCTGAATCTAATAGAACACCTTTGAGATGTGGTAGAACGGGAGATTTGCAACATGACAGTGCATCTGACAAAAATGCAGAAATTGCTTGATGCAGTCATGTCAATGTGGACCAGAACCTTAAAGGAATGCTTCCAACATCTTGTGGAATCCATGCCATGAAAACTAAGGATGTTTTGAGAGCAAGAAGTGGCCCTACCCAGTATTAGTACAGTGGTCCTAAGAATCTGCTATGTGGGTATATATGTCACTTAAAAGACTAATATACATTTTAAAAAGGTATGAAGGATGAACAAAGAATGTATTTTGTCATAATAACACTTACCATACATCAATTAAGTGGATGTTCACTTCTTTCTGCAATGTGTATATTAAGAGAAAGTTATTAACTAATACAATAACTAGACAATACAAAGAATTTATTTGGACTTTCAGTTATTATTCAGAAATTATTTTCATTAATTAAAGATTCACACGTTTTGTACTGAAGTTTGGACTTTTGAGAGATCATTGCAAGTGTTTTTGTTTTTTCGTAAATGGCTTTTTAATGTGTTTGGTGTTTTCTTGGATGCTATTTTGCATCCCTTATTTCAAAGAGTAGGCTTGCTTATTCTTATTGAAAACTAATTGAAAGCATGCACAGTATAAAGAATTTAATTCAAGTATAGTAAAGACAAGGCTTGTAGATTTTAACTCTTCATCATTTATTATGTCTTCATCCCTAGCAAATGGATACCAAGTAGGCTGTTACTGCGACTTTAGATTGCTGTTTTGAAGCCCTGCAGTCTGAAGAGAAGCCTTATTTCTGTTTGCTACGTTTTAATTTGATGAAATGCAGAAATACTCTTATTGAAGAATAAATGTGGTATTTTTGAAGTCAAGGTTATTTTTGCTCAATTGTAGTATATTCATTTGTCCAGAAACTTGCTTCCTAAATAAAACTGTATTTATAAAAAAAGCTCAACTAGTAGCTTACTTTTTAGACATGCTCTGTACATCTACTTTGGAATGTTCATACAGTATGTATTAATTCACAAGCTAAGATAGCACACATATAAGAAAAGCAAGTATCTATATCATTTTTGAAAAACATAATTTATTATTATGAAGGCCTATCATTTTTACAAAAGTCTGGCCTCTCTCGTCATTTCATTCCTTCTCTCCATACTGTATGTGACAAACCCAAGGAGAAGCTGCTTCTGCTGGGTAGCTTCGCAACTGATGCTGTTGCTCTAATAATATGATAGAGATTTGGTGAAATGTTAAATATGAACAAGTACTCTTTTTCTATCATCAATATTTCCAACTACAAAAAAGACTGCATTTTCAGCACTGTTACTAAATCTTACCTGTGTGAATCAGAATACCCTGATAAGGAGATGCAAGATAAAAGGGTGGAAAAGCAATAAAATTGAAGAGACAGAGAGAGGAAAATTTACAGCCTGTAGCTACAGTGAGGCTTAGAAAAAGATAGTGCCAGGAATCTGTGATAAAAATTCATTATTTGTAGCTTTGTTTTTTTTTTTTTTGTCATGAATCATACACTCTAAACCTGGAGCCTTTATATTTCCAAAGCACATTTATTCAATATGTTTTAAGACTGTATTTTCAAGTCTTCTGGTACCCCATTGGCCTTGTAAGTTTTGGGAGGTGATGCATTTTAATTTATAAATTAATCTTCAATTAACACAAGTGCCTTAGGCAACAGAATGTACACCTCAATTGAAAATATGGATCATGGATAAGTCATCTTTTAACACCAAGTAAAACCAATCTTAGGGTCTAGTTGTGAAGCAGTACATAACTATTAGATGTGCTACTGTATATGTAACCTGTGTTCTGAAGTGTTAACAAAACACAGCAAAAAACTTACTGACCTTGAATTAGTAATAATCTTTCTTATTCAGTTCAGTTTGTTTTTATATTAAACTTTTCACCAAATAGAGCGTTTGTTCAAATTTATAAATATAATACATCCATAGAAAAGTGCATAAAAGTGCATAAATTATTTAAATCAACAGCACTAACTGATAAACTTTTGTTGAAAGGTGATTGACGTCATACTTACAAACAATCTGAAAAAGGAGGAAAGGAAAATAAACTTCTGTGGAGTCCGTGGGTTTGACAACAATCAAAGTCAAAGTTCAGCTGACCTGTGCCAAATGGCAATCCTTCCACTTCCGAGCCTTCTGAAATACAATACTCAATTACAGTTAAGTCCATCTGTATGTAAAGTGATAAAATGCCCACATCTGTGTCTGGGCCTAAAGTCGTCTGGCGTCCACAAGTGGACAGCAGTATGTGATGAACTGAGCAAACAAGAAGCACAAAGAAAGGCAGAAGTAATGGCTAGAATGTCAGATCAACAATGGCAACGAGGCACACAAAGAAAGAGGGACGTATGGGCTAGCATATCAAATGAACAGAGGTGGTTGTCAGGGAGCAGGCTTTCCCAATCCCTATTTTACATAACATTATATAACATAACATTCTCAAGCCTGCTTCCTCCAGGGTAAGCAAGTCAATATCAGCAGCATCAGATGCAAGGTATAAACTAGCTCTGGTGAGAGTGACAATCCATCAACCGTTTTGTATTTCAGTGTAGCCAACAGTTTAAAACATTTGCACCAACAGTAAATGCTCTTTGAGTATAGGAATGCAAAGTTATTTCTTTGCAGGTTGGTCTGGCTTTTAAATAGCTGGCCTTGTAGATTTTCCACTATTTAAGATGATTTTTGACATTGCCTTCCACAGAAAGTGACAAGTATCTTGAGTTTTTTTAGTTCAGTTTTTGGCTTATGGCCTATCTCCATTTGCTCCATTTTTCTGCAATAAATGCAAAATGTACCCTGTATTTTTTTTTTATTTAAATTTTATCCTTCTACTCATTCTGCTGAGCAAATTTAGATATGCCTGCTACAGAAGTGCTACATTACAAAACATGGCCTGCAATACGGTGCCTGCTGAGCTATTTGTTATAGTGTAGTTCAAAACAACAGAAGCAACGTTGAGACTGTGATGCCCAGGTGCCTACAGCCATGGTCATTGACCTCTGCTGGGACATCATAACCGAGACTGACCAGGGCAAGAGAGTAGGCAGGCGAGGCTTTCAGTTTAAAAGTGTAGCAGAAGTTTATTAACAAGAAAGAATTAAAGTTGACACAGTGCATCAGTGCAGAACTTAAATCAATTGATAAATAAACCTTTAAAATCAGGCCTTTAAAGACCAATTTCTGTGGGTGATCCAAAATTTCCATAAATAATTAAATCCAAATAAACAAATACATTTAACATCCAAACAGTCCTTTGGGAGGTATTCTTTTTGCCTTTCCAGGACATTGTGACAAATCTCTTTTTTTGTAAAGCCAGCCACACTGCCACTTCAGCTGGTCATTGCAGCTCCAAAGCTGTAGCCTCAGTTGGTCACAGCGGATGATCATGGTGCCTTGCCCTCAAACAGATGCCACTACCCTCTACATATTGCTCCAGCATCCTTTTTATATTCTCATTTGCTCTTGAACTTCCACTCCAGCCATTGGTCCTGCTCCAGTTTTATAGCTCAGCACAGCTGATGCTGACTAGCCTACCCTAACTCCATGAAATACCTCTCTCTAAATCCATCTTTCCATAAGTAATTGATCTTTATTCTTGTTTCGTTCTTGTTGTGTGGTTCCTCCTCTTACTAGCACTAACCCTTGTTTTTTGTGGCAACTCCAATTGACACTGGTCAATTATGCCACATTCTTCTCCGTAATTAACTAGGCACTGGTGATCAGCTCATTTAAAGCATCGGACCATGCTTAAAAACCTTTAAAATCACTAATAAATAAATTAATTTAAAACACCCCTGGACATGACAGAGGTATTCATGATAATCATTTGAGAGCATATTTGTTGTGCAATTGGCACACTGTTGGTGGGTGTGAGTGTACATGTAAAAGCTCCTGGAGATGGACTGGCATCTTTTTCTGGGCAAATTCTTTGTCTTGCACCACATGATTTTGGAAGAGTCTGTGATCATTTAATGGGAAAAAAAGACAATGAGAAAATGGATGGCAGGATATTGTGTTGTGTAGTTTAGACATACAAAGTCTTGCTGATTGTATACTTAGTTGCAGATTATATTTAATAGAGTAAAAGCAGAAGTACCTTGTATGTATTGTTGATTTTGCATTGTCATTTGTATACAGATCCAATTCTTGCCTTTTCGCTAATATGTAGTTTCTTCTACAATTAAAATCATCAGGTCACAGCTTTATACATTTTTAGTGACATAACAAACAAGAAAGTTTTAGCAGACAATGGCTTTCATTCCCCTTGATTTTCACTGGTGTCCTCCATTGGGTGATTCAACATTAAGTTGCAACGGCATTTGGCTTGATCAATACATTTGAGAATTTTAAAGATCTGGACTAAGTCCTCCCACAGTCTCATCTACTTGAGACTAAGCAGGATTAATTCTGAATCTGTCAGACTAGGACATGTCTTTAACTCCTTGCAAGTACTTGATTGGTTTCATCTGCACAACCTCAAGTGCTGCTATGTCTTTTTTTGTAATGGTGGTGATTTGAACTGCTTACAGTACTCTAGTTCAAATCTCACTAATGCATTACACAGTCAATTACATTTTCAAAACTGTAATCTTTTTCTGCTTTCTTTTCAAAGTTCTAATGTAAAATACATGATTTTAAATTGTAATTTCTCAATATTTGTGCACTGTAAGGTGATTCCTGTTATGATTAACAGTTGAAGATTTTACATACTGTACTCTTCATAAAGTTTGGGGATGAGGTCTGTCAGTTCTTGCCTTTACTTGTGCTGCATCCTTTGATGCACAGATTAAGATATTACTTGGCCTTTCAGGTGCAGCTTGGGGTGGAGTTGATCTAAATGAAGTAATGGTTGTGCAATAAAATGTATTGTACAAGGAAATTTTCTGAAAGTAAGAGTTGGTTAAGATAATAAAAGCCAGTATTCAAGAGGTAATCAGTTACCTCCTATTGACATAATAAGTGAAGCACATTTTAAGATTTCCATCGTTTCATCTCTCAATATATATCATTCAACCTCTGTCTGTCTGTATGTCTGTCCGCATTTCACGAGAGAACTACTTAACGGATTTAGATCGGGTTTTTTTCTATAATTTGCTTGAACATTCCGGTTGATTTTGCGACTTCTCTCATCGCGCTAAGTATCATAGTTCACTTGCGGTATCGATTTATTTGCACGAATCCGAGAGAGACGCAGCGGGCTGAGGGGAGGGGTGCAGGTCTCTCCTGACTCGCACACCAGCCTCGGGGCTTGCACCTTACCTCCGCTTAGCTAGCAAATGAGAGAAATGCCTAACGGATTTAGATCGGGTTTTTTTCTATAATTTGCTTGAACATTCCGGTTGATTTTGCGACTTCTGTCATCACGCTAAGTATCATAGTTTGCTTGCGGTAATGATTTATTTACACAAATCCAAGAGAGACACAGTGGGCTGAGGAGAGGGGGAAGCGTGACGTCAGGAGTGGGGAGCTGGGTAGGGCCCTTCTCACTGTTCTTTTCCACTAATACGCAGGTGAAGCCGAGGGGCATGGCTGGTAATCTAATAATTGAACAGAGGTAGGCTATTACCAATATATAAGAAAATAATGTTGTTGAGCTGAAAACTAAAAGAAAGCACTGTTTTTGGTGTGGTTAAAAAAAAGAAAAAAAAACTATTAATTCATTTGCTGCAGAACACTACCTCCGACCTGGCTGCACAAATGACTCCCGTAATCCCTGTTTTTGGTAGACTTTTGTTCATTTTTTTTATTAAAACCATTATAGTAGTCAGTTTTCGACTGTCCTTGTGTGGTCATTTTGCTTTAATAAGTTTACCAAGGACTGCCCTACCAACAGCAAAAGTCCAAATATCATTAGGAAATTCAGTCTCATCCTCTTTGTCAAGGTCCGCATTCTAAAAGGTATTGGAAACATTATGAAGAATAATATAAATATAACAATAGTAATAGTTAACCAGCATAGTAAATATAGTGGTGGCAGTGTGTTTTACTGTACTGCTTGTCATGCTTATTTTGAACCAGCTGAGTTACAGAAGTAGACTGCTCTATATTCATTGACTTGAAAGGAATAAAAGCAGAAAAAAAAAAAAAAAAGATTTCCTGAGAAATTGGAGACCGGCAAATATACAGTATAGTACCTGCTACATCTGTACAGTATGGAGTGTAGGTGTATTTCCAGGGAGGCATGAAGGATTGGGCAATTTTTTTTTCAATTCAATAATGATGTAGTTGTGTTCAAAGGTTATTAAGTAAAAGTGAAGACTGATTTATTCGTATTTCTTTTATTAAAAAGTTGTGCATTGCACATTAGTCTTTCTTTGCAAAAAAAGGGTATGTAACATTTAAGAAAAAACTGACTTCAGGAAATACTGATGTAGTTTTTTCATATCAGTTCATTTTGCTTGTAAGTAATCTTGTGAAATGTTTTTTAAACAACTCTCTACCTATGAAATATTATTCTGATAAAAATAGGTACTATCTCTAGTAAAATGTGCAAATTAATATTCATTAGTTTGCAATTTCTCAATGGGGATAAAATGAATTACTGTTTACTATTCTATTACAATTATATGGAGAATGTACTTTCTCTGCATAATAAGTATTTTCATTATTGAATGGCAGCAGAATTTGCATTGCTACATTTTTGTTAGTATTTTTCTGTTTTTGAAATTGAATGTTTTACTGTGAATATTCTATCAGTTCTAAAGATTAATGAGGCAGCTAACTTATAATGTAAAATCTTTTGTAAGTTCCTTCAATAAGGACATTCAAATATTTCATTTTTTCACCTGTATAGACAGATAGATGGATATATAGAACTTTATTTGTCCCCTGGGGGAAATTATATAGTGACCACAAGGAGGCATATAGCCCCCCCTAACCCCGGACACAACAGACACAGAGCCCAAGTCCAGGACACCACACGCATTTATTAAGTGTGGGAAACACTTTCTTTTTTTTGTTTCCTACCTTATGCAGCACAGTACCATATCAGTCGTTCTTTCTCCCTTTCTCTCTCTTCTGTCTCTTGTCCACCTCCACTCTTCCTCCCGCAAGGTTTTTCCTCCACCTCCCGACTCTGCCTCTCAGTATGGAGTGAGGCAGCCCCCTTTATAGAGCGCCCAGCTGGGTTAGAATTCCGGCTGTCTGTTACACTATGTATATGTATGTATGTGTATATATATATTTATACTCTATGTATGTATGTATTGTGGTATATGGCCGGCCATTCATGGAGGTGCCCCGAATGCCAGCAGGGAATCATGAACAATGGAGTGTTTATTCACAGACCTGCAAGATACCAGAGGATGCTGCAGGAAGGATCAAGGACTATTTTTCCTACAGCTCGGAAGTACGTCCCAGTCACGTGGACAGAAGAAATGACGTACTTCTGGGTTGAAGAAAAGGAGTTTTTATCTGACCTGGAAGTGTTGCCAGTCACATGGACAGAGAGAAAGAAGCACTTCTGGGTCGAGGACTATAAAAGACTGTGGGAGATCCCAGACGGGCGAGCTGAGTTGGGAGGAAGGGAACAACGCGTCTGGGTGTGGAGGATTGATTATTGTTAGTATTATTGTATTGATTTATGAATATTCTAGAGTGGAGGGTGCTTTGTGCACTATATTGTCCGAATCAATTCAATTATTGAACTTTTATCTGGTGCCTGGCATCTGGTCCGAGGGTTCAAGGGGACGACAGCGCCCCCTATCTGTCACAGTATGTATGTGTGTGTGTGTGTGTGGGTGTATATATATATATATATAGTATATAGTATAGAAGGACCGAGAGAAGGACTATGCCTCCCCCGGACCACGAGAGGGTTGCTGCCCTGGTTTGTATGGTTGCCACAGGAATTGAGCATGGAAGCTCAATCCTATGCAACCCCTTGGCCACCACCAGGGGTCGCCCGGACGATTGTGGATTGTGGAGCCCAGGACCTCAGCACTTCCGCCACACCCGGCCCGGACTTTAAGGGTGGTTGGTGCAGGGGCACTGTGTTCTGTGCGGGACTTTATGGATACTTTTAATTGTAAATAAATGTATATATATATATATATATATATATATATATATATATATATATACAGTGGTGTGAAAAACTATTTGCCCCCTTCCTGATTTCTTATCCTTTTGCATGCTTGTCACACAAAATGTTTCTGATCATCAAACACATTTAACTATTAGTCAAATATAACACAAGTAAACACAAAATGCAGTTTTTAAATGATGGTTATTATTATTAGGGAGAAAAAAATCCAAACCTACATTGGCCCTGTGTGAAAAAGTAATTGCCCCCTTGTTAAAAAATAACCTAACTGTGGTGTATCACACCTGAGTTCAATTTCCGTAGCCACCCCCAGGCCTGATTACTACCACACCTGTTTCAATCAAGAAATCACTTAAATAGGAGCTGCCTGACACAGAGAAGTAGACCAAAGGCACCTCAAAAGCTAGACATCATGCCAAGATCCAAAGAAATTCAGGAAGAAATGAGAACAGAAGTAATTGAGATCTATCAGTCTGGTAAAGGTTATAAAGCCATTTCTAAAGCTTTGGGACTCCAGCGAACCACAGTGAGAGCCATTATCCACAAATGGCAAAAACATGGAACAGTGGTGAACCTTCCCAGGAGTGGCCGGACGACCAAAATTACCCCAAGAGCGCAGAGACGACTCATCCGAGAGGTCACAAAAGACCCCAGGACAACGTCTAAAGAACTGCAGGCATCACTTGCCTCAATTAAGGTCAGTGTTCACGACTCCACCATAAGAAAGAGACTGGGCAAAAACGGCCTGCATGGCAGATTTCCAAGATGCAAACCACTGTTAAGCAAAAAGAACATTAGGGCTTGTCTCAATTTTGCTAAGAAACATCTCAATGATTGCCAAGACTTTTGGGAAAATACCTTGTGGACTGATGAGACAAAAGTTGAACTTTTTGGAAGGCAAATGTCCCGTTACATCTGGTATAAAAGGAACACAGCATTTCAGAAAAAGAACATCATACCAACAGTAAAATATGGTGGTGGTAGTGTGATGGTCTGGGGTTGTTTTGCTGCTTCAGGACCAGGAAGGCTTGCTGTGATAGATGGAACCATGAATTCTACTGTCTACCAAAAAATCCTGAAGGAGAATGTCCGGCCATCTGTTCGTCAACTCAAGCTGAAGCGATCTTGGGTGCTGCAACAGGACAATGACCCAAAACACACCAGCAAATCCACCTTTGAATGGCTGAAGAAAAACAAAATGAAGACTTTGGAGTGGCCTAGTCAAAGTCCTGACCTGAATCCAATTGAGATGCTATGGCATGACCTTAAAAAGGCGGTTCATGCTAGAAAACCCTCAAATAAAGCTGAATTACAACAATTCTGCAAAGATGAGTGGGCCAAAATTCCTCCAGAGCGCTGTAAAAGACTCATTGCAAGTTATTGCAAACGCTTGATTGCAGTTATTGCTGCTAAGGGTGGCCCAAACAGTTATTAGGTTCAGGGGGCAATTACTTTTTCACACAGGGCCATGTAGGTTTGGATTTTTTTTCTCCCTAAATAATTAAAACCATCATTTAAAAACTGCATTTTGTGTTTACTTGTGTTATATTTCACTAATGGTTAAATGTGTTTGATGATCAGAAACATTTTGTGTGACAAACATGCAAAAGAATAAGAAATCAGGAAGGGGGCAAATAGTTTTTCACACCACTGTATATAAGAACTTCTAGACTGAGTCCAATATGGGACTGAGGTAGTACAAAGGGAATGGAGCTTTATAGCAGGAAGGGAGGAATAGGTGGATCTGCGGAGTTGCACCCGGAGGTGAGGTTAAGATTGGGAGTGGATGGAAGGTCTGACAAACCAGAACCAAATGTGGAGTCTGTGGAGGAACTGGCTATAATTTCTTAAACACATATGGAATGCAAATCAAGCCACATAGCTTTCTTTGTTAAAAAAAAAAGATATTTTAAAAAATAATGTTAATATTATTACAATCTACTAACAAAACCTTCTGCTACTGAAAGTTATCAAATAGTAATAATAATAAAAAAATAAATACTCTAATAATAAAATAAAGATCTGTTAAAGTACAGCATGTAGAACATTTTTGAATCATTCTATTCTCATATTTTTTTAAAAAAAAGGAATATGTCCACATTGTCTGCAGAAAGGGTAGATCTTCTGGCACTAACTATGTCTCCTTTCGCGCTTGTAACGATTTGCCACTATGGTAATATGAAGATGTGTGGATTCATTTTTCTACATCAGTGGTGAGAGTAAGGGCTGATGCGTTGGATAAGTCATGTTAAACTACAGCTTGTACTTATGTATAAATGGCTGGTGTAACTTGCTGGACGGAAACATTGGGGAGAGGGAATGCCGTACTGTGGCTCAATGACTTTTAACGTGTATTTAAAATCTGTATTATCTACGATGGAGTATGGTCGCAGATCTAATGTGATGAAAACGCCTATGGCATTGCTTTTGCCTGCTCTGAATTAGCAGGGAGAAGTTGCTTAAATGACACAGGAAGCAGTGTTTGCACTTCGCTCTGTTTTTTCCTTCTACTGGTGATATTTACATTTGGATATAACGCTATCTCAAATGACTAATCATGTTCATTGTACTGCCAGAAACATACCTTATTTCAGTTGAACAGTGCCGGTATGCTAACTTCACCTTATCCACTTGTCTTTGCCCATTGCTACTGTACTTCACTGGAAAACTGAAATGTTCTGAAACAGGAGACCTGAAGGATGCAGTGGCTTTCCAGTGGCCATACTTTCGAGCCTGCATCACTGAACATGTGATAATTCAGTTGGTAATTTATGGCTCTGTTATGGAGTTGGAGAGGAAATCAAGTTTTTAATTTTAGTTCAGCACACAGAAATAACAAAGAGAGAGAACACTGTGTCTTGCAAAGTATCACTTTATTCACTAATGTTTTGGTCAACTGACCATCAGAGCATAAAAAAGTTATGCATATAACATACATGGTTAAAGTTAAATTATATTCACTTGGATCACAAAAATAGGTGTACCTTACACCCCTTATTAATAAATGAACAGGATCTATTACTGCAGTTTCCCTACCTACGCGGATGCTGAAATATCACAAGGGACTGCAGACGTGAATGTAGCCTTAATGTGTCACATCTACAACTAAAGTAAATATACTACTCATACTGTAGCTGTAACCTTATGACAAAAAAATATTGATAATAATATTTGTTCTGTGCACATGATTTCCCACAATAATGTTATTTCAAGACTATAAAACTTCTTTGATCAGGTAATGTTTTAGAATACCTCCAAATCAAAGTAAACCCATCTGTTTTGTTGTGGTGGGGGTCCTAGGGTTAGCCTATTCTACCTTTCAGACTCTTTATTACATTGACATTGACAGAATGTCCCAAATGTGATAGCCCTTTCATGCTTACTCTTAACAGTCCAGTCACTGTCAGGGTTGACTACTGTAGCAGTTAAATATTGTCCCCTTTTTTTTTATCTATAACACTTGGCAATTAGATAGATTACCGGAACAGGCAGGAAAGGAAGTTACAATTTTTGTTCATAGATTAAAATATGGTTTTCAACAGTGCCCAAAATATAAGAAGAGTAAAATGAGTGTTACAATAATACCAATACAAACTAGACAGTAACCAGTGTCACACATGTGTGAGTAGGAGGCAGCTAAAGGTCTTGAGTAATGGTAATACTATATCAGACCAGGGGGTGGCGCAAGGGTGTGCTGACTGTCTTTCTCAGTTTCTTGCAGACCGTTCCCAGGAAATCCCACCGTCTTCTGGCACCTTTGGTAATGCCATTTCTGGTTCTGGAGTCTTTGATGATGTCATTTCTGGTTTGGGAACCTTTGATGATATCACTTCCGGTTCTGGGCCCCATGACGTCACTTCCTCTCCAGACCTTTAAAGCTGCTATCTTGCCTCCAATCTGGCATTTCTGTTTTGGACTCAGTCTTGTAAACATCTTTGTTCAATTATTTTAAAACTTTTGCAGCCAGGATATAATATACAGGTGGCTGTCCCAAACCTTTATTATGTTTGGAGTGTATTCCTTGTCACACCAGTTAATCTTGCTTGCTTAGACTACCAGGTGGCTCTCTGTCTTTGTATGCTGACTGGTTTGACGTGGTCCAGCCACTTGTATTTCCCCAGGCAGTCTTTCTGGAATGGAAAGGAGTGCTCATGCTCCTAAAATCTGTTCTCCCTCCAGAGGCTCTTAAATTCTAACTGTACAATTAAATACATGCTTCTGATGTCACAGTGTATTGAAGCAACAGCTTTGCACTCAGCAGAAGTATGGGGTATAGTAAAACACTCTTGTGCAATCAGTTACAACCAGGTCGATGCAGAGCATTCAATGCTCCCCTACCACAAATTACGTACTCCACTACAGCTCTTAACAAAAGTTCTTATCTGATCTAGTAGGGTCATAAATGTGCCTGAGCAACGTCTGGCTTTTCCAGCTTCCCTACCAGGTTAAACATTTTAAAGTAAGATATTTTTGCCATGCATTTGTAACAGAAATATCAACCTGTATGCTGGACATTACTATCCATCTACAGATGTTTAACAAGATCAAAAACATTTCAAAGGTTTAGAAATAAAGTGAAAATGATTGTCAAACAACTTTTTTTCAGTACCACTCCAACAAAAAAAGCAAAAGGTACACCTTATTTTAATGTAAAAATAAAATCCATATTTTAAAAGAAAGCACAAAAGTGCATCCATATGAGATTCTACCTGTACTGCTAATTTTCAGTTCTTAGTAAATTAATACTGAGAGTCACTTGTGATTGTACTTCTGAAAATAACAAATACTGCTGTAGTCGAGGGCAAATCAAATGGATCCAAATTATATACTAATAGTCTGACCTCCGCTTCATTAATCCACTTCCAGGATGTACGAGGTGTCGGAAACATGTCTTAGCACCACTGAGCAGAAGGCATGACACAGTTTGGACAGGATGTTAGTCCACTGCAGGGCCTACTCACGAACCCGCACTCACACAAAGGAGCAATTTGGAATTGGCAGTTAACCTTGGTTTTTGAGGTACATTGTGTGTATGAAAATACGCTGTACAAATAAATGTTGTTGTGTAGGGAAATGGGAGAAAACAAGGTGCCAAGAGGAAGACACAGAGAAACTGGCAGACTTCACATTGACAATGTCCTGGCATGTGTTGTGATACCTGAACATAGGACTTGTGAGGCTGCAGTGCTACTTACTGTGCTTGGTCCTAATAGTTTATTACTCAATTGACAGTTCTTGCCTGTAGCTGGAATCCTAATTTAATCTATTGTGTTATCTTTTTATACCCTAATAAAAAATCTCTCTTTGAATTTGGCATACTTTTTCATGGAATTTATATGCAATTTTCTTTGTTATTAACTGATATACTTATTGAGATTTTACTGTCTTATTTTTTCACATAGTCTATTATTGTGATGTGATTTTTTTGGCTTTTTTTGTTTGCTCTGTTTTCTATTGTCTGTTTATTCTCACGTGTAAAGGAAATTATTTATGAACAATAGCAATTTGCTAACAAGAGAGTTAATTACTCTTATTAAAAGAAAATTAATAAAGAGCATAAAGGAGGCCTTTATGCTATGGGATTTGAAAAACAGTACAGTGATACATTCATTATCAATATTATCTTATTTTACAACACTAAATTACACTGTATTGAATGGGAGAAAAGACAAGGCAATTAATTAAACATTACTGATTATTAAATTGTTTAGAGTGAAAACCCGCAGCCATAGGGACACTCTAGGTCTATGAATGGGAATTAACTTGTCTGCATGAAAGACACCATGAATTTAATATTCCGATTAACATTTTCAAAAATTATCATACCTTTTACTGTAGTTTAATTATCAAAAACAGTATACATTTATAAAAAGTGCTACATCCTAAAGAGTATAGCATGTTGTATGTTGATGATTAAGTTTACGGATAACGCCAAGTGTGACTCCAAAATTCTTCATATTAACTATTAGGCTATTATTAAACTATTATTCCAGTACTAATTTGAACATCATGTTTGGGTTATTTAAAGTTTTCGAGATACCAGAGGTGGTACCCAGTTGTCTTATTGTTTTAGATATCTTTAAGGATTAAAAATTACAGTGAATCAAAGATCAACTAAAATAAAAGAACAATTTTAGGGAATATGCAAAAAAACCCAAACATTTGACATTCATTCTTTGCCAAATTTGAATATTAGTAGTGACTGGGCTGATGTGTCAGCGATTGTACTTTAAAGGCTGCACATTTAAAGTTTCATCTGAAGATCTCATTCTCTCCTTGTATCAATTTGTATGGATTTTTTTTTCTGGTGATCATGTGCATATATTTAAATTATACCATTTGATCTAGATTAGGTTGCATAATTTCCACTGTGATTGTGTTATCTCATAACCATGTGCTTTAACAAATAACCTTGCAGGATTGTCATTTTTTGGTTTCTGTTTATAATTAAGGCATGAAATAAGCCCATAAGTCTGCTTCAAAGATGAATCTTCTGCACCACACTGTCTCAGTGAAAATGTGCAACAAGGCTCATATTATATTATATGTAGTAAATTAAATGTTGTGGTTTTTTTTAATAAATATAAGCCTACAGCAGAATAAAAATATTATCTTTGAATAGACTTGTATGTATTAACTTGGATTTGTAGCAGTCCCCCTTCCCAAGTAAATGATAGTGAACAAGAGATACCTTAACCTTTTCAGCTGACAGTTTTTAGGTCATAAGCCTTAGCCTGAATGCATTATCAAGCTGAACTTGAATGCAGTGTATTCTGGGAAAGCTGAAAGGCAAATCAGAATTCATAGTATTTAATTACTTAGAAAGTGCAGCTTTTGATTTCCATAGGAAAATAACCTTAAGGTTGTGATAATGATTTAACAACATTTCAGTGTTTTAGGAAAATGAAAAGTGTTGCAGTTTGCTCATCTTATAGAGAAGAAAACAAGTAAGCCAGGTGCTCATTTTGAGAAGGGAAGTTGGGAGACGAATGGTTGCTTTTTTATTAGCCTTTTTTCAAAAAAAGTTTTTTTTTTTTCTTTTGGTTGCCACTTGTTGCAAAAATGGAGCTTTCTTGCAGTTCTACTGTTGCTTTTCTGACACACTTGTTTTTTTGTGATCAAATTTTTATTATAAAGATGAAAAGTAAAACAATTACCAGCTAAAAAAGTTAAAAAATGTTTTTGGTTGTAAAATAGAAGAAAGAAACTATGATCGAAAAGAGATTATTAGAAGAAATTATTTGGAAAACTCAGACCAAAAAAAAAAAAAAAAAATCACATCCCCAACCCAACTCCAGGCAGTGCAGCCAGATTGTGATCTACAGTAAATGAGGATGTAGGTCGTCCTATTCCTGATGAGATATCACAGAGGTCTGAGGGCTGGTTCTGAATATTTGATTTTGATGATCTATTGATTCCCAAGCCAATAGATTGAGAAGCAAACATTTATCAAAATAGGAATTCTATAGATTCATGGCTTGATGAGTCGGCCTCTCTCCAGCTAGATGAATGAGTTAATTTGGCAGCTGATTTGCCCATAGAAAACATTTTCTTTAAGAGAGGGTTGAAAGAGTGGGAAGAACAGTCTAGTAGGAGATAAATATGAGGAGAAAAAGGAATGTTTATAGCCAAAATTGAGAAAAGAGAAGATGAAATATGAGACCAGTATATTGAGAAACAGAAGGACAACTCCAGAACATGTGGAGAAATACACCAGGAATGTCAAGGGTGGCACACTTACAGAAATGATCAGGAGAAAGACTCATGGCAAAGTGCTTTCAGAGGGTGATATACTCTATAGTTGATGCAAAATTTGATTTGAAATAGAATCTTTTGATAATTTTGATTTCCAGATAGAAATATTTCTAGATAGAAATGATATGGTTAAATTAGGAGATAGATCTTGTTGACAAATATAATTTAAAGGAATGGGTCTTAAAAAGGTTTAGTGCAACTCAGTATATAAAGAGGAGACTGGCTTTTTGGAAGGGGAGAGGGAAAGAGAAAACTCAATGAGAGCATGAAGGGGGACAGGAGAAGATATAATTACTCCACAAGTCTTGGAGGCTGACCTAAGCTGAAGATAAAAGAAAAAAGAGGAAAAAGGAAGAGAGAAACTGGATTTTAAAGACTTGAGGATCGATAGCCCTGTGGCATCAAAAATATTAACAAGGATTGCCAGGTTTGGAAGAAAAGACAGTCCCAGACAGCAAGTAGCTTCCGTAGGGGCCCCAAGGGTGGAATACAAGGGTACAGAATGGATAACAGGTTACAAGTGGCTGTTGCATAGCTGGATTTGTCATTTCTTTCTAAGTGGTTAGCAGGTTCCTTTTGTGTTAGGTGATCTGATTAACACTATAAAACAGGTGGTTGCAACACCATTTAATTTCCTTTCTGTCCAGGCAGTTTCCCCAATCAGTGGTAGTAGCATAAACCTCAATAATATGACGGTGCACCCAGCATGGATAACCACTGAGATGGTGCTCTTTATGTGATTTCCTTTATTGAATTTAAGAGTATCACATTTACGAAACCACATGTAAATTTCTTCCTTCTTGACAATCTACCATAGACCTCAGATTTATAAATATCTTATATTATTGTCATATGCACACTATGCAACATGCAGCCTTTAAAATGTTTACATTGCCCACATGGTATCATCTGTAATCATTCTCTTTGTTTGTGCTTTATTCATACCTGTCTTTAGTATTTTCTGGCCATTAGAATTATTTCAGTAACATTTTGTGCACTTAATTATTATTAGATTTTTTCATTTTTTATTTATTTCACATTATTTAAGTTACATCATTGCAAAGTTATTTCAGCCTCATATTGCTCGGACCTCAGTTACTCAGAGGGGGCATCTTCTTTTTGGTGTTCACTCTTTATTTGCCTGGTTTTGCTAAGCAATCCAATTTCCTTTTATAGTTGAAACATCAACAACTAAAATTTGGCCTGTAATTACAGCGTGTAGCCTCTTTGTGACTGCGCCCTGTGATGGTGAGCATCCTAGCTTCATCAGGTTCCAGCCATGTATTAGCTGTTGATGTGTTGAGGTTATGGCTTCCCATGGCACTGACCAGGAAAAGGCAGATATAGTAAAGTTGATGGACATATGGTTTTTTATTGCTTATTTTTTCATCATTTGTACTCTCTACCACATTCTTATGCTTATTGTGCAACATGTTTGAATGCCTTAGAGTTATTTGCAAATTCTGGTCACATGCCTAATGCATTCTTCATATAATGTGAATGTGTTCAGGTCTTTCATACTTCTTTAACTTTTTATACTTCTGCCATAAAATGGAAATGTTTGTGTTAAACTTCTGTCAGCTGAAATAACCATCTTTGTATTTTCTAACTGCATTGTATATCAGAGAGCTTTTGAATATTCCTTAAAATATTGATGTACTTTTTAATGCATCTATTATACAACTATGAATATCTGCATAATGGAAGAAAATTGATACATCTTTTGAAAGTTCATGGTAAGTCATTTGCTTTTTAGCTAAAAGCATCAAGCTTTTCCCTAGTTTAAAATCCATTTTAGTTGTGAAATTACCCGATGCATATAGATTCATTTAAGTGCCTCTTGAACCAAGTGGAAAAAAAAATCAATGCTGAAAACCTGAGTATTATGAGAGAAGTTTATAGAATTCAGAACCAACATGTCACATAAGCAGAAGAAAACGTTATATTTTCATAAGACTGATGGATTCAAATTCTTGTGAGTGTTTATGTAAACTTGAAAAATCAGGCATTATTTAATGGAAGGGAGCAGAGCTTTTAATTATGTAAAGTTTGGTAGCAATCAGTTGCTTTGTTTACATTCCTGAACTAAGCTCCTTGGCAAAGCAAATTGAGTGTCTTCCCAAATGCATTCATGAATTAGGTTAATTTATGCTAATATTGATTACTTCCATTATTCAGGCCTGACAATGAACCCAATTTAAATTAATTTAAATTAAGTGCTAATCTCAATCATTTTTGTTGGTGCGACTTCATACAGTTGCGTGTGTGTATCTGTAAGCTGAATAACTTTTCCCATTAGAGGCGTACTTTCCCTTTATCATTTGTTCCTGCTGGATGGTGAAAGGTGCAATGCTTTCTTACAGCAAGTCATGCAAAACTTTCATGGTATGGGTCTGCTGCGTATCCTAGCTTGTGTATGTGTGTGTCTGTGTGTGTATATCCAAAAGTATACATAAAATATGTATACAAATGGCTTGAACAAACGGTTTTGTGGTTTACAGTTCAGTGCTTTAGCTGCTATGCCAAACTGTTTAACTCTTTAAATGTATGCAGTGAAAGAGCTGCAAAGTGTTCCTTCACTAAGTGCAGCTAGAGTCTCACCAAAACAGCCTTGTCTGGTTGGCCATAAAGATTACTGAGCAGACTCTACTCTTTGTTATTTGGGGGTCCTGAATCACAGATAGGTGATGTTTCTCAGAAAACAAAATCTCGACATAAAAATTAACGTTCTGTGTATGCAGTGTCTGAAACTCGACACAGAGTCATGGAAAGGTTTGGGGCAGCCACCCAAATAATTAATTTCCTGGCTGCAAAGTCGTAAAAATGAATATAGCACTGATGTGCACAAAACCGAGTCCAGAACAGAACTGAGGGAATAGGGAAAAGGTGCAGGCTTTTAAAGGGAGAAAGAGGAAGTGAGATCATAGGGGTCGGGCTCATGAAGGTCTTCAGCCATTGGTTCAAGCCCGGATGTGACATCACAGGGGCCGGTGCCGGCATGGTCTCCTTCCATAGGCTGGGTCCCGGAAGAGAGCCAGGTGGAATCTTCCGTGAATGGTCTACAGGAAAGGGAGGAAAAGAGTCAGTGCACTCTGCCACATCCCGGTATGCCTCAGAACTGTCCTTACTCAAGCCCTTTAGCTGCCTCCCATGTGCACATGTGTGACAGCAGTTATCACAAGAGGGTGTTCTTGTTAACATTGCCAGTTGCTATTTGAGGCTTGTATTTGGGGAAAAAAAGGAGCCCGTTGCAATTACAGGTTTTTAATTGGAGAGAAAGAAGCAAACAAAATTTATAAATGAAAAGGTTTATTCATTGAGCATTTTCTTAGCATATACCTTTTAATTTTTTAGCGACAGCCTCAAGGGAATATTTAGGTCTGTATTTGAAATGCAGCACTCTGTGCAGTGACTTTTTTTAACCCTCAGTAGGTTTAATATACTGTATGAATAAAGGATGGTGCAAAAAGCAACATAGTACTAGGTTAGGTTAGTCAGATGAAACTAGCAGGAAGTCCCCTTGCACATTTTCTTCCCTTATCTGTGTGCATGATGGAGAGAAGACATGTAGTATTCATTGGAATAGCTTATTTTGATTTTGATGTGTGGTTGTACAGGCTCCTTTACTCTGACACATGAAAGACTCTGTTGGCCCCTACGGTATCCAGCAGGGCTGTAGAGGAAAACACCAATGTCCATGATTCCCTGCTGGTATCCGGGGCACCTTCATGCTGCAGGGAGAGCTCCATCTGGTGGCCTGGGGGTATTGGCCGGGATGAAAAGCCGGCCATGGACCACAACGTTTAGCATTCGTTTGCTCAGAGGTTGATGCGCTTGCTGCTTCCTGAGCAGCTCTTCTTTTCTCCACCCTAGCGGCCTGCTTCTATTCTTCTTTCGTCGGCATCTTTTCGTGTTAAAACTGATTAAGTCAGTGTTTGTGTTGCAGTTACTTTCTTTTACTTTCTTTAATTTTTCACTTAAGCTGGCACTTAAGTCTTCAATCTGCCTCAAGAAAGATTTAAGATATGAAGAGGTAGGGGAAGTGACAGCAAAGGTGGTAGGGATGAGAAGGGCGCCTGTTCGCATGTGCCGCACGACCACCCTTTTGGCTGGTCGCTGCCAAGGGTTGATTCTACAATAAAATAAAATTAAAATAAAAAGAGTAATAACCTTGGAGGTCAATCATCACCCTGACATCAGATAGTAGACGTCATGTAATATATGAGTATAAAATTTCAGGTCAATAGTTCAAATGGTTTGCAAGTTACAGGTGATTTAAAATCCTGGACAGACACACGGACAGCACCGGTAGTGTATTATATAAGAAGATGAGGTGAGTATTCCAAAACATTTTTGTTTTCATTTTTAGCAGCATTTTTCTGAAGGCATCTCTCAGTAGTTTGAACTTTCCATGTTTTCTTTAGTCCAGAGAATTTTCCCACTCCCCACTGAAAAGAGGCATTCCCATAGAATTATAATGCCAACATCTACATGTAGTATTGTGGGTAACGAGTTGCAACACTCATAACACATTAAAATTATGGCCTGAAATTCTGTTTTTTTTTTTTTTCTCATCTAACATCAAATACGATACTCACATCACAATTCTAGTAAACTGAGTTGGAATTTTGCCTCAGTCATGTTTTTTTATATGCTTTATTAATCCCCAAATGGAAATTGTCTTTTTACATGATCTTTGGGGGTTAGAGTACAGGGCCAGTCATTGTTCAATGCCCCTGGAACAAATTTCAGGTTAAACGCCTTGGGCAAGAGCCCAGCGAAATAATATTCCATCTTCGGCCTGCCAACCTTCCAGATATGAGCGCAGATCCTTAGCCTCAGAGCCACCACTCGGCCCAAGAGTCTTCCTGAGAGGGATTTCGATTTTCTCCCTTTGCTCAGGCTCTGGTGGGCTTTTCAGAATAGGTTTTGGAATCGTCCCTCATTCCAAAGGTGTTTTTGCATTAGGTTAGTTGGTTCATCCATTTCTGCCTGGATTGGATGAACTGCCTGGTTGGAATCGCAGCATACTGTGACAGTGCCATGTTGATAGTCAGAGAGCTGTTCAAAATGGCCCATTCTACTGCTTGTCTATGGAGATTGCATGACTGCTTGCTTGATATTTTGCACCTGTTAGCAAAGGGTGTGGCTGAAATAGCCAAACCCACCATGTCCACATAGTTTTGCAGTGTAAATCAATTAGTGCTCTACTGGTCTCTTACCTTTCTCTGTTGCTTTTTGAAGCACTATTTATTGTTGTGCTGAATGCCTCTTTACTGATAAATTTGTTTAAGACTGATTTTTCTTTTTGATAATAATTGCTCTGTCTGATTTTAAATTTTATATGTTTTGTTTTTAATGTGTGTTATACAGTATCTATTGTTTGATGTCCTTGAGTGTTTAGAAAGGCACCTGCTAATAACTAAAATGTATTATACTTATATATAATTTGATACTATCCGTATGTATGGTGTTCGCGTCAATACCTAGACTCAATACAAGTTAGAACCATGCAATGGGACTCTGCCTCTGTAGTTAGAACATAACGTGGCAAATGTGGATGCAGTATTGCATGATTGGCTAAGAATGTTCGAATGCTTCAGTGACACCGCTGGACGGCTGAATATAGTAAGTCGGTATTGGTTTGAGCAGATAACAGTAAGTTTGGTTGGTTTTTGGAATGTTGGTTTAGTGGGGCATACTTTCTAGGACTAACATCGTCGACTGACTTAAACCCTTCGACAGCTCTGGAACCGTAAGTAATTTGGAACGTATCGCCATTTGATTGGTACGTCGAAATCTATCTTTGGGCAGTTTGGTTTTGGCATCCATCCTTCTGATATCTATTGGCAAACTGAGTAATGACGACTGGGTATTAACAACGGTCATTGTTTAAATTTTAGCCGATCTCAGATCTAAAATGACCACGCCAACATAATTATTACTCCGACTCTGATTAGAGTCATAAAATATGGTTTGTTTTGAAAATTTCTTTACCGGGAAAATCAAATGAGGTGCGCCGAAGAGCTGAATTCATGTCTCGCAGCCCCGTTTAAACAGGAAGCTCTTCATTACATCGGCCGAAAAGGTCTATGTTAAGCACAAATCGGTGCCATGATAACAAAATCATTTCAAGGACTTAAAAAAACAAATAATTCTTTGCAGAGAAAGTATGGTTTTCACAAACGTAGAATTTGTAGCCTGATTCGATCGGGCTCCCAGTCGCTAGTTATTATTAAATTAGCATAAAAGAAAGACTGAAATCCACCACCTGAGATTCTTAAAATATTGAATTTTACCAGTCTTTGTCCTCAACAGAGACATTAGTTGTCCTGCTGTGGACTTTGGTGAGTTTGCAGTCATGTGAAGTTTCAAGGAGGCTAAATGGCAACACCCATTCACATAAAGTAAATATTAGGAGTAGTCTGAATTGCCAAAAAAGTCAGTCAATCTTTGAGTATTCTAAATGTTAATTTGAACATTTTTCTGCCTTCTGTGTCTTTTGACATTATTGCTTTTATGCATGCTGTAAGGGATCTGGATATGTGACAGGCAAATAATGTTCTATCTATCTATCTATCTATCTATCTATCTATCTATCTATCTATCT